>OZ038491.1:56059553-56139553 GCA_964036315.1 Acanthosepion esculentum | reverse complement strand
GCTGTACAGGCACAAATAGGAGTGACAGTCTCAATTTTCTGCACACATCACCCTGGCATAAGCCTCCATTTCTTCTCTCCTCGCTCCAGCTCTCAGTGTAAATGAGCAATCATTAATGATGTCTTCGCTTGATGTCCATTACCCTCATGTTATTTTTGCCAACTTTGAAGTGAAGATGAGGTCATCGTCATGCCCCCTTGCTGGTGGCCAGTTCTCCATACAGAAGAATCCTCCTATCAGTAGACTGTTGCTTCCTAATGCAGTGAGGTGATGCTGGAGTGTCCTCTCCAGGGTGCAGACTTGGGCAGGATTTGGAGATCAGTGGTTGCCCATGCAGCACGCCACTGAATCTGTCCAAGAGAAAGGTAGAATCCAATACAGCTTGGCACTGGCATCATCACAGGAGTTGCCAGAATGAATTTGACCATAACATCGGATTGTCTTAGAGACTCCGACTCGGGATTTGTTTACATATCCTGAATTGAATGCTTTGTACAGAATTTGAACTCAATGAGGATTTATTGCAGAGACTTGACAATACTGTTTAGATAAAGATGAATATGTGAAATGGTAACTAAGCAACTCTATGGTTAGATTAAAGGGATGCTAAAGAAATAAAATTTTAAATGAACATCTGCAGTTGTGTCTCAGTAGTTACAGTCCATGACGGAGATAATCAGCATTCTCTGTTGTTGGGCTGGTGATAACACAGTTCGAAATGCACCTTGCAGAAAGAAAGCCGATTTACAGTTAGTGTCCAGGGATTAAATAACAGTAATTGTCTTGAGCACCAACTGCAAATCAGTTTTCCTTCTGTTATGTAATATTGGTCCTCCTACATGGCAGTGAATCCTGGACAATCTCCTCAAAGATGAAGAGACTTGAGGCAACAGAAATGTGGTTCTATAGAAGAATGCTGAGAATTACATGGACCATGTGAGCAACAACAAAGTTTTAAGGAAAATGGAAAATTATATTTTGAATCAGAAAAAGACAGTTGAAGTTTCTAGAGCACATAATGAAAGAAGGCTAGGAAAATTTGACACCCACAGAATACGCTGAAGGCAAGAGGGACAAAGGAAATCAGCATATAAACTATCTAATGAGCTTGTGTAATTGGTTGGCAGAACAGGGATTAAGAGAGATAGCAAAAAAAAAAAATTATTAAGAGCTACAAAGGAAGTTATGGTGAATTATTCTTTGGTGAAGGAAATTAATTTTGATATGAAAGCTAATGAATGTTTGCATGATTTTGTACCTTGTGTGTAAATTCAGACTTCAAGATTTCTATTCTTAAACTATCTTAACAGACTTCCATATAGATTTCATTTGTTAGATACCTGTTGTATGCGCGAGTTGACGTGTATAAAAATAAAACATTTCTGAACACACATTGAAAATCTATTTTTATCTTGTTTTTATTTGAAAAAGCGCAACAGGATTTAAATTAAAAAATCAGCAAACAGGCTAAACAGGAAGAAACATCCATCATGTGTGAGTTCAAGGGAAAGTGATTGGCTTTGAAGTTTGGAAATATTTCATGGTTGTTTTATAAATTAGAAAACTTGTTTGGTATTTTGAAAAAATATGCAGCCAATAAAAAGACGAGTTATTGACTGTAGAAACCACAAAGTCCCAAGTTAGTCTCAAAATTCAGAAATGGAATAAATTTATGCAAAATGTTTCTTATTTCCAGAGTTTTCATAAGGAAAATGAAGAAATAATTTCAAACAAATTACTGTATTGTGTTGAAGTTGCGAAGGAATGCTTAGTTTACTGATATGTTTCTTACAGCTTATTAACCATTTGCAGGTTATTTAAGGCCAGAAAATATTTTCAGATTGTAAGAATCTTTGAGATAATAATGATTTATTGATAAAGACCTACTAATTAACACCTAGCAGGGGAGGTGGGAGAAGAGGTAAATTCATACCTTCCCCAACAGTATTTGCACATAAGTGAATAGAATGAATCCAACAGGAATTAGAACACAGCTCTCCGATTTCCAATTCCAAGCAGTTATCCATAACACCACCACCTGGTATTTCCAAGTGGTCATACATCTAAGTACTGACCAGGCTTGACATTGCTTAACTTTGGTGAATGCATGAACTAGAGAGAGAGAGAGAGAGAGAGTGTGTGTGTGTGTATATATATGCACACACATGATAGCCTAGGGTAGGATCTCTGACTGATGCCAAATTGGTTGGGTTTTGATCTTGGCTTGAAGCAATAAGATGTCCAGCTACACTGAAGAGCTGTGATACAGCGAAACAGTCTGTCTGTGGATGACTATATATATATATATATATATATATATATATATATATGCAGCATATCTTAATTCAAACAGGTTTCATTGAATAATATAGACATATGTCTTTTTTTTATAATAATCATTTCTAGTTCTCTAATCAGCTACATGACGTGTGTGTGTGTGTGTGTGTGTGTGTGTGTATATATATATATATATATATATATATATATATATATACATATATATACACACACACACACACCTAGTTAAATAAGTAAAGAATGTGATAAGAGAATGATAAAAGTATTGTTAGTAATGCTATACTCATTGTGCAAACACATACAGCCATAAACAACTGAACGAGAAACGGCTAAACATCTTGAAATGGAAAAAAGATGCATACCCACTATGTTTGTATTTCATAATACAATACTAATATGTGAATATTACATGTATTATTATTGAATACAGTTAAGTAAAACATCAGTTTTATCAAAATCATGTTTATTTTAAATACAGCTGTACTTCTTGACTACTCAAAATAGATATATAGTTTGGTCAACAGTGTAGCGAGGCTCAGCAGTACATATGCTAATTTTACATCTCATGTATGATGTGACCCCCTTAAAATTAGCTTTAAAATTAGGTCTTCAAAAGTCGTATGATACACGAGTATATACAGTATATGAAAAATTAGTAATGCCAAATATTGATATACATAAAGTTATATGGAAACAGGATGAGCATATATATATATATAGTGTGCGATATTCTGTATGCTGACAACTGTGACCTTGTTACCTGCAGTGAGAGGGATGTGCAGCTTCTTATGGACTGTTTTTCAACCCCCTGTGATGAATTTGGGCTTGTTAATCAGTCTTAACAGTTGTTATGCTGCAACTTGCACCAGGGAAACTGTGCATCATGCCATTGATATTTGTCAAGGATAAATGGCTAGAAGTTGTAGATACATTTGTCTACCTTGTCAGTATGTCATTTAGATCCAACACACTTGATGAAGAGATCTCTTATAGACTCTAGGAGACATATGATGAATTTGGTAAACTTGAGTCAAGGCTTTGATTACAATCAGACATAAAAGCAGCAACAAAAGTCGAGGAGTATCATGCGTGAGTGTTAACAACCATGTTATACCACAGACATATGGGCATGTGGCCGAGTGGTTAGAATGTTCGCATTCTAACCATGAGACCCGGGTTCAAATCTCACCATGGTCGATTTGTCAGGAAAGGGTCAATCCTAGTGTATGGCACCTTTAGAAAGTGCCTGAAAACCATACCATAGGTTGACCCAAATGTTGCGAGTGAAATTGGGTAGACAGAACCCTTAGGTGCTGTCGATAGCTGTGCTAGCCCGAAGTCACAAGTCATCATGGCCGAGGGATTGAGCGTGCTGGCCTTGTTCAAATTGTTGATCATGCTAGATAACACTCTCTCCCAGAAACTGTAACTAAGGTCTGTTCAACATAGTTGCAGTATAAACCACAGGTGGGCTCTGTGGGTGTTGAATAAACAAATGCATCTGAGCAAGCGTCTGCAATAGCGATTGGCCAGCTGCTCTAGTAGACAGGTATCTTTGAATACAAGTGGCCAGCTATACTACTACTACTACTACTACTACCACCACAGGCATATTCAGCGCCTTGAACACTTTCATCAGCATTGTTATTCTAAAGATCTCATGTTGATCAAATGTGCCTTATACAAGAGTGGTGCAGTTGACAAGACTGGCATGGTTATGAAGCATGATCACCTTGTCCACCTAGAAGATTCACGCATGCCTAAACAGGTTATGTATTGGGAGTTAGCACAGGGAAAATGACTGAAGTGTAAGCCCCGCAAGCACTAAAAAGACAATCTGAAGGACCCACACAAGAAGACACATATAGATATAGACACCTGGGAAGAACTTGCATCAGATTGGTGAAACATGGAAAAATCTGATTGTTACTGGTGTCAAGAATAGGATATGCACAACAAAAATGTACACACAGATATCTGAGAGGTGTCAACCCTCTCCCAGAACATAGATCAAAGGAGAGTCTCTTACGGGTGATCAATGTGACTGAATTTTCTTTTCAAAAGCAGGTCTTCTCAGCCACATGTGAAGTCATCATGATGTCAACTACCAATGACATCCCTGATGATCATACGTGTACAATCTGCCATAAGGTGTGTTGATCAACCAGTGGACTTGCACAACATTTCCACAGCTACCATCCAGAAAGGCAATCTGCAGCAGGAAGACTGACATGTTGGCAATGTAGAAAGAACTGCAAAACTCTTGCAGGTCTTAAAAGCCATTTGAGATGTCATCAGCGACAAAGGGATGATATTTAAAATGTGTGAATAATTAAGAAGTTTGAGTGCAAGAGATGGTCTTACTGGGTCACGAGTTGACTTCCACCATACACACGCGTGTGCGTATGTGTGTGTGTGTGTGTGTGTGTGTGTGTCTGCACGTTTCTTTTGAACAGGAGCAGAGGTTTATCCCCTGTTTCCTGTTTAGAACTGGGTTTCCAGCTCCTACTAAAGTCTTCTCATTCTCCCTCACTACTGTGTCTTATGGGTGAGTTGATGAAAAAAACAACTCTGTGTGTGTGTGTGTGTGTGTGTGTGTATATAAACAGAATATCTTTCAGTCTAATATATTAGTATATATTAGCTATATTCAATAATTAATAAAACAAGTTAAATTTACGTAATTCAGCAAATAGCCTTGTTTTCTTCTTTTTTTTTTTGTATTTTTGGGACATAGGCAATCAAGACTCTCCACAGATTCCTTTTCCTTATCTGTGATTTGCCATGTGTTCTTGGGAAAGTGAGTAAGATAATGTTGTAATTTCCTGTTGCTTTCTCCATGATATGGGGAATTCAGAGATTTCTTTTTTTGACATTGCTTGCCACTCCAAACTCAGAAGACCAATCTATCCTGCTATTTAACCCATAGCTGGGGAGAGTGCAATAAAGAGTTGGATTCATACCTTTCACAAAAGTATTTGTGCAAAAGAGAATTCAACAGCATTGACCTAAATTTAAACCCAGCTTGTTGAACCCCATTTTTATGCTGATAAATGCTATAATATATGCATATACATTACCTTGCATAAAAACAAGAAGAAAAAAAAAACATTAAAAAATTATAATTTATAGTCCATGTTGTTAGAAATGACACACTAAAATTAGTTCATATCCTTTTTATGAGGGATGCTCAAGTAATTTTTGTTGTGTGATAGGGATAGCGCCCAACCACAGCCTCCAGTGACATATTGAGTGGCTCAATATACTGTGATTGACATACAGAGTGTTTGGGCTAAATTTGATAGTCTAATGATTTTATTTTCTCAGATTGGTTTGGAATATCTGTAAACAGTGAATGGCATTGTGAAACCTAGTCACTACAGTTTTAGAGGCATCAAAGTTAACTGACATGGACAAACGGAAGCCACCTGAACATTGGAAAAGGGTAACATGCATTATGAGGATTTATGCCAGACATCAAAATTCCGCAATCATAACAACTTCTCAATGCTCTGTGAAAACAATAAGATGTGAAATGGAGAGCTACAATGGAGACTATGAGGCTGAGGCTTGTAGGAAAGAACACAGCAGACATTCTGATTGCCTCTGTACATCAGAATTCATCCAACAACTGCAGGAAAAAGTGAAGGAAGACCTAGACACAGGAAATGGGTTTTGTGATTTTCACTATAAAGCTGGTCTTGAATGAGGACCTTCACTATCAGTCATATAAGAAGTACAAAGGTCAACTTCTTACAGAAAAGGCTCAAGGAAACTCCTGAACAAGGTGAAACATTCTGATTCTGAGGGACAATCTGATTCTTTGATGAAAAGAATTTTTGTCAGGACCAGCTGACTTGTCTACAATCCATACGAGGTCCTCATGTCCTGAAGACCAAGTTTCCCCAAACTGTGATGGTTTTTGGATGTGTCTCCAGTGGGGGTGATGTCATGACACTTCACATCTTTGAACAGTGTCTCAGGCTCAATTCAGTTGGCTGTGTGCAGTTGCTGAACACCATGGTCAACCTTGAAGACCTTATGTGCAACAGCATTGCCACACCTCCAGGAAGAGTTAGAAGTGGTGTCAGGTAATTTTTATGACTTCACCAGCCCCAATGTCTGACTCTTAACTTCCCTGATTGTATGCCCATGGATTATTATGTGGGGCTCAGTTGAGAAAGGCACCAACTGCACTGCCAGTAACACCAATGTCCAGCTGATCAACAGGATTAAAGAGGCATTTGAGGCTCTCCCTAGGGACACCATAAAGGCCACATGTGAGAGATTCCGGAGTTGGAGTGAGGCTGTGGAAGAGTCTGGGGGTGGCTTTTTGGAGTGAATTGTCTTTTGATTGTTATAAGCTGTATGCCAATTTTCTATTTTTTTCCAATAAATTGATTTTTGGCTTGGATATTCACTCAAAAAGTGTCAAACCCTGTATGTTGCTGAAATAAAATTAGCTGTTATGTTTAATAAATAAAAGAAATATCAACAGAAAAAAAAAAAAGATTATAAAAATATTGTGATATCACCAAAACAACATAAAAAAACATTGTACGATGTTAAAGGATTCTGATGTAGGACGTTAGTAATGGAGAACAAAAGGATTACGATGGGAAGGGACATTAGTAACGAAGAATGAAAGGATTCTGATGGGGGGGGGCGTTAGTAATGGAGAACGAAAGGATTCTGAGGGGGGGGGGGCATTAGTAACAGAGAACGAAAGGATTCCGATGGGGGACGTTTGTAATGGAGAACAAAAGGATTCTGATAGGAGGGGACATTACTAACGAAGAATGAAAGGATTCTGATTTGGGGGGGGGCGTTAGTAACGAAGAATGAAAGGATTCTGATTGGGGGGAGTAGTAATGGAGAACAAAAGGATTCTGATGGGGGGGGCGTTAGTAACAGAGAACAAAAGGATTCCGATAGGGACGTTAGCAATGGAAAACAAAAGCAGCTTAACAGCCAATAGAAAACAAATACAGTACCTTCTTTAATATCAAGAAAGTCATGGAAAACAGGGTTGAAAAATATATTCAAATAATTCAATATTTAAATTATTAAAGAAAAAATAAAGTTTATTTTCAAACGAAATTTAACATCTATATCATCAAATAATATTTTCAAAGACTTTGTTCAAGTTTATGTCCAATTTTTTTTTTTCAACTGGTCTCACATTTTTCTCTCACTAAGTTTTGAACCTAGATTAAAGTAGACATATTTGTAGGTAGAGCTTCTAGTTCAAAAGGCCAACCAACAATTATTACTTTGTTAAATTTGGTTTATTTTTTTTTATGACATATCAACACTTCAATGTGTTATTTAATGCCAATAAGATTTTTAGGATAGGCTCATATAAATAGCATATACATTCTTTGTAAGAAATCAGTTTGTAGATAAAGTTTCATTGACATATTTTTGTAAAGAAAGTTTTTGTAGAGAGTAAAATGTATTGCTGGCAATTTTTTTTTTTCTCCTTCTCCCAAAAATTTGTATTGCTGGTATTTTTACTATAAAAAATTATTTTTATACTTTCATAATGTTTTGACCCCAGTTTTGGGTTTAACTCTTTGCTCATAGCTGGGACCCTAACAGGTGCTACCATCCCTTTGGTGTTTGAAATTGGGCGTTGGGGCTGTTGAACTTCAACAAAGACAATATCATCAGATTTTATCAGTGTTTTGAACAAAAACTGAGTATGGGTTTCTAAATTCTCAAAATACTTGTCTGTGGTGAAATATTAGATAATTGAGAGAGTACTGTACAAACATTATATCAGCGGTAAATCGACATCATAGAAGAATACATTTTTACAAAGATCAATAGAATTACTCAAGTCTTGTACACTTGATAGAGGTTTCTTTTAAATGTGTTTAGTCACTTATTTTTATTTCACTTGAAATACAGTTTGAAGTGGACTAATGGTGGTTCTTTTATACATGATATCCTTTCAGGACATAGGAGATCATGGCTCGCCACAACTTCCTGTCTTTTATTGCTCTAAGTAAGTTTTGATTCTTTACCATCTCTTTGTCCTTGTTCTGCCATTCATTCACATAAATTTGTTTAGTAAGTTACTTGGTAACTTCTGCTATTTCTCCTGTTTCTGCTGTGTCCTGTGTTTTAGATTCTCTGGGTCTTCTTTTCTCTTTGTGTCTCAAAAATGGTACTGATGAACAGAGTTGAAATTCCAGCTGAGTTTGTATTCATTTTATACTGGTATTTTTGAGAGAGGCATAAATCCTATCCTTTGTATAGGATTGGATTTCTGGTTCCATCTAAAATCTTTTCCTTCTCTTTCACTTCCAGTAGCCACTTGCATCTTAGTGACATTATGGCCTTGTTTGGAGTGAAATGATTAAAAAAAATCATCTCTTTTCCTCCCAGCTATGGGTAAATAGCAGAACAGTATGGTATCTCTATTCTTGTAGGACAACCAGTCTCAGATAAGGACAATTCTTAATTCAGAAACAAAGAAAATAATGGCAAACTATTTTGCTATCATTTCCAAGAATAATTATAGCAATGTACAGATATTAAATAAAGGGAAGCTGTGAGTAGCCATGATCATCTATGCCCTGAATCCTGAAGTTATATAGTACTTAGAGTATGTAAATGCAATTCTAGTAGATTTATAAAAACAAATATTAAAAAATAAAAGTAGACAGAAAAGGTAATACGTCACGGTCCCTAAAGAATTAACTTTTTAATTCTGTACACATTTATTGTTGCTGTTGTTATATTGCTATATTATGGTAAAAATACTAAGTTGTTATTATTATAATATTAATTATATATTATTAATATTATTTTTTTTTTCTTTTTAAGCATTTCACCCCAAGCAAGGCGGGAAGCCACTAGTACACAAGGGGTAACAGAAGATTTGGAGCGAGAGCAGATAGGAGTGATAGAGGAAAGGATGAGGAGAAGGATAGTGGATAGATCAAGGCAACTGGAGATGCCAATTGACATTACATTTGAATAGTTGGAGATTATAGCTATCAGGGAAACAGGAATAGGGAAGGGAGTTCCACAGGCGAGAGGTGCGAGATACGAAGCTATTGGAGTAGAAGAGATGGCTACACTTAGTTTCAACAGTGAAAGGGTGAGAGCGGGATGCCAGCCTCATAGGATGCTTGAATTCATGAAGTTTGGGAACCAGCGCAAGCAGCTCATCAGAGCAATTACCATGAAAGTATTTGTAAAAGAGACAGAGAGAGGCGACGGTGCATCTGTGAGAGAGCGACTGCAGACGAGATGCCAGATCAGGGCCAATTACATTGCGTATCCGTCTCTGGGTCTTATCAAGAACCCTGAGGCAAACAGAAGGGGCTCCAGACCATATATGGCAGCAATACTCCATGCTAGGGTGAATAGTTGATTTGTAGATTTGAAGGATCGATTCCGGGGAGAAAAATTTCCTGGTGTGGCACAGGGAGCCAACTTTCCTTGTGGTGGATGAAGCAATTGACTCACTGTATTTGTTCCATCTCAGGTCAGCAGTCAACGTGAGACCGGGCAGCCGCAGAGATGTGCTCTCGAGAAGTTGAGCGTCAGACATTCTAATGAGGGGGCATGGAAGGATCTCTGTGGTGATTAATAGAGAGCAGTTTTGTTTTGGAGGCATTAAAGTTAACCAGCCAATTCCTGTTCCAGTTCACAACCGATGGGAGGCCCTTTTTGAGACGAACGGCCAGGTTAGTTTTGTCAGTGACACTAGATTTGTTTTTGAGGCAGGAGTAAATTGTCGTATTGTCCGCGTAGATGCCTACTTGGGAATCTAATCTATTAATGATATTATTAATCATGTTAATATTAATCATGTTAATATGTTTCATTGTATTCTGCATGTATTAGGGTACTGTTGTTGTGTAGATGTCTTGAGTACCAAGGAAGATATTACCTGTCAAGTCACAACATGGACATGAAGCAGACAGTACTTTTTGAAGTATGCTTGTGCATAAAACAGCAGATTTTTATAAGGTTTGTAAAGTAAATTTTATATGAAATTGATCAACATATGCTTTACACTTCAATGGGATGGAGCTGAGTTCCCCAACTCTACCAGGATGACACACATTTTTCTCCAGTATTTTCTATAACCTGGTAGTTTCTACCTTCAGTTCAGAATAGTTGCTGATTTTTTTTATTTGCTTTAATATTATACTGTAGTCAACAGTTATGACCAAATCAGTTATTTGGCATTCATTTTCAGTTGTGCTGAAGATGACAAGATCTGGTCTTCAATGTTCAATAACTTGATCAGTTTGAAAGTCATTGTTCCAGTCTATCTTTGCCTCACTTAGTTTATTATTATTATTAGCAGCAGCAGGATTTTATCACTTTTAAATGGCAATCTAAAAAAAAAAATGATTTAATTGATATTTTAATGATTAAAATCAATATTGTCCTTATTTTACACTTATTATTATGTAAACAGTAAAAACTAAGAAGAAAGGTCAATAACTAGTTGCATTATTCAAGTAAAAAAGAAAATAAAAAGAAAATTCTGACAGTTTCTGTCATTAAACAGAGAACAAAACAAGTTTGTGTAAACATGTGTTTAACATCTTATAAAAAAAAAAATCATTTATCTATATAATGAACAATATAACATTTCTCGTTTGTTTCTTTGTCTTACTGAAAGGAAATGGAGGATAGAAATCACAGGTAAATTCTGTCTAGATTCAAACATCTGACTTGCAGGCAAGCAGGCAGTTGACACATTTACTATGTTAGTGCTATGCTGCTTGAATAGTGCAATATAATTAACTTGCAAATACAAAATTAGGCAGAACCAACAGGTACTAAACTAACCCTAGACAGGTAGAAGTGCCCATCTATACATAAATAACCCAATCATCTTTGACAGATAGAACGCTAATACATGTGAAAAAATCTTTACATATTAAAAAAAAAAAAAAAAAAAAAAAAAGTTTACATTTCTAGTTTTAAAATCCAGAATTTTTGGGGGGCCAGGCAAGCAGGATAAAGATTGTAAAAAAAAAATAGAATCACAGGGCTAGAGGCCAATTTTTAGCAAATTCTGTCAAAAGGAAGACTTTCTTAATAGCACTACCTGCAATGTAATCAATCCTGACTTGGCATCTCGACTTCAGTTACTTTCTCAACGATGTGATGCAGCTTCTTTTCGTCTTTGCGTCTTTTCTACAAATATTTTCATAGCAACTGCTCTGACAAGCGTTTTTTTTCCTGGTGCCTCGACTATGCGAGTTTAAGTGTGCTACTAGATTGGCATCTAGGTCCCACCTTTTTACTGTCGAACAGTTTTTTCTCACACTTCCTTGCTTCCATGATAACTACAATTTTCAAAAATTTAAATGCAAAGTTAATTGCCATCTTCTATCTTCTTGAACCTCTTTTCAGCTTTTATCCTTTCCTTGGTCCCCCCCATACCTAGTCTTTTCTCTCGCCCTCACTCTCTGTGTACTAGTAGCATTCCTGCCTTGCTTGGTGAGTAATGATTAAAAACGAAAAAAAATGAATTCTATAACCCAACTAAAGCCACTCTTTTAGTCTCTGAAAATTCTACCAAACTTCTACAAAATTTTCTACAAATTCTACAAAAGAGCTCTAATGATAATTTTTTTTTTCCTGTCTATGGGAGGGGGGAGCTAATTTTTTTAACACTAAGAATACTTGCATACAATTTAAAATTTTGGGGAATAGTCATTACTTACATTATTTACAATTGGACTAATAATTGTTATTATCACAATGTTTCAGCCATTGACCCTTCTGCTCTTCTTCAGGTATCTGTTGATCTAGGTAATCTTCAGGTAATTTTGGGTAAATTATTTTAATTCACCTGTCAGTTTCTACTAAGTCTGAGTCTATACTACTCAGCCTAGGGATTGAACTCAGAATCACTATGCCACCAAATTTACAAACAAATGCTTTAATCATGTTGGCTATTGTCCCATGATAAAGCAGATAGACAAACACTTGAAGAAGGCTGTAGGCACTGAAATTGAAATATTGTGTTAATAACTGTAAATAATAATTGACTCCACATTGCAGAAATTCAGACAGAAAATATCAAGTCTTTCAAAAATATAGTAATTTCCATGTCTTTTTTTATAGAAGAGCTGACAAAAGGCAAAAATTCCAAAGTGAGACTCCAAAAAAGGGAAGAAAAAAATTTAATGGATGAAAGGACAAACAAATGACATTGTAAATGGAGATGGTTGTAAGAGGACAATTGAAGAGATAAACTAACTCATTAACAGCAACTCAGAATAATTCTATAAGAACAAACTATAGAGAAGAGAAATAGGATAATGATTGTCATCATCAAATGCAGTAAATTAGTTCAGAAGTTGCACAAAATAGATGTAATTGGGTAGGAAGAGTGATACACTGGGTATTGTAAAAATGACAGGGTTAATGATATATGCACAAATCAGAAGCTGTCCTTGCGAGCAAAAGTGAAATTCTCTTTGATTTTGATCATTAAATGGATCACCAGCTCTAGACAAGAAAACCATATTGAATCACCGTTAACAAGAGGAAAATGTATCACATAAAAAGATATCAATATTGAAGCAGATGACTGAGTACAATTCAAAGTAAAAAGCTGGGAAATATCTGGATCTTGTTAAAAAAAAAAGAAAAAAAACAAACAAAAAAGACAAAGAAAGTAATTGCAAATATAATGGCAACAACTGCATCCATCATTAATAGTACACTTTAAATAGAGATCCTTGCAAAGAGGTGAAAGCACTGTCAATCCAAGGAAGAATCAAAGCCCATCTAGAAAACAGCATTGTTAAAATTAGAATACTGTGGAGAGTGCTGGAGTCTTAAAGAGACTTGTTGTCACATGATCTCTTATGAAAACCACCTGATATTATTAATAATATAAAAACTCAACGAGTACAAATAAAAATAACAAAAATGGTATTAAAAGATAAAATTCTTTCATAATTTTTTGCAGAAGAGTAATTTTTTTTCATATTTACTGTATGATCAAAAATATATCGCTTACATTATTAACTTGTCTTTATTGCATTGTATACAGGGCAAGATTAACCATTAAATAAAATAAACATGTAATTAGGTCACCACAGATTTTTTCTTTCTTCTGAAAATGTTGTCTTAAAGTAACCTGATCATGTTAGTGATAAAACTTAACAGGTTAGTGTAAAACCACATCAAAAGAGGTAAAAAGAAAGCTTATCCCATTTTACTTCAGAGTCTGTCTATATTTCTGAGATGAGGTATTATGTACAGTATTTACATTAGAAGAAGAAGGCCGGAGCGTACAACGTCCGAAACGTTGTGACAAATATGGCGACAAAGATGAGGACAATAGTCCGACTAATGTAAATACTGCCTATGTTCCCTATTTTTTATAAAGGTCTTTTTAGTGTTTTAAAAGTACAGGTTGTCCAATGGAAATCCGCTTTATTTTATATGCATTCAAGAATGTTCTGAAAGTCAGACATTGCTCCTCAGCCTTCCCTCAAGCTTTTGTAATATCAATGAAATATCCATATTTTAATAATTGTATCATGTGAATTGTGTGAAGTAACAATGAAATGGTAGTTATATTAACTATATGAATATATAGCATTACTAAATGAAAAGCAGTAACTGTAGGCTAAGTCATTGTCGAAGGAAGGATGGACAACATTGTTGAGCTTCATCTGTATGTATATATCATAGAAGGCCTTCAATAAATGACTACAACAATCTCTGTAAGTGGCCCTCCAAATTTAGTCTTGATTTTCTTTTTCTTTTAGCCAATTTATTTTGCCTAAGTTTTGTAATCCAAGATTAACTCACTACATTTCATAGCGGTCAGAATACATTAAAACTGTCCTTTAGTTTAGAAAGGAAAGACTGTTCCAAGGACATCCTGATGATAAATGAATAGAAATCTTACCTTTTGCAGACAAAGAATTTACACTCATTATAATAGAGTAAAATTCATGAGGGCATGTTATGATCTTGGCAAGATAAAATGCAATCAAGTTTAGATAATGGGTATTTGTACCATATTGTAAAGTTGCAAGCTTTTGTTGCAGCTTGAAGATGATTGTTTGGGATAAATTTTTTTGTTGCTTTTTTTCATTTTTACAAAATTAGTCATCTCTTGTTTGTATGAGTTAAAAAAAAAAAAAAAAAAATGAAAAAAGGAGCCCAGGTGTGTTAAGAAAGCAATTTAAAATTTTACCCTGCAAAAGGTATAAAGTAAACAACAATCCATTGGAGAGCTTTAAAATATTACCATCATATTGTGAATATGCATCATTGAAAACTTCCTAGAGAATTTTCAAGGTTGTAGAAAATAAATATGAAAGAATGCAGAAGGTACAAAAAAAAAAAAAAAAAAAAAAAAAAAAAAATTACCAAAACATACTAAGACAAAATAAAAAGACCCCTACTCCCTGCAAAAAAAAAAAATAATCACATAAAAATAGTCATATGTTTCAATCAAAGAAGTGAATAAAACAAAGAATGGGTTAATGTTTAGTCAGGTTAATTATTGCCATCATAAACCAACAGAAAAAAAAACAGTTTTAAAAGGTATTCCCACTATTATTTGGTAGTGGATTTTTAATATTCATTTTAATCTTAAGAAAACTATTAATATATTAAGTAGTTTCAAATAAGGCATATTTACAATATGAAACATGATTAAAAATCTTCATAAAAAATGTAAGAATTGTAGATAATAATCCAAAGAAGAAATTCCCAACATAATTGTTAATGTATAATAAAAAAATATATATTAAAAAGAAAAAAAAATTGTGTTGACTTTGGTTAGATAACCAACACTAAAATATCAGTTCTCAGTTATTTCTAAGAAAGTATATCATTAGGAGTTTATGACTGAATTAAGGACACAGCCAGTGACATGTTTTCTTTCATTTTATAGATATCACAGCCACATTACCATTGTAGAGAATTTCACCTCTTTGGCATTTTACTTTGAGAATGGTCCTCCTGAAAATCTGAATCAGCCATGGCACCAAAATCTTTAACTAATGTGTGTTCAGTCAGCAGCTTTGGCTCGGATAATGTTGCAGCAGTTGATGGGGTGTCAGATATTGTGGAATTCATACGGCAATCAAAATTCAAATTAAGTTCCTCGGGTGTCAAACTGTCGATAATATGTTGGGGGACATCAGCAGATGAATCAGCTGCATCATTGCATCCACTAAATGCAAAAGTATCAAGAGCGATATCGGGTTGCTGGAGAAGACTTTCTGCTTCCACTGGTTCATTGTGGTCAACTTCCATGTACTGACGCATTCGCCGCTGGTGTTGCTGCTGCAGAAGCAAATCCTTCTGTTCTTTCTTCTCTGCATTGTAACAGAACATGTATTCAAACATTTGGTAAAGTGCCAAAATAACAACAAAGACACTTGTCACAGCTAAGATCTGCAAAAGAGAAAGAAAGGAAGATTAAAAAAAAAAAAATAAAAGCATGGGTTCAACAGACAGGCATCTAGATTATGAAAGGAAGTCTGTACAGAATCAGCCTTGCTTTCATTTTCCATATAAAGCCGCCAATGTCGATAGAGTTAAGGGTAGCCATGATTGGCCAACCACTCATTACCAAAACTACCATATATAATAGCTACCAGTGCCACCTACCTAGACAAACTCCAACTGGTTTATTATTAAGGATTATTAAACATCCACTATATACAGGGGTTGGACAAAATAATTGGAACAGTTGCAAATTTCACTCCTATATTTCAAAGACCTATTATATTAAGAACTTTAACTAAAATTTTGTAATTGCAATTTATATCTATTGTAAATATGTTTATTTATCTAATTTATTGTCTTTGTCTTATTTATTTTTAGAATTTAGTAAAATTTAAGCTAAATGTGTGACCTCTCTGAGTTTGAAAAGGGCAAATTGTTCGAGCTCGCATGGCAGGAGCCTCGATCACTAAGGTTGCTGAACTGTTGGGTTTTTCAAGTGCTACCATATCAAGAACTATGATGCAATTCAAGAAACAGGGCAAAACCTCTAGCAACCGTAGCAATTTGGGCCGGACTTGCAAACTTACTGACAGGGACTGACGTGCATTGAAACACAATGTGGCAATAAATCATTGGACAAATGCGGCCAAAGTGACTGCTGAGTTGAATAATCATCTGAATAGTTCAGTTTCTAATAAAACTGTTCACTGTGAGCTCCATAAGGCTGCATATCATGGAAGAGCCGCCGTGAGGAAACCTCTTCTCTCCACTCGCAACATTCAGAAGAGGTTGAAGTGGTGCAGAGATCACAATGCCTGGTCTGCAGACCAATGGAAGAAAGTCATATTCTAAAACAAGTCCAGTTTTTTTTTTCCCAACTTCAGGGCGAGATTATGTGTGGAGGAAGCCCAAAGAAGCTTACAACCCTGACTGCCTTCTTCCAACAGTGAAGCATGGAGGGGGATCAGTGATAGTTTGGGCCACCATATCATGGAAATGTCTCAGTAAAATAGTTGCCCTGCATGGTAGAATCAACAGCAAAGATTACCTGAACATTTTGGAAGATCATGTCTATCCAATGGCCCAGACTTTATTCCCTGATGGTGACTGCATCTTCCAAGATGATAATGCTCCAATACATACTGCTCGAGTGGTTAAGAATTGGCATGAATAGTATGAAAGTGAGCTAGAACACATGGAGTGGCCTCCCCAATCTCCAGATATCAATATTATTGAACATTTGTGGTGCATTTTGGAGCAACAAGTTAGGAGCCGCTATCCTCCATCGCCGTGTCGTAAAGAGCTGGAGAATGTGTTAATGCAAGAATGACTGAAAATTCCTCTGGATGAAGTCAGGAAGCTGTATGATTCCATTCCTAGATGTATTAAAGCTGTCTGTGAGGCTAAAGGAGGACCAACTCCATATTAAATAAATTTTTTTTGAATTTAACAAGTGTTTAAATTATTTTGTCCAACCCCTGTATATATATATATATATATATATATATATATATAATTATATTATATAACCACAAAACATAGTTGCACTTCGAATGTAGGTATATGTATATTTATTAATATATACTTCTTAGCTCTATCTAATCATATTAAGCACTTTTTTGTTTACACCTTATATTAAATTAAATATTTATTCACTTACCTGTGTATGCATGCTAACACACATATATACAGTTACTAATATCTAATTATTTGGTTTAAGATATATATATATATATATATATATATATATATATATATATATATATATATATATATATATATATATATATATATATATCCCCCAGCTATGGGTAAATAGCAGGACGGATTGAGTTCTATAGCCTTGGATGTCAACTGCAGAAAGAAATGCCGACCTACGTGGGAAAAAATCTGCCTTGTCAAACATGTATTGAAAGATACATGATCGCATAAGCATGTATCACGCATAGCACATAACTGACTTTATATATATATATATATATATATATATAGATATATATATACACATTCATTTATATCCCGAGATAAAGAACCCACTTTGGTCAAAATCCAGTCCTTTGGTTGTGAGACTGGAGTGACTTCTCCAGTATGCAGGCCTGGGTGATTGTATATGGAGGCCTTGCAGTGCCCAGACTACATGGCTCCTCTCTTGGCCATACCAACAACATCAAAAGGAATACATTTGAGGCCAGCTTGGCTGGGGAAGTTGCCAGAAAGCTGTTGGTTATGACAGCCAACCACATTTGGTGTTCCACTCCAGGTTTTCTGTCTGGATTTACTTCCATAGCCTTTTCTGTTTTGGTTGGATATGACCACAAGGGAGTGGAGGTTTAAAATCAGGGTTTTCCTTCTCCTAGATGGATTGCCTTCCTGGGCTGTTCAGCTCCATCTACTCAAAGCAGCTGGTTATAAGGCACCAGTTATCCACCTTCACCCATTCTCATCCATTAAGTTTTAAAATCAGAGTTTTCCTTCCCCTAGATAGATTGCCCTCCTGGGCCGTTGAGTTCCATAGCAACTAGTTTGAGGCACCAGTTCTCATAATAAGCAATAACATAAGTTAACAATAATTATGTATGAAGAACCAAACAACTTGCTAAACAAGAGATTTGAGGTTATGACAAAATGTAAACATGCAAAGAAGTTCTTACTCCTGCAATAGCAGCCAAGAGTTAGAGATTAAGAGAAAAAGGAACGGTCCAAGTGGTGAAAAATTAAATAGAAGAGGATATGCAAATTTTTTGTTTGTCAATATAGAGCAGAACAGGCGTGGTGTATTTAAATATAGAGCAGTGAAAGATATAAGGATATATCTAAACCAGCCTGAAGATCTGAGGGGTGAAACTACAGGAGCTTGGTATAGTTGTTATATCTTTTTAGAATAATATTTAAGAATATTGCTCTACAGACAAAGTATAAGGAACTTTTTAAAATATACTGGGAGTTGGTTGATTTCAGGTTAGACTTTATGCCATATTTGATTTATACAGGAAGAAATTTTATAAATATGTATATCTCAATATGAAAACTATTGCAAGAATCATAGACAATCTCTACAAATTGTTTTATTATTCAAATTAGTCAAAAGTTAATAATGACAATGTTTTGTCTAAGAAATTCTTATTCTTTCTTTCTGATCCAGGCTGCTTGCTTAACAGTCATAGAATGTAAAAGTGACCTGAGAGTTGGGATAAAAAGCAACAATAATAAGATGAATGAGAAACTAGTAAAAAATTAATAATAATGACAATGTTTCACTTAAGAAATGCTTATTCTTTCTTTCTGATCTATCAACAATCATTTCAATCAATAAACCTTTATTCAATATAAACCAGTAAACTTTATTTTATTCAAAGGAAGTGGGGAAGAATAAAAAACAAACAAAGGAAAAAACTCACCTTTAAAGTTTTCTCAGAAAGAGGAATAGAGCCTGAAGCTTTGCCGTGTTTGGGTGGTGGGTGACAGGGAACATTAATAATTGGATCCAAAAGAGCTGAATTTTTAATGGCCCAAAGCACTTTCCTGGAAATAATTTAAAAAAAAAATTTTAAATCTTGCGAGTAAATACATTCTCAGTCACATTTGGCTGTTATTTGCTTCTCTATTTTAACTATTTACTTGCTGTAATTACTGTTGAGTAATGTGACATGACCAAAGATGGTTATGGATGGAGTGATCAAAGGATTTATCTGTCACAGTATGATGATGTAATTAAAGGATACCTTACCAGTTAAGGATACAATATCATGTACTGATATGGACTTAGCAAGGGAACCAGTAACAGTTTATGAATGATTTATTACAGTGGAAAATTTGAGACACTAGACAAGCATTAACCTGGTTGACCATTGGTCTTGGATCAAGATGAAGCAACTTTCGGAATTGCATCAAGATGACTTGCAGCAAGTCGGGTAAACCAGTCAGTAGTTGAGAAATAGTGCAGTAGGTTAACTGCACTCACTTCAACATTCTAAGTCATTGGCTACAATCCGTAAAAGCTTTTGGAACTACTTAGACTGGTCCACTTGTAAAAAAATTCTCAGGGAATCATTTTTGTAGATTAGCATTCATTAAATATTCATGAAACCACAACAATTGTCAGGATTGAAAAATATAGATTTTTTTTCTATTAATTTAGAAATGTAATCCTGTTCATAATATAAATGTAGTCAAATCATTCACTAACTTTTTACATGCACAAACATTGAAGGAATAATAATTATTTATTTTAAAAGAATAAATGAATATATACTTTTACTAATATGCGTAAATTTTTGTTATTTAATTAAAAATGTATATACCCATTTGTTCTTTATTTAAAAGAAATCTTTAGTTAAAAAAAAGAAAAAAGAAAAGTAAAATAAAAAAAAGTAAAAAAAAAAAGTCTGTTTTTGTACACAAAACAACTAAGTCAATATAACTCTGTAAAATGTCAGGAATCAATTTTACACTGTATTAATATTATGAACAGGGTCTCTGCTTCTAAAATGATTTAAAAGAAAAAAAAAATTGTATGGAAGGTCTAAGGAATTCTAATCTACAAAAATTATTCATCTGCCAAATTTTTTCCTATTTTTACCAGCCTGTTTAAGTAGTGCCAAATTCTGGCAGTTAAGTCCTTACTTTCTTCGTTTTTGGAATTCCTTGGGTGACATTGGAGTACCATATAATTTCAACTTCCAAAAATCAATTGTACCATATTGTTGGTCTTCACCTGGAACAAGAAAAAGTAAATAAATACATATAAATAAATAATCAATCCTAGTTGCATATAAATAAAATGTGATGAGAGACCTTCATTTGAAATGGATGATGAAAGTTGAAAATTCTACTAAACTCCTAACACATGTCTAAGTAGAATGTTGGCGTGATGATTGCACACTCTTCTCAGAAGAATGCCATCCTCTTACCAATCACTGCATGACAATGTGCATGTATATGACTCTTCAGCCCAGCCCCAATCTTACATGCAGATTTGGAATGTAGGGTGAAACCACCAGCCTGAAGACTGATATAAACACTTGAGAAAATTTAACCAAGAGTCGAGAAACTTCATCCAGAATGGATCAAGTGACTTTGAACAGAAGAGAGTTGAACATGCTGCACTAAAGTGTTCAATCCGAAAGTAAGGCATAAGCATGGTGCCTGCCAATGTCAGACAGAAATTGGAATGTTGGCATAGGATAATGGTTGCCAGCACAGAAATTGGATTTGGCAGGCTGAGTTCAAACTACAATGGAAGCTTCTGCATTCAATTCATATTAATGTTATTTGGAAAGGCATGAATTTATCTCTTCTCCTCTAGCCATGGGTAAATAGCAAGACAGACTGGGCTTTGTAGCCTTGGTAGGGAAACCAGTCTAAAAACTGACTGGGCTCCTTTGTCTTGAAATTGAAGTCTATGAGAAGGAAAATTGAATTCAAAACAGAAGAGAGATGGGTTCCATCAGGCGAGCTTGTCCTAGACACACTACTGTGGGATCTTCAGTTCTCCTGACTGCTGTAGGCCTGAGATGATGTTTAGCACATTAGTAGTCTATCATTTGTATCTAGCATGGGCAGACATGTCTTGCCTCTATGCATACTAAATATCAACACAGGTTTTATCACTATGTGAGCTCACATCATTTACTGGCCATCATGTGAGCCTTGTAACTTTGTCTTAACCAAAGGGCAATAAGTGCCCTTTTGTATCCCTAACCTAGACTCCACAGGCAGAGTAATAAAAGATTTTATTAACAAAAAATGCAAATGAACGTTTCTATTTTGTAACAAATATCTAACTCTGCATTGAATTTAAAAGGAGAAACATTTTTAAGTCAAACTTAAGGTTATACAGTTGTATGAGTATTATGTGTAGTTTGCTTGGAATAACATTTTAAATGTGTTATATAAAAACAGATTGAAACAATCAAAAACAGGGAAGAAAAAAAACAAACAAATCTTACCAATATCCTTAATAATGAGTTTCCATGTACCAATTGGGGTCTCTCCCCAACAACGTACTGTACTGAACCACCAGTCTCGCAAGCCTTTATTTGATCTAGTCACAAAAACAGCAAAGGTAAAATGTAAAAAAATTGACACAAATTTTTATAGCTTGAGAGAAGTACAGATGAGGGAGTTAAAAAAAAAATACAGTACTTCCTCAATTATACAGACACCTTAGGACAGGGATTGAAATATATGTTCGGATAATCCTAATTGATTGATTGATTCATTTTCTCAGTCTTAACCCTTTGTAAGTTATTTTAAAGGACAAGGACATAAATATAGACCCCCCTAGGATTATTGAACTCAGTAGTACTGGTCAGCCATTACCCCATGAACCAATGATGTTTAAATTACTTAATTTCATAAAGGAAAAAAAAATCCAAATAAGTATTTGCATGCTGTCTATTCTAGCTTCAATTTGAATTACAATAATATTGACAAGGATAATGGTGACATTAGCCATTTTCATACAGGAAATATGTAACATTCAAATGATCATTCATTGATTGAAATTTATAAAAATCTTTCTATAGAAACAGTTTTTTCAAGAAAATAAGCTTCTCAATTGGTATTTCTAGGGAGTTTCCTTCCTAACCTTTTGTTTAAAGTAGAGTGAAAAGTCAACAAAGGGTATTTGCATGTAAGTGAATAGAACAAACTCGACTGGAATTGGAACTCTGCTTTCCGATTGCCAATTCCAAGCTATTATCCATTACACCACCAACACATGCAAAAACTTACAAGATCTAGTATTTGCAAGCAATCACCCATCTAGGTGATGACCAGACTTGATATTGCTTAACCTTTATCACTCTGTATGTGACTTCATTTGCTGTACAAAAAGTTTACCCTGCATTGAAGGTGACTTATACCTGAATCTGAATTTTATAGTTGTGTTGTCATATCCTGGTATGGCAACAGAAAACAACTTTGAGTGAAATTAAGAATAAGGATACTGCAATTGAGAGGCTTTGAAAAAGAATGCAGTGGAAAGAGATGTAATATTAATAATGTAGAAGGCTAAAGGACTTTGGTGATAGTATAAGAATCGGTGTTTCAACGTGATATAGCTGTAAGCCTATTTCTTTCAGAGTCTGTCTATATTTCTGAGATGAGGTATTATGTACAGTATTTACATTAGTCGGACTATTGTCCTCATCTTTGTCACCATATTTGTCACAATGTTTCGGCCGTTGTACACTCCGGCCTTCTTCAGGTGGTTGGAATTTCAAACTGAACCCTTTATTTCGATCACTGGGGTAGACTGTTCTAGTTCCACAAGCCATGTTTGATGGATGTCAGTTATCAGTTATCTCCTGCTAATTTTCCCTCTGAAAGTTCTCCACTGCCTTAACCGTCCTCAAGGACACATGGCACAGTGGATAAAGGTGTTGGTTAGATCCAGTGACAGACCCAAAGAGTGCGAGTTCAATACCCGGTTAAGGCAGTGGAGAACTTTCAGAGGGAAAATTAGCAGGAGATAACTGATAACTGACATCCATCAAACATGGCACGTGAAACTAGAACAGTCTACCCCATTGATCAAAATAAAGGGTTCAGTTCGAAATTCCAACCACCTGAAGAAGGCCGGAGCGTACAACGGCCGAAACGTTGTGACAAATATGGCGACAAAGATGAGGACAATAGCCCGACTAATGTAAATACTGCCTATTTCTTTATTGACTTTGTTCCTGTACTAACATTTGAACAGCTGTACTATAATCAATTTAAGCCAGCAGTGAAAAACAACAAACACAATTGTAGTTTGAGAAACAAAATAATTAGTATGATATCCCACTTGAGATTAGTTGAGGTTGTTTTTGTTTAGTTGCACATCAACCTTTGTGGGTTATTTAATACCGAGACTATTATTATTTGTAAAGTTTATATAAAATTTAGATTTAAAAAACCATACTTGAATCTGAACTCAAAACTAATCAGTTTACAAGTACAATTAAGCATTTTCTGCCTGCCATCAGCATGGTTGACGCTAGACTCCTGGAGAGCAACACTCTACACCTTCTTGGCCTCACGTTTTCAACTGACTTGAAGTGGAGGGACTACATTGAATCAATAGCTACATCTACTCCAAGGAAAATTGGGTCACTGTGTCATGCCAGAAAATTTTTCTCAGAGTCCATCTCATACATTTACAAATCTACCATTTGTCCAGGCATTGAATACTGCTGCTATATCTGGTATGGTGCTCCTGCTATTCATCTTGTGGTTCTTGAAAAAATCCAAAGAAGGATCTGTAATGTAATCAATCCTGACTTGGCATTTTGACTTCACTCACTTTCTCACTGAAGTCATGTGGCTTTTCTACAAATATTTTCATGGCAACATCTCTGATGATCTTTTTTTTACCCCTGGTGCCCCTGAGTACTTGAATTTAAACTTGCTACGAGATTGGCATTTAGCTCCCACCTGTTTACTTTTGAGATAGCTAAATGCAACTGCCAATTCTACTCCAACAGTTTTTCTTGCACTTGCCACCTGTGAAAATCCCTTCCATTTACTTGCTTCCCTGATAGCTACAATCATCAAAACTTTAAATGCAATGTCAATTGCCATCTTCTATCTTTTGAATCCCATTCATTTTTTGTCCTTTTTTTCAATCCTGCCTATACTCAGTCTTTTCTCTTATTTTTAATCACTGTAAACCACTACATACTAGTGGCATACCCACCTTGCTCGGGCTGAGAAAAAAAAATTATATTCAAACATGCAGAATGTTTTGTTGTTTTGGTGGATTAGCTCTTTATTAAAGTTGGATTCAGAGACAATCCTTGGACGATTTTTCTTTTAACTGTAAGGAACAAAAACTTACTTGTCTTTAGATCTTGGTGGACCAATGCTGGATTCTGTACCACTAGGACATAGAAGCCTGATGTCCAATTGACCACGGCTGTGGTGTGTTATATTGACAGTGACCAGGACATGTTCCAACATATTAAGGACATAGCCACGAAGTTCATCTGCAGTTACTGTAAAAAAATTAAAAATTAAAAATTAAATTTTTGTAAAATTTAAAAAAAAATAATTTCACCCTTAGACCAGATGATAAATGCCACAAAGATGCAAAGTGTTACTGAGAGTGAAAGAAACAGAGAAGACAATAAGAGAACAGGAATAAAGTAGACAGAAGATGATAATTGACATTGCATTTAAATTTTTGAAGATCATAGGTGACAGGAAAGCAGGAAGCCAAAAGAAAGTTCCACATGCAAAAAGTGTAGGAGAAGAAACTATTAGCATAGAACTTACAGTTACAACTAGCAATTTCAACAATGAAAATTATGAGACCTAGCTGCCAATCTATTACTGTACTTAAATTCATGAAGCTGGGGTACCAAAGAGGAAAGCTCATCAGAACAATTAAAATTAAATTATTTATCAAAGAGGCAAATGGAAGTTATATTACAGTGATGGGATGCCAGATCAGAACCAATAACGATGCAGATTCTTCTTTAAGAAAGCACCCACCCCAAGAAAAAAAATAAAGAAAAACAAAACAAACAAAAACAACAACCAAAACATAAAATTTTTAAAAGTATTATATTTATTATAAAGAAAAGATACCATTGACTAAACAGTTAATAATATTTATGTACTAAACCAGGGGACAGCAACCCCAGGAGAGATGGATAGTAAAGAGACAGATATTATTACAAGCTTCAAAGATATAATGGAGAGCCATGATCTTGAAGAGACATGACACATGAAAGAAGATAATTTATATTATGATTATTTACAAAAACTAAAATTTATTGTTATTATAATTAAATCATGGTAATTGGTATGTACCAATGTCCAGCAGAGAGGTGTGTAGTGTCAAAAAAGAAAAATAATAATAATAATAATAATAATCAACACAAAATGTCTGTAGCTTTTAATAATATTTTCCTTAAAGAACATTTGTTGCCTAAATACATGAAATATATATAATTAAAAAAATACAATAATTATTGGCATTCCCCCCCCCAGCAGCCAGAATTCAGCTTGGATGTGTCAGTAGTGTAATGATTAGTGGCCTGGATTGAAAAATCAGCAAGCTGAGTTCAAATTCTGATTAAGTTCATTACATTCACCTTTTGCCCATATACCTCTGAGAACGGAATGAATCCATCTTTTCTCTCTCTGACTATGGGTTAAATAGCAGGGCAGACTGACAGGGTTGGCCACCAGTGTAGTAGAAGGACAACTCTGAATTGAAAACTCAGCCATTTGAAGCTGTACAAAGATGGTTAGACATGGGGTGCAGATACCGTCTTTAAAACAAAAACACAATAGGTTTTAACATTTATGGATAATCCCTTGATTAACCAAAATGCTGATGATATGAACTGGCACTGGTCCCAAGAAAGGTGTCATGTTATATATATATATATATATATATATATATATATATATATCTCAGAGTGATAACTTTTAACGTCTATGTTCAATCGCACAAATACAAGATCACAAATTATATAAACAGTTTTGCATGTCTTCCTACTCAGATTTAGTTATGTATGAACATCATGTCGCTTTTTTAACCAAGAGGTATGAATCCATCTCTTCTCCCCAGACTGTGCTTTCTAGCCAGGGTTGGCCACCAATCTAGGTGAAGTTCAACTCTGCATTCAAAAGTCAGACACCTAAAGCTGTACAGAGGAAAGCAACGCACAACCTACCTGGTGATCTTAAGTGAATGGATGGCAGATTTT
Source organism: Acanthosepion esculentum (assembly GCA_964036315.1). NCBI lineage: Eukaryota > Metazoa > Mollusca > Cephalopoda > Sepiida > Sepiidae > Acanthosepion > Acanthosepion esculentum. The sequence continues at coordinate 56,113,079 of OZ038491.1, read as the reverse complement.
TGAGAGATAGTAAAAAGACAAAAGTTATTAAGAGCTACAAAGGACAGGAAATTGTGGAGAGCCATGATCACCAACATTCTGAAGGGTCATAGTAAATACAATTAAAATACGAACTGAACAGAAAATATGACAAATGAAGAGATATGTGAAAAAGAAAAATTAAATGAAGAAATCTAATGCCAAGCTGAAATGGCTGGGTAGACTGTCCGCTCTAGCCTTGGATGGCAGCCAGTCTAAGCGAATCAATTCAAAACTGTGGAAAGGATAATGAGAAACCAATCCACTATCTTTACCAAGAGGTCATGGAAATTCATATTTTTAACCAAGAAGTATCGAAAATTATAAAATAAATTTTTCCCAACACTGCAAGAATCAAACAGAATTTTTTAATCATTCTACCCCAAGCAAAGCAGGAATGCCACTAGTAGACAGGGGGTTACAGGGAGTGAAAGTAAAAGAGAAGATTGGGAATAGGGAGAACAGAAAATGGAGATTGACATTGCATTTAAATATTTGAAGACGAAACTTATCAAGGAAGCAGGTAAATGGAAGAAAAAAACTGTTGGAATAGAAGTGTCAGTTGCAATTAGCTATTTCAAAAGTAAATGGGTGGGACCTAGATGCCAATATAGTAGCACGCTTAAATTCATGTAGTTGGGACACCAGGGATAAAAGCCTGTCAGAGCAGTTGCCATGAAAATATTTGTTGAAAAGACAGAGGGAAGATTTTAATATTCTAAATCCAAAGAAGGAACTCCAATGTTATCAGTCCAGAATTGGCAACTCGGCTTCAGTAACTTTCCCATTTTTGTAATATAGCTTCCCTGTGCCCTTTCTATAAATGTTTTTATGTCAATTTTTTTTTATGAGCTTTCTAATTTGGTACTTCGACTCCACGAATTTAAGCATAGTACTAGATTGGCAGATAGGTCTCATTATTTTATTGTTGAAACTAGATGCCAATCTAGTAGCATGCTTATATTCATGTTGCCGGGGCACCAGAAGAAAAGTTGTCAGAGCATTTGCCATAAAAGTATCTGTAGAAAAGACAGTGGGAAGCTGCATGACGTTGATGAAAAAGTGACTGATGTCAAGATTGATTACATTACAGAACCTTCTTTGGATTTTGTCAAGAATCTCGAGATGTACAGCAGGCACACCAGACCAGATATAGCAATAGTACTTCATGCATGGACGAATGGTAGATTTGTAGATGTGCAAACTGGATTCTAATGAGAAAAATTAATTTACTGAACAAACCTTCATAACTTGTGATTAGAACTTCTTTTTTTGGAATTCTATGTTTAACTATCAGAATATCTGTAGTGTAGGCAGTCAACCAGGGGACCATCGTCCATACCTGAAAAAGTAAGGTTAGAATTTTTAAATAATCAAGACAATAAATAACTATTTCTTTAATTGATTTAAACAAAGTATTATTTAATGTGTACATTACTTGCAGCTATCAGTTCAAGGACTTCATCTAGGACTGTAGAATTAATGATACCCTACTAGATCTAAAATATATGCAAAACAGAATTTGTATGAATTATTAGGAATCAGCTTTCTTGACATACAAGGCTGAAGTGGGAGCAAAGCAAAAAAAATGTGAAAGAGAGGAAATTAAAGCTTATAAACTATATGGAGCCAGAAGGAAGTTCCACAAGTGAGAAGTGCAAAGATAGAAACTGTTAACATAGAATTTATGGTTACATCTAGCCAGCTCAAATGTAAATTGATGAGATCTTGATACCAGTCTAGTACCGAGCTTAAATTAAAAAAAGTCTAGGTACCATAGCGAAGAGCTCATCCGAACAATTACTATGAAAGTATTTTTAGAAAAAGAACAGAGAGGCAAACTTATGGTGGTGGGAAAGTGACTTAAGCCAAGCTGCCAGATCAGAACCAATAATATTGCTGATTCTTCGTTGGATTTTATTAAGGAGCTCAATATAATAAAAATATGCCTCTAATCAGTTGTATTGAATGCTACTATATGCTTATGCTGGTGTAAAAATAGCATTAAGTGCTGTTTAATTTAAAACTGAAAAACTAGGGACTGACATTTCATAATATCTTGAAAATATATATATGTGTGTCTGTGTGTCTATTTTAGGCATGTCTGATTGAATAAATTACAAACATTGCATCTGCTTATTTTTATCATAATCCTTTCATATTCACGAATATTTTTCTGTATTAAATAAAGCAAGAAATGCACTGTAGCAGTGAGAATCACTTTTATTTCCTCAAGTACATTCCCTCTCTTTCTGAGATCATCATCAGGGGTGCAACTGGTAAGGCAAAGCTGTGTAGCTATCCATTACTTAATCTTTTTCTTTTGCATTTAAATGCTATTGCTAACAGTTATGCTTTAACATTCATTAGAATGTGAAAAGTTATCCATTATGGAATTTTTTCTTTTATGTTGGAATGTGGAGGAGTCTTGGTTTAGCCATCATCACAATAGCTAGGGAGGAGTAGATGCGATAGGCATCATTAAACTACAGAAGAACTCAAAACTGATTGCTGCATTTAAGTATTGAATTAATATTTAAGCTTAACTTTTAAAAGTTCAACAATAATTCTTCTGGCACCACATAATTTAAAGACAGTTTGATGTACGTAGATGCTTATTTTCTGTACAAACAATTATTTTTATTTCACGGGTGACAGAACAGGGGACAATTTATAAGATAAAATTAATATAGTGTAAAGATGGGAAAATAGAAATTAGGGAAACATAATAGCTAATTAAATAAAACCTATATTATGGAGTCCATATGTATAAATGCGAAATTGGAGCTCAGTTCTCCCACAAATTGTAGGATTAAAAAGCCCCAGCTCTACTTTATAGTAATTTGGTATTTACTCTACCCCTCATCCCCCAAGAAGTTGTATTGTGACACACAAGGTCAGTTTAATGTGGGGAGCCCGAGTGTGTACACCCAGGCTAGGAACAAAAATTCCCTGAGCCCCTGCAAAAATTTGCTGCACTGGCCTCAGTGCAAGCACCAATCCCTCGCTCTACTGCAATAAGAGGGCACAGTCTTGGACAGCTGGGCACCTCTCAGTATAATTTTCCTCAGTCGCGACTGTCATTTGATGGAGTCACCCCTGAGTGCACTCTGCCCAAAGACAGAGACGCAACTGAGAGATGATGAATAAACGTGTTACAAACTACTTTATAGTAATTTGTAATTACTCAACCCCCACCATAAGGTCAGGTTGTGACACTGTCAGTTTAATGTGAGGAGCCTGAGCCCCCGCAACCATAGGTCGCACTGATCATGGTGTGAGCACTGACCATTCTGGTGCGATGAGTGATGTGGCCTCAGGCAGCTGTTCCCCAGAGCTGGTAATCTCTCAGTATAATTTTTTTCAGTTGCAACTGATAGAACCGCCCCTGAGCACACTGTACCCCAAAACAGAGATGCAACTGAGGGATGATAAATAGGGTGTTACAAACTACTTTAGAATAATTTACACACAGTATTTACTCTGTCTCTTCAATGAGACAAGATGTGACACAAGGTATTTTTAAAGGTGGGGACCCGAACACGAACACTCGGGCAAGGAACAAAAATTGCCCACAGCCCCTGCAACCATTGGTTGCATTGGCCTTGGTGCGAGCTCCGATCCCTCCCTCTGGTGCAATGGGAGGGCGCAGCCTCAGACAGCTGTTCGCCAGAGCTGAGTATCTCTCAGTAAAATTTTCTCAGTTGCCCCTCTGTCCTTTGACAGAGAAGCCAGTGAGTGCATAAATAAACGTGAACTTACTCAAAAAGAGTAATTTACACATGGTATTTACTGTCCCCCCCACTAGGACGAGATGTGATACAAGGTCTATTTTTAGGTGGGGACCTGAATGCATACGCCTGGGACAGGAACAAAAATTCCACTCAGCCCCCGTAACCGTCGGTTGCGATGGCCTTGGTGCAAGCACTGATCCCTCCCTCTGGTACAATGGGAAGGCACAGCCTTGGGCAGCTGTTCCCCAGGGCTGGGCACCTCTTAGTATAATTTTCTCAGCTGCCCCTCTGTCCTTTGACAGAGAAGCCCCTGAGTGCACTCTGCCCAAAGACACAACTGAGAGATGATAAGTAGGTATTTACTTGACCCCCCCACTGAGTCAGGTTGTGACACAAGGTCAGTTTTTTCACTCGGGCCGCTGGTCTAAGCTATTCATAACTGGTCATGTCTTGTCATAGCTGGTCCTGGCCAGAGCCAGTCCAAGCTAGTCATAGCCATGATACCACCAGCACAGGGATGGAGAGATGATAAGTAAATGTGAACTTAATATTTATTCGTTATAAAATAACAAAATGTGCCACATGGGCGAAGTTGGGGGAGGGGGAAAAGGAGTGGTCTTCTCTAGTCTTAACTCATAACTAGCTAGTCGCTCTCATGGACCCAATCGTACTGACAATAATCCTTTCACCATAATACCACATTTGCAACAGAAACCTTCGCACCACAATTACCAAAATACCTCAAGTATTCCACTAGAATCCTAATATGAAATTTTATTTACAGAAAAACAGGGCGGGGGATACAATGAATGTGAACTTACTCAAAAAGAGTAATTTACACACTAAAAGCTCAATATCTGTATAATATATTATCTACTTCTAGCCAATATCACTTTTCAGGTTTAACTAATTTGCATATTGATTTAAAAAAAAGTTTATTTCATTAATTAACTATCCTTCATTACTGTTCTTTTATTCAAGGATTGTTTTGCTTTTCATATCAAAAATAGTTCTGTTTAGGAATATCATCTTATATAGTACATAAAAAGTGTTTTAAATTTGCATTTTACTTGCCTTCAACAAGTTGGCATCTATTTGTAAAACTTTCCTAAACTATAACAAGCCAATTTATGAATGAAATGTTCATTTAAAATTTTTGTTTCAAAGATTTCAAGTAGTGAATATATCTTTGCGAAGTGATAGTGAGCGGGCAAAGCCTGCTAGTTTTTTTTTTTATATACATTAGATTAACCAGACACTTATTATGTAATTAGTAATTATTGTATTAGTGTATAGCCCACAATTTGCAATTTCAGTGGTTTAATTATAGTAATATAAAAATATAAATCTCATTGGATAAATCTTCTTATTGGAGAGCATAAAACATCAAACTAAAACCATACATATGAACACTAATGGGTATGTCCCAATCCTCATAAATATGTTGGACACTATTGTAACGGGGGAGTAATATGCTGTCTAAGTCCACCATTAGCAGTGGTTTGCTTACTTCATGCTGCTGGCGAGTATTGTATTTTGTTGATATTATAAAGATTACCATTTCATTTTCAACCCTCGTTTTGTTTATTCCTCATTCAGTAACATTTTCTAGGTTACAACCAAATCCTAATTAGTTTATTAGTATTTATTACCCACACAAAGTTGTGCTTTCTCTTAATAGGGACAGTTGTCCTATGGGGCAATTGTCCAGGGACATTTGTTCTGATGCTCCACCAAACAGTGTACAAAGCTGCTTCTGTGAACATGCTCTAGAGTCCATCAGGTAAGCTATTGCTTCATGCTGTCATTCAATTGCTGTTTATCTTGGTGTGAACAAATGTAGGAAGCCTGACATATGCTCAACAGAAAAAAAATGAATGTAATATATGATGTGGGGAGAAAAATCTCAAATATGACCAATTTGAAATATCGCCTTGTTGAGATAGAAAATAAGACTGTTGGTTCTGATAAATTCATGAATCAATTCACCCGAAACATATTTGCTGCTACTTCTACCTTCTCTCAGGTCAGGATAGAATCATTAACAAACCACTTGATTATGTTGGTATCCTAAACAATCAAGCAGATACACATTGTGCCACACTTCTGTTGTTTTTATTCCATGTTTAAATTTGTATAGCAGATAATATTTCACACATTTAAATCTCACGTGTGGATTTAACTAATTACTACTATATGCATACTCTTAAAATTTGTGTTTGTCTTTTACTGTTCATTCATTCAATACAAGGCCCAAGAAGCACTCAATATAGAGGGTTACTGAGTGAAATTGTTGTAAGACAAGCAGGCTTTTGTTGAGGAATAAGAGAGTACTATGAGAACATGTAGGATAGATATTAATTAACCCTGGACTTAAAGAGACCAAGATTGTAGTTGTTAGGGAAGCATTCCCTTGGGAGTTTGTCCCACAAAGTAACAGTTCTGGGGAAAAAGCTACCTGTGTGGAATTTGTTTTTATCATGGGAACACAAAGGGAATGGGGATGGGTTGCCACCATAATCATGGCATGACAGGTTCTAGCTGTGAAGATCTGAGCTGGTGGAAATAAAGAATCTAACTCATCCAAATATCTGCCATATTAATAGCAATATAGTAGTGAGAGGCAAACAATGTTTTGTCTGTGGGATAAGGGTTGCAGGGTGGAGAATAATTTATCCCCACCCACAATTCTGTGTAAGCACATTTGAACAGCACCACCTCAGATACTCCATTCTTGGTTGGATTTGACTCTTGTAAAGATAGAGCATGACAGCAAAAGTATTTTCTGGAACAATACAAAGAATCAACTATTCTTCCAGCATCTTTTGTGATGACACAAATATATGTTCCACTTGAGGTCAGGAGCGAGCTTTAGACACAGTAGGTAGTTGAGACAAGGAGCCTTTTTGAGGGTATCACTCATCAGGACTGGTGCAGGTTTAGCTTGGAGCTGATGAAATGTTACTAGTTTAGTTCTGAATGTATTGAATGATACCAGCCAGTCTGTTCCCCTCCGAGCTGTGAGAGACAAGACAGAGGAAAGATCAGCTGTCAAGCATTGGCCATCAAACCATCTGGAGATGCACCCATACATCTTGATATAGATTTACTAAGGATCTGAGGGTGTTCTTGGGCAGACTGTTGATATAAAGCAGAGTGAGAGTGAGAGTAGAACTGAGGAGAGACCCTTGAGGAATGCCAACATTGATCTCCTGTGCCTCAGAGAGCTGGCCATTAATGACAACCTTCATAGACTTACCTGACAGGAAATATTTGATAACTGAGATGACTCCCCAGTGATTCCACAGTTGGTCAATTTGTGTAGCAATCCCCTGTGTAACACCTTATCAAGACTTTTAAAATGTCTAGGTTATTGGATAATAAATAAATGATCTTTGTAGTTTTCAAGGAGTCAGTTGAAATTTCTAGGGCACATAATGTAGGAAGAGGGCTTGGAAAATCTGACACTCACAGGACATACTGAAGACAAGAGGGACAAAGGAAAACAACGCATAACCAACCAAACGAGCATGTATAAATGGATGGTAGAACAGGGTTTAGGGGAAATGACAAAAAGGCAAAATTTACTAAGAGCTACAAAGGACAGGAAATTGTAGAGAGCCATGATTGTCAATGACCTGAAGGGATACAGAAGACTACTGCTATTCCAAGGATATAAGTAAACATGAAATTTAAAAAAACAAAACAAAAGTAGAAAAATGAAAAGAACCAGAGGTGAAAGAGATAAACGTTTTACTCACCTTGGCTGCATTAACCATCCGCCAAGCTTTCATGAGTCCGAAGCCATGTTTGTGGCTATGGTTCAGACCTGCACCATTTTCTTGCCATTCAGAGTCATCATCAACCTGCAAGGTCAAGAGAAAAAAAAACTAATGATTATAACAAACCCAAGCACAGATATAAACAGGATATGAAAGAACTGTATTTGTGCGTGACTGCAGTGCATATAAAAGTTCACAGCGGGAGAAAAGAAGAGGAGAAAATAAATGCAGTAAAATATATAAACGTTAATATTGGTTTCTGTCTGAATTTCTAGAATGAGGAGAGTTATTTACATTCAGATGAAAAAGCATCTGAAGAAGGCCAGAGGACATAATAGGTGAAATCAGTTGTTAAAGTTTTTGACCCCAGCAAAAGAATTGATATTAACTACTGATGCCAGGGACTGAGTTATAGCTGCAATATTGTTGCAGGAGGATCACCTTGTAATGTAATTCATTTGTGAAGAAGTCCTGAAAGTTTCATTAAAATCTGATTGATAGTTGATTTTTGCAAGACTTTCCAACTTAATGATATTTTACTGGAAAACAGGTGCAAAAATTTCCATTATCAGTTCTGTTTCACCATTGACACATAAAAAAAAAAAAAAAAAAAAAGATTTTTAACAAACATTTTGGATGTGTTAAGAAAAGATTTTTTTAAAAATAATTAAAAAATACTTTGTTATTTCCTCTTAATAATAGCAAACACTGAAGATAAAACTTTGTTTTTATTAAGTTTGGGGCCTTTTTCATCATGCTCTGCTCTTTTTTCAGCAAATTATTGGTGGTACCTATGCAACAGCATGGACTCTCAGACCTGAGAATCAAAGCTGGCTGTGACATACACCTGCATGCTTAGAACTATGCCAAACATCTTATAGAAAAATCATCCTGCTAATTATATAGTGAATGACTAGAAATCATCCTGCTAATTATATAGTGAATGGCTAGAAATCATCCTGCTAATTATATCGTGAATGGCTAGAAATCATCCTGCTAATTATATCGTGAATGGCTAGAAATAATTTGTCAATAGTGAATGCACTTTTCTGGGTAATGCTGGTGTGCCAGACGTAAATATGTTAGTGAGTAACTAACTGCTCTGGACACCCAGGTATGACCACACCCAGGTCAGTTGATCAGCAACAACATATATTAACTAATATGTTCAGATGCAGGATATCTCCTAGATGACCTATTGAATTTGATGAAGGACCAAGGTGGTTGATGTGCATGGCTCATGGGAGTCTGAGCAAGATTGACTATAATGGCAGACTATACTTTTTCTGATAGACAATATATAAGATGTAAAAATAGAGCAATTATGCCAAATGATTTTTATTGCTCATACAAAATTTCTTTTCACTTCTACTTGAATTGGCAGTTCAGATTTATGTAATAATTTTTTTTAAACATCTTTTATCAAACTGTTGTAGCTGACAAGATATCTACAAAATACAGAGTATCAGAGTTTTTTTGGTGAGTGGTAGGTTCTAAAGAAAATTCAATAATTGAAATAGAAATATAAAGAAAATACATGAAATTAAGGATCAAACTAGCCAAGACCTTTGTGGATGCCAATTTATTACAATAAAAAATACTACTGGGTGTAGTGTTTAAAAAGCTATCACTTCATTTCTATTGATATAAAGCTCAGTATAGTACTAAAGAAATTATGTATGCAGTTTCAATTTGGATTTTTTGAAGCATACAAAAAAAAACAGTAACACATTTTTTGTAAAAAAAAAAAAAAATTACTAATGCTCCCAAGAAAATAAAATTTTGGCATTAAATGACCCATAAAGAGTTGATATGCTGCCAAGCAAAGGTCAAAGCTGGAAAGCTGCCCATAGCTGAGAACCTAACAGGTGCTATCAGACCAGGTTAGGTTGGACCTGCAAACAGCAATTAAGAAGTGGTTCCGTGTTCTTAAAAACCTCCTGATCTTGTTGTCAGATGGAGTTTATTATCAAACCAAGGATGAAAATTTGCAGAGAAACATAGCTACAAGAGAGGAGAGATACATGTGGCAGAAATCCTCTATTTCTGGCTCATGTAAAGATAAAGCCTGGCAGAAAGAATGGGGTAATTCTTGGAGCAATAGAATGAGGAGTTGACTGTAATGCAATACATCTTTTGTATCAGGCAATCTTGGTAGTGAGAAATGACATTCTGAAATACAATGAAAAGGGTGAATAGGCAAAAAAAAGAAAAAAAAGAATGTAGAGCCATTGTGACAGGATTTCCTAGTGGCTGCTATTATAAAACTTAAATTTGAAGAGATTTTGTTTGGTTAACACCATATCAATTCCTTATGTGTCATTTAATGCCAAAATTTTATTTTCTTGTGAATTTTTGTAATTTTTTTTCCAATTGTAATTTTATTTTTTTATGATGAAAATGTACAGCTGGTAATTTTTGCTATTTTTTTTTTTTTTTTTTTTTTTTTTAATATTTTCATGTTTTGACCCCAGTTTGTGGGTTCACTATTTACCCATAGCTGAGACCCTAACAGGTCCCATCACCCTGCGTAAGGGTGGACCTGGGAACAACAGTAATTAAAAGGTGGCTCCATGTTCTTCAAAACCTCCTGATTAGAGGACTTGTTGCCGGATGTAGTTTATATGAATCCAGGATGAAAATTTGAAGCGAGAGGTAGCTACAAGAAAGAAGAGACATTAACCAAATGACAAATTTAGGTTACTGAATACTGACCTTAACAGCAGATAATATAATTAAATACTGAATATCTCTCCAACTAAGGCAGGGTTGAACATCAAGCATAAGTGCCACCATTCCTGCAGCAATGGGAGCTGCAGCACTGGTACCAGTGTGGTCATCAGTACAACCTGTACCTGACTTTTTCTGCCAGTCTGTAGTCACCTGAAAGAAAAAAAATCCAACATAATTTTCAAGATATCAATAAGTACAGAGTTCTTTCTTTTTGTTTCTTTTTTAATCATTCAAGTAAGGCAACAAAGCCACTAAGACACAAGGAGTTACTGAAAGTTGTGAAAGAATTTGAGAAAAAGAAAAACATTATTAAGGTGAGAGTACAATAACAGAACAGGAATTAAGACAGACAGTAATGATTGACATTGCATTTAAATTTTTGAAGATCAAAGTTCATTGGAAAGCAAGAGGCTGGAAGAGTGTTCCACAAATAAGAAGTGTGAATGAAGAAAATGTTAGCACAGGAATTATGGTTACATCTAGTCATATCAACTGTAAAATGATGAGACCTATCTGCCAATCTAGTACTGTGCTTAAATCTGTAAAATCAAGTTACCAAAGAGGAAAGCAAATTTAAACAAATGCCATAAAAACATTTACGCACAGAGAAACTACATTTGTGTGGTTGGAAAAAGACTGAAGCCAAGATATCGGTTCTGGACTGATAAAATTGTAGATTATACTTTGGATTTTATCAAGAAAATACATAGAGAAGCACCAGACCAGATGTGAGAGTAATATTCAAAGTCAGTAGAAATGGTAGACTTATAAATGTATAAGGTAATTCTGTTGAGAAAAATTGTCTGGCACAGTGAATCAACTTTCCTAGCAATTGATTCAATATAATCTTTCCACTTTATGTCAGCAAAAAAAAGTTAACCTGGGAAGGTGCAATGAATACACTCTCCTAGAGAGTGTATTCATTGTATTTTCCATCAGCCATGCTGATGTAAGGAAAGAAATGTTCTCTGAGATGATTAAAAGAGCAATTTTGTTTAGTCAGTGTTAAAATTAACAAGTCATTTCTTGCCCCAGTTAACAACAAATTGTAGGTCACATTTTAGCTCAGATTTTTGTTTTTTGTTTTCAATGGAATATTAACTTCTCTGGAACAATCTTCCTTAGCATTGGACCATCATTAAAATAAGTGTTGAACAAATATATTTTAAAATTGTTTTAAAAGCTTTTCAATAAGGCCAACTGAACTCACAGAAAATTCTGCACAAGTGTGTTAGGTAGGTTATTCAATGTTTCTTGCATTCAATACATCCTGTGAGTATTAAATTCTCCAAGCCCTCATTATGTGTATCAGAAATTTCAACTCTCTCTTTCTGATCATAAGTTCAAATTTCTTTTTTGTTCCCATTTCCCTCATTGCACACATGTTCTGTTCATGATGTTTTCAGTATTTTCTATATACAAACACATCACTGTTGAAGTTACTTCATCAGTGAGGATATTGTTTAACGTTTACTGCCATATAGGAGAACTGATATTACATGGGTGTTTAGCACACTTTTCTTTGTTTTGAATGAAATTTTCCTGTTTCTGAAAGAAGATCCTGTGAGTTGAGATGCTAAACCAATTTGGAGTTGATTAGTGCCACTAGTACTTTGCCAAAAAGACTAATAGGCTGACCTCAGACTAAGTTCTTAAAAAAGGAGCTACAGAAGAGGGTTTCCAGTAAGCTGTATTTTTAAATTTAATACACAGGTTTTGAATTGGAGCAATGGAAAATAAAAATGTTATATTATACTTAATTTAAACAATTTGTTTATAAAATTTATCTTAAAACATAGTCACAACCTTCAAACAGTTTAAATATATTGAAAAAATTCTTTTAAGTATTGTTGGTAATAGCAATGATGATACTAATTTTTTTTTAAAGCAATTCACTCCAAGCAAGGTGGGAGTGCCACTAGCACACAAGGGGTTACAGAGGATTGAGAACAAGAGTAAAGAGGCATGTTTGGGGGAAAGGATACAGAGAATGGGGAACAAACTCAGGGTTTCAGATGTCGATTGACATTACATTTGAATATTTGAAGATTATAGTCATCAGGGAAGCAAGTAAGGGAAAGGGAGTTCTACAGACGGGAAGTGTGGGAGAAGCTGTTTGAGTAGATGAGACAATTACATTTAACTGTTTTGACAATGAAAGGGTGGGACAGAGATGCCAGCCTGGTAGCTCGCTTAAATTCATGTAGTCTGGGAACAAGTGAAAGTAGCTCGTCAGAACAGTTGCTGTGAAAATACATTTAGAAGAGATAGAGGAAGGCCACGACACATCTGTGGGATAGCGATTGTAGACTAGATGCCAGATCAGGACCTACAATCTTGGGAACTGATGACATCGGGAAGGTCATTGATGAAGATCAGGAACAGTGTAGGGCCCAAGATAGGGCCTTGGGGAACACCAACATTTGTGATAAAGGAACCGGAGGAGAACCCGTTTAGGATGACCTTCATTTCACGGTTAGACAGGAATGATTGTATTAAGTCAAATAGTTGTCCTGTAATACTGTATCCCTGAATCTTACTAAGAAGGCCAATGTGCCAAACCCTATCAAACACTTTAGAAATGTCTAGAGCTATGGCTCAAGCTTTTCCATTATTGTTGAGTGCTTGGTATACAAATTCAGTTATGGCTGTGAGGATGTTTGTTTGTTTGTTTGGGGTTTTATGGCAAATCAACCACTATGGGTTATTTAATGCCAGATCCAGTATTTACTAGATATATCAAAAACGTATAGTTAGCAACATCATTGTTTCAAAAAAAAGTATAGCTGGCAACATCATTGTTTCCCATCACATTTTAGGGGTAAGGTGTTAGTATATTTAGTGTAGGGTTTGGGAGGGAAAGTTAATTGTAAGTTGTAGTTGTTTTGGGATGGGTTAGATGTGATGGGGCATGACATGACCAGCCGATTGACTCGGATTGACGGCCTTTTGGTTGAACGTAATTTATCGTCATACCCAGGACATGGACACACCTTGGTATTTCACTATTTCCCCCATAGCTGGGACCCTAACAGGTGCTACCACCCCGGGTCAGGGTGGATCTGGGAACATCAGCAATTAAGAGGTGGTTCCACGCTCCTCAAAACCTCCTGATCAGAGGTCTTGTTGTTGGATGTAGTTTATCGTCTTACCCAGGACTTGGATGCAGTTTAACGTCATACCCAGGACGGTGTGAGGATGTCAATGGGCAAAGCAGAAACTTGAGGACACATGGCACAGTGGATAAAGGCGTCAATGTCCTTGAGAACACATGGCACAGTGGATAATGGCGTTGGTTAGATCCAGTGACAGACCCAAAGAGTGTGAGTTCAATACCTGGTTCAGGCAGTGGAGAACTTTCAGAGGGAAAATTACCAGGAGATAACTGATAACTGACATCCATCAAACATGGCTTGTGAAACTAGAACAGTCTATCCCAGTGATCGAAATAAAGGGTTTGGTTCGAAATTCCAACCACCTGAAGAAGGCTAGAGCGTACAACGGCCGAAACGTTGTGACAAATATGGCGACAAAGATGAGGACAATAGTCCGACTAATGTAAATACTGAGTATTTGTTGACATCACAAAAAAAAAAAAAGAAAAAATCTTTATTTTTAAAAAGGTAGAGAAACCAAGCATATGGCTTCCATCTCTAAGTCAATTTTTTGTTATTTGATATTTTAAACTGGATGTTAAATTACTTAATCTTTAAGGAGTGGATAATATTTTCACCATTTGTCTTTATGGAGGATTTAAATCAGTCATTATTGGCAACTCTAAAAAAAACAAATCTCTCTCAAAGATTTTTTTTTGAGCAAATACACAACTTTTTTGAAAAGGTGCTGTAAGGTCATAAAAAACCAGGAAAATATTTTAATGACTGAATAATAATGCTATGAAATTATATAAATAAAACATTTTATTAAATGCTGGAAACTTTTGCATCAGCATATATGAAGTGTTTGGATAAAAGTTAAAGGAACTAGCTACCTCAAATAAGGAAAAAATATTGAAAAAAAAAAATGGCTTTCTCAATTTCTTGGACTTGTTTCTGGAAAAATCTGTAAAATATCTGGCAAGATGCATGAAACATTGGATAACTTGGGTGCCACATCATGAGGTAATTGATATTGAAGGTAGTCGGGTTGACCATTATTGCTGAATGTTGATTTTGACTCACTAGGTGCCCTATACAAAATTCAACATTAAATAACCTAACAAGTTATAAAAACCAACCAACCGAACCTGGATAACGTGGTAGACAAACACAGATCAATCTGTTCAAGTTCACTGACTTTTTGGGTTAACACCTTGGATAACAAAATGCTTTTGTGATTGCAAAGTATCACGCTGAATAACTTAAATAACTAGAGACTGTTATTGCCACTGGATATACACGACATCAATGTTTGCAAAAAGTAAATAAAAATAAAAACGAGAGCTTTAATTACTTACAATACTGCGTGTGTCCTTTCCACCACTGCTAAATGTTACTGCCATCATTGCCGCACATTTCTCTGCATAATATGGCATTTCTCCTCTCTCATCAACAGCTCCTGAAGAAAGAAAAAAATTCTAGGTATTCAGTTTGTATAAAAAGAAGGTCAATTTTTGGATCAATAAATACAGGGAGAGTTGCAGTAATATTCTCCAGAATTTTTATGAGCTGATACATTGTCATTTTTTTAATTTTTTTTTTTTTAAGAGACGATACATTATCAATTGTTGATTATTTTTATCAGACGATACATTGTCAATTTTTGATTTTTTTATCAGACGATACATTGTCAATTTTTGATTTTTTTATCAGACGATACATTGTCAATTTTTGATTTTTTTATCAGACGATACATTGCCAATTTGTGATTTTTTTATCAGATGATACATTGCCAATTTTTTTATTAGACAATATATTATACAATTTTTAAAATACGATATACTGCCAATTTTTTATGAGATGATACATTGTCAATATTTCATCTTTTATGATTGTCAATTTTCCATGTTTTTATGAGACTATATATTTTTTTTATTTTATGAGATGATACACTGTCAATTTTTTATTTTATGATAGATACATTGATTTTTTTATGAGGTGATATATTGTCAATTTTTTAAAATTTTTTTATGGAGACGATACATTGTCAATTTTTAAAATACCATATACTATCAATTTTTTATGAGATGGTACATTTTGAATTTTTTATGAGACGATACTGTTATGGGAACTTACGCATAATAGTAATGGACTATCCCGTACACCATAAATACTGCGCCTCAAGAGGAAGCAGTAGTGTGAGTCAGTCAGTCAGTCAGTCACAGAGTCGTGTCAGCCAATTACTGTAAGACATTGGAATAGTGATACTTCGAGACAACATAGTTCTCTCTAACCTAACCTGATTGTTATTACTAACACTACTATATCTTATGTACATATTCTGTTTGTAATGTATCTGTGTTATTCCATACCTGTGTTCGAGTTATTCTTCATTGGTTCTACCTTGGACCATCCCCGTGGTACAAGGAACCTGGACCATAACAGTGGCAACAAGGAAACCCCAAGAAAAAACGAACTCTATGCGGAGGACATACTTTTTTGCTATCCGTCGCACATAACAGTGGCGACGAGGTGACCCTTAAAGGGCAAACAAACTCTATATGCGGAGGACATACTTTTTTGCTATATGTTGCACATAAGTGGTGACCTGGAAAACCCCAAAAGAAAAACAAACTATACGTGGAGGACATACTTTTTTGCTATACGTCGCACATAACAGTGGTCAACAAGTAAACTCTAAAAAAACTAGTTCTACGCGAACACAAAAAAAAAGAAAAAAAAATTTCTTTTTGGATATCAAATTTCACTGGCAACAACGGAAATTTTTCTTTATTTCAAACAGTTGAAATTAAGATGAATGCAATATTCATAAAAAATTAATAACATTTAAATGTAGTGTTCTATGATTTTTTATGAAAATATTGATTAGTTGGTAGGGTTTAATTCTTTGACATCGATTCTCACAATTTTGGTTCTGTAGAACATAAATTCTATAATTTAGTTTGCACAAACAGCAAAATAGATATTCACTGCTTAAGGAGAATACTGTTTGTTTTCTAGTTTTAGAAGTTGAAATTTTGATTTGGAAAATGGAGAATGTTCCTGTACACCTGCAGTTGTGAATGACCAAATCAAAATGCTGATTAAAAATAACTCTGGTCACATGACATTGCATAGTTACTCCATATAAGCATAGTAAGGCATTTGAAAATTAATGGAAGTGTGCAAAGTTTGCAAAAGATATGCACTTACCAATTGTTACTGTGTAGATGGAATTTGCATAGCCATCATAGTTGCAGTTATCAAAGTAGCGTCCACCATTGCCACTGGCAACTACATAAATGCTTCCATAACCTTTTCGACCATTATTAATACCGTGTTTCATTGCTTGCTGTGAAAAGCAAAAAAAATAAAAGCAGAAAAAATAAATAAACAGAACATTCTTAAGCAAATAGTTGTAAAAGCAAAAATCAGAGCTAAAACACTTTTTTAGGGATACAAAAGGTAATTTTATCTCCTTTTCATTGAGATAAAGTCACAAGGGTCACGTGATGGTTGGTAAGTGATGTCAGGGAATAGAGCGATGAAAGGCAGTTCCGATGTAAAACCCAGAGAAGGACGTTTTTAGTCCACAACGTTAGGTTTTACAGGAAAAACCATATGACTTCACCAGATTCATAGAGAAACCACTGTAACTCTAGTTTTCTCTTTGGTAAATATTATAAGTAAGCCTATTTTTTATTATTATTATTATTTTTTTTTTTTATCTTACACACTGCTTGCTGTTGCAGACATGAGATATAGTTTCTAGGTGCGGGACACAGATAAATCATATAATAATAACTCACTTGGGAAACAAAGCATGTTTATCATTACTTTTTCTTTCGGCTCTTCCATTCCGCCAGTGAAATACAGTGTTATAATATCATGGAGAGAATAATGTCCATAATGAGGGAAACACAAATGGGTGAATAAACCTTTCTTCTATAGTTCACCCATTACTTTTATCATTAAGCAAACTAATTCTGGCCAAATTTCCATAACTGATTCAATCAACATCAGAAGCATAGATTGAAAGATAATGCCGCAGAATGTGTTCACTGTAACCAAATTAAGACTATTTTTTTCTTTGCAGCTTCTGGTCAATGAAAAAAATAAGGTTTGAAATGACAAAGAAGAAAGAATGCTATTTAGTTGGAGAGGCTATATTTTTGAGCCATACGTTTTTCTGCAGTCTTCATGTCAGCATTATTTAGTGTTTTAAAAATGAAGGATCTTTCTTTTTGGGGCGCAATAAATGAGTTTTTTTTTGTTTTTTTTTTATACATTACTGATTTGGTACCTGTTACTTTGTTGATGGCAATATGATCAAACTTCAAGTCTAAATTGTTTGTCCATTTAAAATACATTTATTAGAAAATATATTCAGTTTAAATACAGAAGTAATAATAAAAAATAAAAAGCTTCAAAGAGCCAACATATACTTTTTTTACTCTGTTACCCAGAGGTTGTTGTTAGACAGGAAGGGAAATTAGCCCTCACAACAGAGATGTTCATTTCAATTTGATTCAAATTGCGTGTGTGCACATGTATATTTTAGTTAAAAAAATCCCTAAAAACATTTCTATAAAATTTAAAAAAAAAAATGTTTTAAAAAGTAATTTTATTTATTACTGAATAATTTTAAGAAATTGAATAAACTCTTATAATCTAATTTTTTTAGAGTTTAAAAAATTAACTTTTTTTTGTCTGCAACTTTATAATTTTACTGCTCAGCTCAGAGTAAGTGTCGCATCATCCGAATGGGAGGACAGTGTGTACTTGCACACATTTGAAGTGGGCAAGCAATAACTGAACAGTGCTAAAAAATAAAAATAAGAACTAGATGTCCCTAGGCAAGAAATATCAATAGCCAACACCTTGAGATTAAATAAAGGATTCAGTTCAGAATTCCCAGTATGTTACCCAGATTGATATACACCCGTGTAAGCCCATAGGATACAACAATAACAACAAAGATGAGGACAATAATCTGAATATAAATAGTGTAAATAATGATCCGTCCTCATCCCAGAAATTTAGACAAAAAGCATGTTTAGGTTATTCATGCATGACACAGAAACAAAGTGTGTGACAGACAGAGAATCAACTTTTCATTTATCATACAAATGTTCATCTTGTTCTAAATATAAGACAAGATGCAACCATGGTTACACATGTATTTTCCTCTTTTTTTTTTTTTTTCCTCAGCTGTATCAGTTCCACAAGAAGTTGTCACTGGAAAACTTGATCTTGTTTAATTGAGCTGATTCAATAATGTGATAACAACAAATGCAATTAATTTTATCTTTACTGTTTTTTTTTTAAATTTTATTTTTTAATCATTTCACCCCCAATCAAGGCAATAAAGCCACTAAGATACAATGGGTTACCGAGTGTTAAAGAATACGTAAAAAAATTAAAAAAAAAAACCTATTAAGGAGAGAGAACAATAAAAGAACGGGAATTCAGAAGATAATGATTGACATTGATCTTCAAAGATTTAAATGCTAAGTTGACTGGGAAGCAAGAAGCCAAAAGAGAGTTTGACAAGCGAGAAGTATGAGAAAAGAAGCTGTTAGCATGGAGCTTATGGTTACATCTACTCATTTTAACTGTAAAATGATGAGACCTAGGTACCATAAAGGAAAGTTTATCAGGACATTTATCATGAAAGTATTTATAGAAAAAGCACAGGGAAGCTATGTTATGGCAGTGGAAAGTGACTGAAGCCAACTTGCCAGGTCAGGATCAATAACATTGCATATTCTTTGGGTTTTATCAAGAATCTCTAAAAATATAGCAGGAGTACCAGAGCAGATGTTTTGTATTGTGGGTTGCTGCTATAAAGAGTAAACTTGGTGTTAAGAGATTTATATACAGATGGTATTAGAGCAATTATTAGTGGTCTTTAAATCAAGTGTGGAAGTATTTTGAATTCCAAAAATCTGAAAAAAAAAAAATCTTACCAAAGCTAAATCATGTGGGCCATCAACTGTCTTTCCATCATCATCTGGACCCCAACTGGAAAGGAAACAAAATGGTGTTATTTAAATTTTCCACTTAACATTTATTGTTATATGATGTACATATCATTTGTTGTATATTGTCTCTGACATATATGTGCTTCTGTTGCAAGATTTTTATTTATCTAAATAATTTGTTTGCTTCCCCCCCCCCCTTGGCTTTGCTAAACACTGTTAGATGGCACTGTTAAACAGCTATAAAAACTTGAAACTTTGTGCCTTTTTGTCTCTTGACCCGGACATGGAGATATCTTTCCTCTTAGTGACTGAACTTACACACAGTTCATAATTGCTAACTTTTAATGTTTTCTTCCTTTTACATGAATACTAGTGTTAATTAGTCAATTGTGATGTAAAAAAAACAAAAAAAACACATGAAAATATCACCTTGTTGAAATTTGTTTCATTTCCTTCCACCTTTACAAGTAATGGCAACCAGTCATTTACACTGTGTAAATTTTGTTTGCCACAGTTTCTCAGTATAATTCTTTTTTTCACTTTGATTTATACAACTGTTTTTTGTTAAAAATTACTATGATGTACCAATATATAGCATGGTATTATAGGGACCCCCCTTCAAAAAAATGAACATGATGTACAAATTTATAGCATAGTATTATAGGAAATCCCTCTCTTCACAACAAAAAAAACCCCCCAAAAACCCCAAAAAACAAAACAAAACAAAACAAAAAAAAACAAAAAAAAACAAAAAAAAAAACAACAAATCTAAAGCCAAGGACATATATTCTTGCCATTCTTCATAATTTAGTACATTTATTAAAATTAAAGTTTAAGTAGACAAACTTAATAAAAAATAGAAACTTTTAATAACTTTTCCAAAGACATAGATGGCATTATATGAGTGTCCAACGATACAAAGCCTTTCTAACATATTCAGTCATAGCTTATAAGGTAGCAGTGAATAGATTGGGGATTAGTCCAAGGCCATCTCATTTACATTCATTTTAAGTGCTTGGAAGCAGCTATCTTGAGAAAAATTTGTCATC
This sequence comes from Acanthosepion esculentum, assembly GCA_964036315.1. Taxonomy (NCBI): domain Eukaryota; kingdom Metazoa; phylum Mollusca; class Cephalopoda; order Sepiida; family Sepiidae; genus Acanthosepion; species Acanthosepion esculentum. Next base: position 56,092,681 of record OZ038491.1, on the reverse strand, counting down.
CTGATACATCCCAGAGACAGATGATTAAGAGCTATACCTACTTAGAATTGCTTTATGAATTTATTCATTCTGGTTTATGTAAATATTTCTTGGTTTGATTTTGAATTTTCTGTTATTTATTGCTTCTTTCTAGCATATGGGGATTTATAGCATCTGAAGTGAAAGCAATCACTGAATATGAGAGGAAAGAAGTGGAGAAAGATAGAGGAAAGAAGAAAGATAGAGGAAAGAAGAAAGAAAGAGGCAAAAGAGAGGAAGGAAAAAGAGAAAACAGATTGGTTGAAATGTTGAAAAAATCTTAAAATGTTAGGTTGAATAATTCAACTCTCTTTTCTATTGGATTTTCTTTATTTTCTCTTTACTTCTTAAGCAGAAAGTGACATTTAATATTGTGGAGTAAAATAAATTAACAAGAAAAATAATTGTAGGTACAAGTCAACAAATGTGGTCTCTTAGATACATGGTTTCCTTATCTACTAGTATTATAGGTTAGATGTTTGTACAAATATTTTCCCGTCGTACTTGAGAGATGTCATAAAATAAAATCAGATTTCAGGAATATTATCTTGGTACCTAATACATATACACATTGTCTTTTGTTTGTAATACTTTTCACAGAGTATATGGCTACTATACAATGATCCTTGGCAGTGTACACTCTAATATTAGGCAGAAGTATTAATTCATATGTATATAATTCTATCCTATTTTTAAGGGTATTATGCTAATATATAAATAATATCTGGACATTTGTAATACAAAGGTCAGGAACCAGATTTTGTATATTTAAATTAAATATAGGCAATTTTGGAGGCACAGTGAAGTAATGGGTAGCGGCTCGGATCAAGTAATCAGAGAGCCAAGCTTGAATTCCAGTTGAATCCATTACACTCATTTACATGCTAATATCCTTGGGAAAGGTATGAATCTTCCTCTTCTGCCCCCAACTATGGGTAAATAGTAGGACAGACCGGGTTCTATCGCCTTGGATGGAAACAGGTCTACCACAGAAAGAAATGGCAACCTACTGCAGGAAAAAATCTGCCTTGTCAGTCATGTATCGAAAGATACATGATCGCCTAAGCATGTATCACACATGGCACATGACTGACTGACGTGCTAATACCCTTGAGAAAGGTATGAATCCTCCTCTTCTCCTCCCAGCTATGGGTAAATAGCATGACAGACCAGGTTCTATAGCCTTGAATAGCAACTGGTCTACTGCAGAAAGAAATGGCAGCCTACTGCGGGAAAAGAAAGATACATGATTGCCTAAGTGTATATCACGCATGGCACATAACTGATTGATTGGCAATTTTGCAAAACTTTTGTTCCAACATTTAAAAGTTATTAAATTTTTATTCAGATTTAAGAAAATGGGGCCATTCTTACAAAATAAAGATGCCTTTTTTTCATTCACTTAAGCAGAAAGTGACATTTAATATTGTGGAGTAAAATAAATTAACAAGAAAAATAATTGTAGGTACAAGTCAACAAATGTGGTCTCTTAGATACATGGTTCCTTATCTACTTTTATTTGGGATGCTAATTGCTTCCTGTTTAAATTGTGACCTCTTCAAGTCGAGGATCAATCATCATCTTTTCTCCTAAATCCACATAATCGTTTCTTACCACTCTTTCTTCTATTCATAACATACACCTCATTCAGCTTTTCCATTTCAACAGTAACCCTTTGAGTGACTTTGAAATTGGTGAAATTTAGTATTTAAAAAAGCTTAGCTGTATATTCTCAGCCATGGACCTATTATGACATACTTATTTTGTCCGTTTTCTTTTTTCCTCTCATAATCCTGTGACTATAAGTATTGATTGTCATTGCTGATATGCCTGTTGTAAGACACTGTGTATCTAAAACCTCCAACTATATAGCCAACTTTGCTTTGTGGGTTTAGTCACAGAAGCTTATATTCACTTGATGGAATGCATGCTAACTCCTAACCTGGTTTTGTGGTACATCTCTCTGTAGGATGTTATGACTTGGAGTCTTTAAATTAATGAATTACTGCTAAAAATGAATTAATAGATATTCAGGATAACAATCCTGTGAATCTGAAGATGATAAAGTATGCAATGAGACAATAAAAACCATTAACACACCTGCTAAGAGATCTAAAAGAGGGACTGTATATCTTCACTTGTAGATAATTTTATTCATAGATATTGTTGTATTACCATTACATTGTGTTCTTGACTTGGATTACATTGATTCTTCCAGGAAAATGACTTACCATCTCATAATTTAATGTTAGCAGTTGTCTATACCAGAGATTCTCAGAGTCCCGAGTCATATTTCTCCTTTTGCAGTCCCAGTTTTCTTCAATTTATTTTGAATTGACATCTAGTAATTTTTTCATAATATGACTAATATTCCATCTCAGTTTCTTGCCCGGCTAAAATTGATCCTCCTGGGAGCCAAGTGCTTCCTATTTGAGAATCATTCATCTACATAATGGGAAGAGTTACATTTCCTGTCCCAATGGTAGATGGTTTTATCTTACTTTTAGCCAATAGTGGGTGTGCAAGTGATGAAATAACAGCTCAGAACATAAAATTGATCAACTGAGTTCAGATTTCAGTCAATTTTGTTAGTCCCTTTTGTGCATATACTCTTGGGATAGGTATAGATCCTTCTTATCTCCTTCTAGATATGGGTTAAATAGTGTAGACTGAGCTCTTCAACTTTGGTTAGTAACCAGTCTAAAAATTCAAATCCAGTTGGCTGCAAGGCTAGCAACTTAATTCTATAAAACCCTACTTGTTGCAGAAACCACAGCTTATTGAGAGCTGTGGTTCCATATGCCAGTGGGGCCTACAGGAGTTGAGTAAGTGAGTGTTAGCCAATAACACATAAATTGTGTGAACAGCAAGCTACCAAATACCATCCCTTGATAACAGACATAATGAGGTTTTAAACCGAAGGGCTCATTGACCTATATGTACCTTCTGAATGTCAAAGCATTTCAGTCGGGGGTTTGTACACATGTAAAAATTTCAAATATATTGCCTCAAAATGTCAATGGCAACTGTAATTAATTTTGAATTGTTGTTTCACAGTCTAACTATTCTTTGCCTTATTTTACAGATACACCATTTGTAAATAAATGACCCTTGACTGTATAAAGTTACATTCCCAAGATGATTCCCAATGTTTTTCACTTACTATCTATACTTTTCCAGATTTGAAGTCTGGAAAAGACTACCTCTAATTTATAATCAGAATTTTAAGTTAAGGAATTATGTTGTTGTTGCACATTGACATAGTCAATGGAAATTCTATTCTTGAGGTATGGTATCCACAAGACTCCTCATAATTCAAGAACTTTAATTCAAATTCTCCCTAAGTGCCTTTTCAGTTTTCTGGGCGGTGTTCCAAATGCACCCATTACTACAGGAATTAGCTCTACATTCATGTCTTATAGCTTCTTCAGCCCTCTAGTAAGATCTTGGTATTTTTAAATCTTTTCAGTTTCTTTGGTGTCACTCTTGTATCATATGGAACAGCAAAGTTAATAATTTGACACTTGCTATTCTTATCTACAACAATAAAGGCTTTGTGATTCAATGACATGATCTTGTGACTCATTTTCTATCATTGCCTATGGTGAATGTTTATACCACTTCTCTTTTACACTCACTGAAGCCAAACTTATGGCATAGTTCCCAATGGATTCTCCTACCAATCCAATCATGGCATGGCTTACACTGCCAACTTGGGGCATTCAGCAAGTATACAGTTAACAACAGTAACAACAATAATAATAATAGGAATTATTATTATAATTATTATATACCTTATTATTTAGACAAGTATGGTTGTTATACTCAAGTTTCAGGTGGTTGTACCATCTGGCCTTCTTCAGGTGTCTATCATTGTACTTGGTAACCTTCTTGAAACTTTGAACAAATCTTTTATACAATAGGGATAGATGGATGTTATTCAGATTTCCACATTAAGGCTATTTAATATCAGTTTATACTCATTATTATTATTATTATTATTCACCTTTGTACTGATGTATTTCTTCTCATATGGCTAAGTGAATTAAAACATTGGGTAAACCATATCGGGTTGCCTGGCAAATATGAGTTCAATCCCTGTGTCTGGTAGTGCTGAAAAGTCACATATTCTGATTCAGTGGAAGAAATGATAAATAATATTCATCAGTATCAACTGATATAAGTACAGAAAGAAGAATGAGAATAATCTCTCTCTTTGGATTGAATAAAAGGTTAGTTTTGGCTCAAAATTCAAAGGTTTCCATGTATGATGACAAATACCTGAAGAAGTACAACAGCCAAGATGAGCATACTGGCCTGAATAATATGGTATGTAATACTTTTATCACAACATAAAACTTCAGTTTTGATTTTAAAAACTTTTTTTTGTTGACATGTTCTGTTTTGCTAAAATGGGTCTTCCAAAACACATTCTACTCTGGAATTGTTTATTTGTGATTCACCCTGATAAATGTAGTCAAATGACTAATTAGACTGAAGTCCAATAAACAACAGATAAATAAATCTTATCTCAATTTTAATTAATTATTGAGTAAATCAGGCAAAATAAAGAGTCAACAAACGTAATAACCTATTCTACTCATCTCTTAACATTGTTAAATGTTTGTTTAAAAGTCATTGAAATATTCCCCACAAATGCATATATAAGTATTTCTGTAGACATACATACCAGTTTTAGACTTGGTTGTTTTTTTTTTATTATTCATTAAATAGAGAAAAAACAAACACGCACACACACAAGAATTCTATTCAATATTTTTATTTAAAAAGATAAGGAGACACAAAAAAGTCTACACTAGAAATTCTTTAAGAAAATATTTAAAAGTTTAATATGACTACATTTGAAATCATACGTGAAATCCGTCATTGATTTTTGAAAGGTCAATGGCTTTGTTATTATTAGTAATTATTAAATATTATTATTAAAACTGGTTGCTTTTTACAATATTTTTCATCTGTTTTTCAAGTTAAAAAATGAAAGAATTTGGAAAATGTTTTTAAAAATGTGCATGTAACAATTGTTATTGGTGTGGAAAGGGGATGTATTGATTGATTGATTTTTATGGTTTATAAACCATATTTAAATTAAATTTTATTTAAATTAAAAAAACAGGATATATTTTTTAAATTGTAAGAACTTTTTGGAGATAATAATGGTTTATTACTAATAACTTAACTCGTAACTAGTCTTATTAATAACTTAAGGGAGAAGACGTGGATTCATAACTCTACCAAAGTTATTTGCTTGTAAGTGAATATAATGAATCCAACTGGAATTGGAACGTGGCTCTCCAATGAACAATTCTGATCCATTACTCCCCACACCTATCCAAGGTTACAGCACTTGGTATTCCCATTTAGATACTGGTCAGGCTTGGCATTGCTTAACTTCAGTGTTTGTATGAGAACCGGTGTCTCAATGTGATATAGCAGTAAGCCCTGTGGAATCAGCAAGTTGAGTTCAAATTTCAGCCTAGGTTTTTGCATCCACTTTTACACTAATGACCTTAGCAAAGACATCTCTTTTTACCCCCAACTATGGTTTGTTTTGGTTTGTTTTACAGCATATCAACCTCAATGGGTCATTTAAATGCTGAAAAAATTTTTTATTTCTGGTAATATTATTTTTCAAAAATGTATAGCTGGTAATATTATTTTTTTCAAAAAACATATAGCTGGTAATATTTTTTTTCAAAAAACATATAGCTGGTAACACTATTCTTTCAAAAAAAAAAAAAAAAAAAAAAAATAGCCAGTAATATATTTTCAAAATTGTACCGCTAGCAACATTATTTTTCCAAAAACGTATTATCAGAGGCCCTGCTGTTGGACATAGTTTATTGTCATACCCAGGACACGGATGTAGTTTATAATCATACCCAAGACGATATCTGGATTTGGGGATGCTGTTGGATGTAGTTTATCGTCATTCTCAGGACGTGGACACACCCTGGGAGTTAACTATTTCCCTAGCTGGCACCCTAACAGGTGCTACCAAACTTCGGGTTAGTTTGAACCTGGGAACACCAGCAATTAAGAGGTGGTTCCACGCTCCTCAAAACCTCCTGATCAGAGGCCTTACTGTTGGATGTAGTTTATCATCTTACCCAGGACTCAGATGCAGTTTAACATCATACCCAGGACAGTCCAACTATGGGTTAAATAAAGTAAACTGGTCTCTAGCTTTGAGGGTAGCTAGTCTAGAAGGACAATCATGAATACGAAACCTTGGAGAATGCAACAGGGAACCACTCCAATATCTTTTGTGAGAAGTCAATTCACAGATCTTAAAAAGGAAGCCTGGGGAATGTTATTATCTACACCCTGAAGAGACATGGCACTGAAAGAAAAAAAAGTAGACCCCTAGGAAGACCTTATTCTCCTCTCATGATGACTGACAGTGACAGTTATCTATATTCTTTTGGCCATTTTTATATTCTTTTTAGTTGGATTGGAAGTCTGCAATGGAATATTTTCAGACATTTTTATTTTTTACCTGTTTCTTCATTCATTTACCCCCCCACATCAAGCTATTCAAATAATTCCATATTGACATCTTTCACACAATTATAAACAGCATGACAAAAAAGTTTTTTTTTTTTTTTGTTTTTTTAAGCGGTATATCAACTCCTTATAGGTCATTTAATACCAAAATTTTCTTGAGAGCATTAGTAATTTCATTTACAAAAATGTATTGCTGGTATTTTTGTTTTTAAATGTACAGCTGGTAATATTTTTTACTATGAAAAAACATTGCTGGCATTTTTATACTTTCATAGTGTTTTGACCCCAGTTTGGGGGTTAACTATTTACCTGTAGTTGGGACCCTAACAGGTGCTACCACCCCAGGTCAGGGTGCACTTGTGTTATAGTGAAAGACACCTGGTCTAGAGAATAGACTCTCCCACCTATTATAAGTAGGAGTCAGTAGGTAGTCGAGGGAGGAGTAAGTTATCAGCGACCACAACTCGATTACGCTGCGTAACACTTATTTACAAATTCCTAACGTTTCTGTACGTTTACCCCATTTAGGACGCATTTAGTCCGACTACAAGTTCTATTGTGGAAATAACTCCACAACAACTTGAGAACAGCAGGAATTAAGAGGTGGTTCCATGCTCCTGAAAAACCTCCTCATCAGAGGCATTGTTGCTGGATGTAATTTATCACCATACCCAGGATGGCAAAAATGCTGATAAAAAGCAGTCAAAAAGCAAAGGAAATGATCTAACAAAAATGTTTAGAATAATGAAAATATTTCATTTGAGAATCTCAAGAGATCAACATCATTATTTTCATATTATAATTCCTCAAGGATACATAGCACAGTGGATAAAGGTGTTAGTTAGATCCAGTCACAGGACCCAAAGAGTGTGAGTTCAATACCCAGTTAAAGCAGGGGAGAACTTGGAGAAGGGAATTAGCAGGAGATAACTGACATCCATTAAACATGGCACGTGGAACTAGAGTGAGGGTTCAGTTTGACATTCCAACCACCTGAAAAAGGCCGGAGTGTACAACAGCTGAAACATTGTAATAAATATGGTGACAAAAATGAGGACAATAGTCCGAATAATGTAAATAGTGTTATAATTCTTAGTTAGCCCATACTGCCAATACCACATAAATAATGGAATTATTGATTATGAGAAAAGACAGAAGACATATCAGAGACGCTGGTTGGTTTCAGTGAAAAAGTGATAAGTCCTGCTTCAAGAAAATGGAAAAAAACTTTATAAAATTTTATCTTTTCATTTGTATCCTCTTACCTCTTTAAGTAATAACCTACATTCATACTTATGATTGTTATTGCAAATATTTTGCTAAAACTGTTAAATATTTGAGCTTGACCAATGTCATAGGGGAATTTCCACAGGTATTTTATAGTCACAGATATAGCTTTTGTTAACCTTTATTCTGCTATCATATTATAATTCTGCTTATTCCTTCATTAGCCCTGACATTATTTCAGATAAACAATGAACCATTCTAGTTTGTGAGGATAGACAGAAGGAAAGATATATCAAAGGTGCTGTTTGGTTTTCAGGAAAGAAAGTGGAAAGAGAAAGAAGGAAAGTAAAGGAAGATATAAGGCGTAATTACACTCTTAGGTATTTAACATCTGCTTTAGTGAAATGAATAACCTTGTCAATTTTGAATCTTTTCATTTGTACCCTCTTACTTCTTTAAATAATGATCTACATTCCTACTTATGATTGTCATTGCAATATTTTTTCAAGTTGTTAAGCTCAAATATTTAATGATGCAATACAGGAATTTCCATAGGTATTTTAGTTGTAAAACTTGTAAGGATCTTATTCAGTCATTTAATGAGGAATTATAATTCATCAGAAAATTCAAATAGGAATAGGTACTACTTGTTTATTAGTTGTAGTATTGTAGTAATAATAGTATCATCATAACCACCACTGATAATAGAATAATGGCTTTGATGTTATTCAGACAGTTGAAAACAAAAAAACTAGGGTTACTATTTTACTCGAAATATTTCTAATTTCAAAGACCTTCCTTTCAAATTCACCTTTTCAGCTATCTTTAAAGTATTGTTTTACTTACCTGCAACTGTAGATATCATTAATCTGCATATGTTTGTTGAAGGCAGTGGCTTCAAGACCATCAGTTAAGGGTCCGTCTAAAACACGCAACCCTGGATAAATAGATAGATACAGGTTTATAAACTCTTAAAGCATGTGGTAGAGGTAACTTTTTCATTTTAATAAATGAAATGAATAAAAAAACAATAAAGCCTTTTTATAGTAGTAGAATAGGCACACTGAAACCTATATTGGTCATGCGACTATGATAGACATGCACAGAACTTACACTTTCTGTAAATGCAAATTTATAATTTGATTGACCAGACATTTATTTTTTTTTACCTTACTATAAAAACGTTTTTTTGTTTGTGGCATATTATTTATGTCTCATGTATTACAATCATTCTGCCTCTCTCAGATTACATATATATATTAATAGTAGTACTTGTTTGGAAATAGCTCAACTTGCAGATATGTCAGGACAAATCAGTACCTGAGGAAAAAATTGGAAATAAAAAAAAGAATTAAAAACATCAGAACAAGACAAAACAAATCACCAAGTGCTTTCAGTCCTTAGTCCAAAGAAAAAACCCCAAACAAGTAGAAAGACTAAAATGTAGAGTGCTCAATATGCTAAGTAGAGCGATAAACTAATTCTAGTATATATATATATATATATATATATATATATATAATTGGAAAATTCTAGATTTCGCAAGCACCCCCAATAGTTTTAGGGATAGGTGCAAGCTATGGTTAGAAGAAAAAAAAATCAGCATAATAAAATACAAAGATCAATGCAAACTATTAAATCAATGGAGAGAACTAATCATGAAATGTAGACATAGAAATAAATTCCAAATTACATAAGAATACCTGTGCATATATGTGGGGGTGTATGTGTACATATATGTATGTGTGAAGATATGTATGCATATAAGTGTGTTGGACAGCATGATTTATTTCATTGGGTGCTCTGGTATTACCCACAATCTATAAATCTATAATTCAACTAATGTACATTAATCTTAACGGGTTTAAGTTTAAATCCCCCATCACTTATTAATAATATTGGACACCTGTAGTACAAAAACTATTTACTGTGAATCGCAGAAAAACACACTTGGGCTCGTATAAGAAATGACATATAGTTGGAACTGATATTAAAATACAAACAACGAAAAGTCCTGGCCATAAATAAACTCCAACCCCAGACCACTTTCTGCTGGATAAGATACCTTACGCTCCCACCAATTACTAACACAAATCCATTCTCATTAACAAGGCGTCTACCAGAGGAGGAATGACATTGAAAATAAATTTAAAACAATGCTCTGAGGTAGACATTTAGGGGCTGATGATAACCATGTACAGAATGGCTCAAAATAGACTATACTATGTTGGGTTAATTTTTATTTTTTTGCTGTAATATATATTAATAGGAAAGAACAATGAGATTTATAATTCAGAGTTCTTAGCATTTATTTTTATTTTAACAAAACAGTGCTCAATACAACAGTAGAGCATAAAAATGTGACTAAATAATATTTGAAGACCCCTTTTTAAAAAAATCATAATTGAAATTTATAAAAATAAAAATTAGATAAAAAAAATAAAAATGCCAAATGTATTGCTATTGAAACCCAGATGATGTGTTGGAACAGACACTACCACAAATTTCTACTTGGAAAAAGGAAGTTTGTATCAATAGACAGATACCCCAGACCCCACCTTGACTTGACAGCTAAAATACATTAGATACACGAGTTTTCTTAATAAGTTGAATCTTAACACCCCTAAAATAAAAAAAAGATGGAATTTTCCTTAACCCCAACATCTCAAAATATTGAATTTGTTTGTACTTATAAATTAAGTAAATCAATTTCTAAAAAGTTATTCTTCACATTGCTTGATAATGGAACAGAACTTTGTATTTTAAGTTTAATTTGTAGTTTCAGTTTTGAAACATGGGAATTTTGATGTACCGATAATTATATATTAAAAAAAAAACGTGTGTGTGTGTTTGTGTGTGTGTGTGTGTGGATTGATTGAGTCTCCCGTCGGGAATGACAGATGAGAGTTCAGTAGTTTTTACTGAACAACATGCACAAGTTAATAGTTTAAAGTAGCCAATTGCCTATGCAATGCAATGTACACACTCCCTATTATGGTATTATGTCCTGTACTGGTGCACTATGTGCTACATGTGAGATAATGCTACAATACCAGGATTCTTTCGGATAGGAGTTTTCCATCTCCTAGCTGCATGCTGACCGTTCGCTCCTATAAGAAGCTCAACCACCCTCTGCAGGCAGATTTCAATTCAGAGTTTTTCCTTCTCCTAAACTGTCAACCAAATCTATTGTGATACTATAGAAACCAACACAGAATAGAAAGAGGTGGTTTCATCTCGATTTCAAGTATTTCTGTTTGATCAACCAACAGATGGTTCCTTTTGATGTTCAGTGTTTAAGTGGCATCCACTTTAGCCAAAGGGGAATGGGATGTAAAGTGATGGATTTTTGGAGATCAAGTGGCAACAAACCGGAAATAGGGTATATCTGGATGCTGGTCTATATTAACAGTCATACTTGGGATCAGGGCGAGTTCTGTTTCACCCTTGGAGGAAACAAATGTCTCCATTCTTATTACCAGCCTCCATGTCTGGATGAGTAGATGGGCAAGTGGTTGGTAAGGAGAAGACCTGACATAGCAGAAGTTGTCTCAAGTATCACCTACCAACTCACCTGGATGAGCAGGCAAAGCCATGAGTAAAACATCTATTTTATAATATAGGAAACAGTTTTGCATTCTTATTTCTTGACATGGTGTTTGTTTTTCATCGTATTACCGTGTGAGCATTCAGCATGCCCTTCTACAACTTTTGGTGCACATTGACAAGATTGAGAATTGTAATTATTGGCGGAAAACTTGGGCAAGGCTTGCTATCCATAGCTGATGGGGAGAAGAAATGGATTCATGCTTTTCCCCCCAAGTGTATTTGTGTGTAAGTGAATGTAACGAACTCAACCGGAATTGGAACTCAGTTCTCTAATTTCTAATTCCAAGCCATTATTCATTACACCACTTGCACAACTAAGTTTACAGCATCTGATATTCCCAAGCAGACACCCGTCTATGTACTGACTAGGCTCAAAGTTGCTCAACTTCAGTGATTGTACAAGAACTGGTGTTTCAATGGGACATGGCGGTGAACATATATATTGTGAGATTACCACACTTGCCCACCAGATAACTTGTGCTGACATACGCGCAGACATATTTAATGATTCTACCAAACCGACAATTCTTCTCAAATATAATCTCTCAGAATCAATCTGCACACATGTTTGTACGAAACAGGACATACACACCTTCATTCATTCCTTCTGTATTCTTTCCATTTACTATAGTAGATAAGTTCACCTATCACACTCCTCCCTGGTCTTTTGCCCAGGAGTAGAGGTTTATCTCTCATTTCTTATTTAGGATTGGGTTTCTGGTTCTTTTTAAAGTCTTCTTTCACACCCAATAGCCACTTGCATCTTAGTAGTATTATCTCTTTGCATGGGGTGAATTGATTAAAAAAAAAAATAACTGATTATCTCTAAACAATTGGATCACTCCACCAGCAATATATAACATATTCACTTCTGTCACGTATCAAAAGTTCATCCTCACCTGACACTTTTGCTCTATATGCCACACCTACAGCACACACAGCATTTGGAACAGCAGCAATTTCCCCAGCACATCGGGTCCCATGATGATTGGTAGCTGAAATTTTCAGAAACATTTCATTGGTACCTCAGGAGAAGAAACGGGTTTTTTACACTTACCATTTTTAATTGATATTCAAAGAACATGACAAGAATTAAGGTGATCAATAAATACTTGAAAGAATTTCTAACTTTTGGGTTGGAATAAAAACTTTGTATCTCTTCTTATTAAGCTAGTGGGGGGGGTAGGCCTAGTTCTGGGGATTCCAATCTTGGCAGCATATCATTCATTGCACTAAAGAAAAAAAAGTTAGTAGATACCAATGCAACAGCAGTTGCAAGTACAGGGCAATTTTTGTCCTTGGCATATATGGGTACCTTATTAAAACTGACTTACATCCTGCAACTGTGGGGAAGTTAGAACCAATCAATAAATATGTAAAATAAGGCAACCATAGATGAGATATTTGTCTACTAATCATACCAAATCAGTGACATTTACACTATTTACATTATTCGGACTATTGTCCACATCTTTGTCGCCATATTTATTACGTTTTCGGCCGTTGTATGCTCTGGCCTTCTTCAGATGGTTGGTATGTCAAACTGAACCCTTTATTTCGCTCACTGGGGTAGACTGTTCTAGTTCCACTGTGCCATGTGAGGACATCTGTGTATGAATTTCTGGGTATTATAAACCAAATGTCTTCAGCAACCATTTTTTTTACCAGAGCTCATATTGCAATTTTTGCCGTTATCATTGCATGTTTTTACCAGAGCTCATATTGCAATTTTTGTTGTTATCGCTTTTCTCTGGCACTCCTTATTACTGGATCCCATATTGTATTCATTTCTATGCTTGGTCGGCTCAGGAGATTTTTGTGGCTTAGCATATGTGCTGATTCCTTAAGTTTACGAATTTTCCAATGGTGTTCTTTGTCTAAGATCTCAACCTGATCCCACAGAGAGCAGTGGTCTCCCTTTTCTCTCCATATGTGGTCAGCCACGCCTGATTTTTCCACTCCCCCTTGTGTTGAGGCAACCAAGCATAGAAATTAATACAATATGGGAACCAGTAATAAAGAGTGCCAGAGAAAAGCAATAATAACAAAAATTTCAGTATTGCAGTATTATGGTTACTGTATACTTAATATAACTGTCATCTCCTTCTGACCAAACTTGCACACAGCAAAGCTCAACAAAGTGACAACTCTAATGGCATTCAAACAAATGATCCCCCTGTAAGGCAATTTATACGTAATAAGCATGTATTAGCCTTATTCTGTTAGTGTGTTAATTTCAGACAGATGACAATTCTATTCCTACTGAGTTTCAGAGAATTACCATAGAAAAAAACATTGATAATGAATTTATATCGTAAAAATTAGCAGCAATGCATTTATACATATAATAGTTCTAGACTGACAGTAACACATACATTAATTCCTCTTTACTAACGAAACCTCTCGTAAAAGCCACAGGCTATGCATTTCCATGATATAAACATTCACGAGAGATGCATTTCCATGATAAAAACATCATATGAAAGTGAATTTATACATTTTCTTTGTTCTTTGAGAATTTACAACAAAAATATTAAACCCTATTTATTTATTAGATTGTTTATTTACACTATTTATTTTATTGTTTATTGGAATGGTTGGCAAAAAATCAACTAATTGCCAATTGATTCAAATTTTATAAAATGGTAAATAATAAGGATTTCCTTGTAGTTGGTTCACATATTTTAATAATTTAGTAAATATTTATAAATTTATGAATAAAAAAAAATTGTTTTCATATTTATTTCTTTATAAATTGGTAAATGATAAATATCGAATTGCATCAGTTTTCATATAATTGTATTAGTTTTTAGAATGTTGTAAATAAGCAAATAATCTAAATGATTGCCAATCTTCCTCTTAAAACAATTTTTAATGGAAAATAGGTTTCTCAAGTCCAGTAGCTGTTATTGCTCTTTCCTGTATCAATGGGTGTTTCCTTCCTAACCTTTTATTTGATGTACTGTGGAATGTCAGGATCTTCATTATGTCATTATTTTCTCAAGTTACATGTGACATCCAGCAAGTGTAAATTAATCAGGTGTGTACAGAATCCAGAGATTATATAAAGATAAGTTTATAATTTAGAATCCGAATTTAAGCCTTTTCTGAGACTATGATTAAAGCAGAAATAGTTGACTTTAATTATTTGTTATATTAGTTCACATGCTAAATCTAATATGAAAATTTTGACATCCATTTTATGTAGGTACATCCATAAATCTATAACCTAATGATGAAAAAAAAAAAAGCATTTATTTAAAACAACAAATACGTTGTGAAGTATAAAGTCATTTGGAATTACCCTTTATAAACACACACTGTCTCTTTAGAGTACTTACTTGAAGTATCTCGAGGCATAGGGTCAGGATCATCATCATTTAGATCCCAGCTTCCTTTAGCACAATAGTTTTCTTCAAGATCTGGATTGTTCCATTCAACACCTGAGCAAAAGAAAAAAATTACAAAAAAATATTGATATAATAAAAAAAAAAAAAAAGGTTTAAAATTTCTGAAAATTAGAAAATGATACCAAGTATTCCTAATTTTTTTTTTTTATATTTCTCAGTTTTAATATTTGAAAGAAAATTTGAAAATTTAAATAGGGGTCTAGAGAGTAAGAATTAGACATAAAAAAAGATATCGGAGTGAGGAGGGAAAGAGAGTGATATATAGGATATGACAAAGAGAGAGAGAGAGAGTCAACAGGAGAGAATATGGGGGAAAAGAGAAAAGGAAGGGAGAAGGATTAAAGGCGACAGATATTGAGGGAGAGAGAAAGGGGGTCAATGAGTGCAGCAGACAGAAACAGAGGGAGGGAGAAAGGTTCAAGTATTGAGGGAGACAGAAACTGAGGGAGAAAGGGTTAAAAATTGAGAGAGGCAGACAGAAGGGAGAGAATCAGGGAGAGAATGAAACAGAGAAGGTAGGAGAGGGAGGGTTAGGAATTGAGGGAGACAGAAACAAAGGGAGGTAAAACGAGTTAAGATTTGAGGTAGACAAAGGAAGGGAGAAATGGTTAAGAATTGAGGGAGACAAAAACAAAAGGATGAAGAAAAGGTCAAGGATTAAGGGAGACAGAAACAAGGGAGAAATGGTCATGGATTGAGAAATACAGAAACAAAGGAAAAAGAGTCATGGATTGAGGGACACAGAAACAAAAGGCGGGGAGAAAGGGTAAAGGACAGGAGATAAACCGAAAATGAGGGAGAGGAAAAGGGTCAATGACTGAGGTTGACAGAAACAGGAGGAGGGAGAAAGGGCCAAAGACTGAGGGAGACAAAATCAGGGAGGGAGAAAGGGCTTAGGATTAAGATAGACAGAAACAGAGGCTTAAATGGTTTAGGATTGAGGAAGACAGAAAGAGAGTGTCAATGATTGAGGAAGAAAGGGAGAAAGCATCAAGGATTGAGAGAGAAGCAAAGTGTGGGAGTAATGGTCAAGGATTGAGGTAGAAAGTTACAAAGGGTGAGAGAAAAGATCAAGTATTGAGGGAGACAGAATCAAAGGGAATGAGAAAGGTTAAGGATTAAAGTAGACAGAAACAAAAGGAGGGAGGGTGATATAGTCAAGGATCGAGGGAGACAGAAAAGGAGGGAGGGTGATATGGTCAAGGATCGAGGGAGACAGAAAAGGAGGGAGGGTGATATGGTCAAGGATCGAGGGAGACAGAAAAGGAGGGAGGGTGATATGGTCAAGGATCGAGGGAGACAGAAAAGGAGGGAGGGTGATATGGTCAAGGATCGAGGGAGACAGAAAAGGAGGGAGGGTGATATGGTCAAGGATCGAGGGAGACAGAAAAGGAGGGAGGGTGATATGGTCAAGGATCGAGGGAGACAGAAAAGGAGGGAGGGTGATATGGTCAAGGATCGAGGGAGACAGAAAAGGAGGGAGGGTGATATGGTCAAGGATCGAGGGAGACAGAAAAGGAGGGAGGGTGATATGGTCAAGGATCGAGGGAGACAGAAAAGGAGGGAGGGTGATATGGTCAAGGATCGAGGGAGACAGAAAAGGAGGGAGGGTGATATGGTCAAGGATCGAGGGAGACAGAAAAGGAGGGAGGGTGATATGGTCAAGGATCGAGGGAGACAGAAAAGGAGGGAGGGTGATATGGTCAAGGATCGAGGGAGACAGAAAAGGAGGGAGGGTGATATGGTCAAGGATCGAGGGAGACAGAAAAGGAGGGAGGGTGATATGGTCAAGGATCGAGGGAGACAGAAAAGGAGGGAGGGTGATATGGTCAAGGATCGAGGGAGACAGAAAAGGAGGGAGGGTGATATGGTCAAGGATCGAGGGAGACAGAAAAGGAGGGAGGGTGATATGGTCAAGGATCGAGGGAGACAGAAAAGGAGGGAGGGTGATATGGTCAAGGATTGAGGGTGATATGGTCAAGGATTGAGGGAGACAGAAAAGGAGGGAGGGTGATATGGTCAAGGATTGAGGGAGACAGAAAAGGAGGGAGGGTGATATGGTCATGGATTGAGGGACACACAAAGGGATAAAGTGTCAAGGATTGAAGGAGAGAAACAGAGGCAGGGAGTAATGGTCAAGGATTAAGGTAGACATAAACAGAGTGAGGGTGACATGGTCAAAGATTGAGGCAGATAGAAAGGGAATAAGTGGCAAGGATTGAGGGAGACGGAAACAAAGGGAGGGAGAAAGGGTCAAGTATTGAGGGAGGCAGAAACAGAGGGTGGGAGAAAAGGTAAAAGGAGAGAATGAAACAGAGAGAAAGTAGGAGAGAAAGAGGTTCTTGGAGAAAACGGGAGAGAAAAACCTTGAAATAAAGTGAGAGGAAGAGTGGCAACTGTACTTCTTTTCATTTTTTTATATAATAAAATCACATGTTTGATAACTCCGATGTGAAGAATCTGGTATATTAACTCAAAGCCATTAGTTGGTAAACACACACCACTTTGATAAGTGAAGCCAGTTCAAAGATTAACTAATGTTTATGTTTAATACCAGTACAAAGTGTCACAACCTGTTTAGTTATCAAACCAAAGGAACTATTTGTGTACTTTTAAAGCATACCATTTGTTGGAGTTAACTATAGTCGGATTGGAAACATGTTTTGTTGATTGATAAAATAAGAGTTCATGATGGACATGGGTTGTACAAAAAAACAAAAAGAAAAAACTACTTTTTTTCATAATTAACACTTCAAGGCTGGAAGCAGACAAACACTCTCACAATTAGGCACACTATTTCAATATACAGCATTAACACTATCACATGAACAGCTAGAGGCATTGGAAATCTATAGTGTTTTGGAAATTTACAAATTTGTAAAATTCATAAATTTCCAAGACCATATCTTATAGTTAGATAATTTTTGAGATATATCAAATTAATTACATATTCAAACTTTGCCACAATTCAGTCAGGACGTCAGGGATTTAAGAAATGGAACCTCTTAAGAGCTGACAGCATAACAAAACTCTTTAACAAAAATAAGTCATATTTTGTTATAAAGTAAGAGATTTTCATTCCTAAGAGACTTCTTTTCAAGCATACCAAACCATGGGCAATGCTATTGCAGTTTCAGTAGGTTTATATAGTGTGGGATTGCAAAAGGAAAGAATAACAAAAAAGCAGTATAGCAAAAAAATTACATTACTGTAAATTGATAATAGCAAAATAAAAAAAAAATAAAATGTGGACACTTTTGTTTTGAAATAAAATGCTCAAATGTTAGATACATATCATTCAATAGTAAAGCAATTTCGGTAACATTTTTTTCCACTTAAAGCTAATCTGGATATCAGCACATGTTTTAATTGCAGTTCTGTTTATAAAAATATGCAACAATCTAGTATTGAAGTTAATGTCATCTTGGGTGGCAACAAAGCATTAGTTTGGGATGACTGGTTAGACTTCGGGGATTGGTGCAATCATTTTTAATTAAAATTCTTTTTTTATTTATTCTAAAAGCCACTAATTTCTTAAAACTCCCCCCTCCACCACCAATAAAAAAAAAAAAAAAATTAAAAAAAGAATTTTCTTACTTCTCACCAATAGTGATGTGCTTTTAATATATGGAGCATGCATACACATACATGAGGTACATTTTCTGCTTATCATAAATAAAATTGAAATGTTCAACTACATCTTGAAAATTTCCATTCATAGCCCTTCTGATTAACAAAAGAACCTAGGGAAAGCAGTGGTCAAGTGGTTGAACAGTGGCTACAAGCCAGTTGGAAAACCAAATGGATCAAAATAAATATTTCTTTCCTGAACATCATAATTACTTGATTGATTGATTGATTTATTCATTATTTATGTTTATCAAAGCCAGAAAATATTTTTTACATTTTTTTAATTTTTTTTTGATAATAATGATTTAGTTATACAAGTCTTACTAATTAACCCATTGCTGGGGAGAGAAGCGGTGGATTCATAACTTGGAACTTGGCTCTTCGATTAACAATTCCAAGCCCTTATCCATTGCACCACCCACACACCAAGCTTACAGCACCTGGTATTCCCGTCTAGGTAATAACCAGGCTCAATGTTACTTTGGTGATCATACAGGAACTGCTGTTTCAATGTGATGTAGCCATAAACTGTTTTTATTCTACTATTATAAATTAAAAAATTTCAACTTTAGGGTGGTCTAAAGATTTTTCAGGGCAATTAAAGCTGCCGTTTTTTGTTTTTTTTTCAGGATAATTCAGGGACAATGGTGAAAAAAATTAGTCTGAAGCCCTGACGACAACAATATTGATTTGCATATACATAAAAGACTTGATATTCAACATTTCTGGACAACTGTGAATGAGTTTTCATAACTTTCCAAAAATGTCACTCCAAAATATCAATAGACAAAATGAATATGCCTAACATTAAATTTCTGTTAATGAGTGTTATCAAATTTTTTGTAGATAAATGAAGTTTTCAATTTCAAAACAATAGTTTAACCTTTATATTATTACAGCTGTAGTATGGAATGTAAGCCATGTTTTTTACTGTCATAATTTAAAATTTTAGACAATAGACTCAAACATCAGGGATTGTATAAACAGTTACAATGCCAACAATAACCGATTGTTTTCTTCTTGCCTTTAGCATTGATAGTCAAACACACATATCTTCGGTTGTTTCAGAGTGAGCCCCCATTTATCATAGAATAGTTTTCTCTTTTCTTTCTTTCTTCTTTTTTTTTTTTGGCAAAGATTAGAATTGTTCTAATGTTGATTGTACAGATTTTATCAATACATAACTTTTTTTTTTTAAAAACCATTTCACTCCAAACAACTGATAATGCCACGAAGACACAGGAGGTTACAGGGAGTGAAAGAGAAGACATTAGTGAGGAAAGGACAATAAAAGAACAGGGTTCAGGAAAACAGAAAATAGCAACTGATGGTGCATTTAAATTTTTGAAGATTGTAAGTGGCAGGGAAGCAAAAAAACCAGAAGGGATTTCTACTGATGAGAAGTGCAAGAAAAGAAACTATAAGAATAGAAGTGGCAGCTGCGTCTAACGAGTTCAACAGCAAAATAATGAGACCTAATTGCCAATCTAGTAGTACACTTAAATTCTGGTTGAGGCACTATGGAAAAAGCTCATCAGAAGAGTTTCCATGAAAATATTTGTAGAAAAGCCAGGTGGAAGCTATGTCATGTCAATGAGAAAGTCGAAATGCCATGTTTGGATCAATTACATTATGAACCCTTCTTTGAATTTTTTCAAGACTCTTGAGATATATAGCAGGAGCATCAAATCAGATATGGCAATGGCATTCGATGCATGGACGAACGGTAAAGAAAGTGTAGGAGTTAAAGAAAAAAAAAAGATGCAAGACATTCCAGTTTAAAAAAAGGAACCATTCAGAGTAAAATAACCCTTCAGATATATTTATCAGTTAAAATTTGCTATAATTTTTATGAAAGTTATTATAAAAATAAGAAAAATTTGCTATATTTCTAGGGGATGCATGTTCGATATCATAGAGTGTTTTTAGATACATATATGCCTGCATATGTTGTTAAAATGTTTGGTTTCTGATCATGAGACCAGGTTTGAATCTCACATTGTCAAGTTGTCAGGAATATCACTTCCTGATATTATTGGCCTGGGCAAGTGACACCTTTGAAAAGTTCCTGAAAACCATACCAGTTGACTTGAGAGCTTTGTAAGTGAAATTGTGTAGATGCAACTGTTCCTTGATGGTTGCGCTAGTGTGAAGCCACATGACATCCTGTTCGAGGGTTTGAGTGTGCTGGCCTTATTTGTTCAAACTGTTGATTATGTCTAATCAATATAGTTGGCTCTGTAAGTGTTGAACAAACACAAATTATATATATATATATATATATATATATATATATATATATATATATATATTATATATATATATATATATATATATATATACATATATATATATACATACACACACACACACACACACACACGTGTGAAAGAGAGTAACACAGTGTGAGCATAGGAATCAATGCTGCATAGTGACTGTGAATCACACACTTCAATCATGAAACTGACAATCATGTAATGTTGATGCCTATGTTTTATATATATATAGGGTGACCCAAAAAAACGGGAACTTTTTAACAATCCAATAAAACCAAGAGTGATGGAAGAAAAATATTTAATTCATAGTAATTGAAACCTTAAAACATGCCATTTAAGAAACAATGATGGAATTTTCATTTTTTTTTAAATTACGTCTTGTAGATGGCGTCCTCCTGTATGAATACATTTTTGAAATCTGCTGTTGAGATTCCTCATTGACTGCTGCAATATCTCAGCTGGGATACTGCGAATTTCATTCTCGTTACTAAAATGGTGAAATATTTAATTGCTCAAGGTCACTGTCTCGTAGTGTTGCCACTTGCTCATGTCTGGCAATACGCACTTCAAAAATTCCCGTTTTTTGGATCACCCTATATATATATATATATATATATATATATATATATATATATAACATGGATAAGCATGCCTGCAATAAAGACAGTGTGTAAAAAGGATGATTACAACACAGTTTTTTAACTACCTTCAATCCTCGGGAATGTTTACTGTTTTAAAAAGCAATGATTAGTATTGCTTCAACCAGGTCTTTCATTACTGGGAATTTTTGCCATTCAATTGGAGCAGTTTAAGTTTAAAGTCAGCCCACCCAAAAAAATCAATATTAGTAACAACATTTAAGTGCAACAGAGGCATATCCCCAAATGGAGTGGGGGGTCTAACAATTTGAAGGGGGGGGGCTGAAAAGGGAACTGTATAATAATATTGTAATTTAAACTATTTATTTGTATTAAAGTTTTTTATGAAAGCTACATATCCAAGAACAGATAGTAAATAGTAAAACGTTGCTAAGAGTTATAATGTACAGGAAGTAGTGGAGAGCCATTGTCGCCAACAATTTGGACTCAAAACTGGCACTGAAGAATTATCTATCAAACAAAAAAATTTCATTAAAATCAGATGAAAACTGGAAATGCATAAAGACCCAATCACACACACTTTTCGAGAATTATATATATAAGATTGAGAATTTACAACAAAAATACTAAACACTATTTAATCCCTGTTGCAGATGACTGCTCAGACACATTTGTGTTTATTCAACACCCACAGAGCCCACTTGTGTTGTTACTGCAAATGTGCTGAGTGGACCTTAATTACACTTTCTGAGAGAAAAAGTTCATAACCTGACATAACCAGCAATATGAATAATGCCAGAACACTCAAAATCTCAGTCATGATGACATGTGACTGTCTTAGCACCACCATCAGTGGTTTCCAAGCAATTATGTCCATTCAATTTCACACATAAGGCTAGGGTTAAGCTGGGGTATAGTTTTCAGGAACTTCCCAAAGTTGCTGCATGCTGGGATTGCCTCTCCAAAGTGATATGAAGAAATCATCACAGTGAGAATAGAACCTGGGTCCCATGGTTAGAAAGTGAACATTCTAACCATTCAGTCATGTGCGCGCACACAATATATTTTTATACACACACAATATGAAAGGCTCAAACATTAATATTCCATGGTTATAATTTATTACATTGGAATTTGTAGGTCTGATGAATTGGATCGTGGTTACAATTCCAATGTAATAAATTATAACCAACCAGTCTTTTATATTCTTGTTCTGTCATGTACATAAAGTTCTAACTGAAATATATATATATCAATCTTTCAAATTTCAAAATAAGTTGTTTTGTGTTATTGGAAAATTTGCCAAAATTCATATAAGCTTTTTTATATTATTACCCCCAGCCATTATTATTACCCATTACTTTTGAATGATACTCCATTTGTTTTCGACAATTGTTCTGTGTGTATTTAGGCAAAGGCTTTTTTTAATTCCGGCATTTTTACATTTGATAGAATCAATTTCAAGCCACACAAGGTGATGTCATATAAATGGTCAAACTGAAATTTGTGTGTGCGTGTTTGTTAAATGATCCTAACATGTAAATACATGTAAGTATGTTATCTAGCTTGTTTTCTAAAAAACAAAACAAAACTTACCACACAGATATTAAAATATATCCGTGGATAGTAGCTGGTAGCAATTGCAAAGTCATTGAAAGATTAAAAAGATCAAAATAAATCAGAAATATTTTTTTTTATACAATGATGTTTACCTTGTACAAGGCCCAAGATCCACTCAAGGTAGAAGGTTACAGAGTAAAAGCAATCTCCCCAAGCAAGGCGATAATGCCACCAAGACAAGTGGCCAGCAGAAATGGAAGAGAACGAAAAGACTTTAGAAGGAAATGGAAACCCAATTCTAAACAGGAAACAAGGAAAAAACCTCTACACCTGTTCAAAAAATATTGGAGTGGGGGGAGAGTATGTACTGGATTTTTTTTTTTATAATGTCAACCATATTTGGGATCATCGAGTCAATGAGCATGATCCTTTCTTTAGCAGCATAGTATATGCGTTGCCAGGGTGACATACAGTTTTGAATTCAGAGTTTTCCTTCTCCTAGACCGGTTGCCACTCAAATCTATAGAACCCAGACCATTCTACTATTTACCCATAGCTGAAGGGAGAAGAGTTGGATTCATACCTTTACCAAAGGTATTAGCACATAAGTGAATGTAATGAACTCGACTGGAATTTGAACTTGGCTCTCCAATTCCTCAATCCGAACTGCAATCCATTACTCTTGTGTGCCTCCAAACCTATCTACTCCTATTAATTTTGTTTTGAATACTTCCATTAATAATGTTTAATTATAAAAGTTATTGCATTGTTAGGGTTATTAATCTTGTTTTTGTTGTTACCAATGTTTCAACAAATTCATTTTACAGCCTTCCTTTGGAAAGGACAGGAGAAGTTTTTTGTTTCTTTTTTTTTTTTTTTGTTCTTGGTAGCATAAGTCAGAAAATAGTAAGAAAAAAAAAAAGAAAAGCTGGATGGGGTTTAATGATCACAGAATTATAAGGAATACAAACAATTCCAATAATACTAATACATTAATTATGATTCTACTACAATCCTTAGTGTGCTAAGGGAAAACGAGAAAAGAAAGGGAAAACGAAAAAAGAAAGGGAAAACGAGAAAAGAAAGGGAAAACGAGAAAAGAAAGGGAAAACGAGAAAAGAAAGGGAAAACGAGAAAAGAAAGGGAAAACGAGAAAAGAAAGGGAAAACGAGAAAAGAAAGGGAAAACGAGAAAAGAAAGGGAAAACGAGAAAAGAAAGGGAAAACGAGAAAAGAAAGGGAAAACGAAAAAAGAAAGGGAAAACGAAAAAAGAAAGGGAAAACGAAAAAAGAAAGGGAAAACGAAAAAAGAAAGGGAAAACGAAAAAAGAAAGGGAAAACGAAAAAAGAAAGGGAAAACGAAAAAAGAAAGGGAAAACGAAAAAAGAAAGGGAAAACGAAAAAAGAAAGGGAAAACGAAAAAAGGGAAAACGAAAAAAGAAAGGGAAAACGAAAAAAGAAAGGGAAAACGAAAAAAGAAAGGGAAAACGAAAAAAGAAAGGGAAAACGAAAAAAGAAAGGGACTGCTGAAATGTTATGTTAGAGAGAAATGCGACAAAATCAATGAGATCAGAATCAATCAGATCCAGAAATCAATGTGAAGACAATCAGATCCAGAAATCAATGAGATCAGTTCCAGAAATCAATGAGAGCAGAATCAATCAGATCCAGAAATCAATGAGAGCAGAATCAATCAGATCCAGAAATCAATGTGAAGAGAATCAGATCCAGAAATCGATATGAAGAGAATCAGATCCAGAAATCGATATGAAGAGAATCAGATCCAGAAATCGATATGAAGAGAATCAGATCCAGAAATCGATATGAAGAGAATCAGATCCAGAAATCAATGTGAAGAGAATCAGATCCAGAAATCAATGTGAAGAGAATCAGTTCCAGAAATCAATGAGATCAGATACAGAAAACTTGGAATGATAATGACAAATATGAAAATTACAGAAAGAACTTACCATCATCAACTACAGCAACAGTAACACCTTTGCCTGTGACATTATTTTCCCATACACGCATAACATCAATATCCATACGTGTTGAAGGATTTCTCTGCAAAGAAACAGATAAGATTTAATAAAAACATCCACCTGATCCATCTTCTCTTCCTCCACCTCCTATTCTTCCTCTCCCTCCTTTTTCTCCTCCTCCTCCTTCTCACCCATCCTTATTGCAATTTATATTTTTCTAACATTTATTTCATAATATTACACTGATTTATAACATAAAAAATATATCTCAGCTAATATCTTTATTTAATTCTGTTAATTTGTGGCTAGTACAGTAGTAATGAATTGCAATTTGGAATTGATGAATCAGAGAGCAAACTTCAGTAGAGTTCATTACATTCAATTATGTGCTAATACTCTTAAGAAAGATATGAATGCAACTCTTCCCCCACCAGCTGCTAGCTATAGGTAAATAGCAGGACAGTCTGGGTTCCGTAGCCTTGGGTAGTAACCAGTCTATGAGAAGGAAAATTCTGAATTCAAAACTGTATGTAGCCTTGGCGATGCAAATACTATGCAGCTAAGGAAAGGATTGTTTACATTGACTTGATAATCATGACTACAGTTGACTATTTTTTCTTCTTCTTCCTCTTATTGTTACTTTCTGTCTGTTAAAATACAGTGGCATAGCTCTGGACACAACTTGAACTTGTGACCCATATCTTGAAAGTTTAGCTTTCATAGACAACTCCTGATTTAATTTGGCCAGGGGAGTTTATGGTTAGACAAGACAAAATCCACAGTCACATTGTCACTTCCCTTCTGTATATTGTTAGTTTTTACTATATAGTAATTAGAATGTCTAAGTAGTGCAATGTTTATTAGCACAGAAAACGAAATCAGCAAGCAGAGTTCAAATTACACCCTGATCGATTGTGTTCACTTCACACTAATGCCCTTAGGGAAAACATGAATCTATTCCTCCCCTCTACTTATGAGGGGAACAGCAGGGTAAACTGAGCTCTCTAGCCTTGTTTGATAGCAACTCCAGCAGGAGGAATGGATAATGAAAAAAAAAAAAACACTATCTTTCTTGGGAAGTCTTGGCTCTTTACAGAAAATAAATAAAAGGAATATGGTAAACCAGGATTTTTTTATGTCCTAAAAGGACATGGCATTTAAAAAAAAGAAATTCTCTTAAATTATTTGAACCCTGAGGTGAAGTATTTTGTTGTGGAAAGAAGCAAGAGTAAGATGAAAAGTTTAGTCAAAAACAGAAATTAAAATACTTCATCTGTGTTCAAATAATCTTTGAGTTAAATTTTAGCTTCCACTATAAAAAAAAAAAAAGAACATTTTCTTAGAGTATTTATTATCTTTGTAAAGTACAAAACTAATGGGGTTTGTTTATTCCTGAAGTTGTCTTGCGAACCATAGGGCTGCAACCAGGCCAATGCTGCTGTGAAGTTTATGGAATTGATTTGTTAGCTCCCACATCCTTTTCCTAGACTGGTTGTCAACCAAGGCTATAGAACTATCTACTTTAATATCCTACTCATAGTTGGGGAGGAAGAAGAGAGAGTTGGATATTGTTTTAAGCAGATTTGTATGAAATAATCACCAACTGTCTCAGTTGGATTTTGAACTTTGGTTGCCACTACTGTTTTCTGTCTTTGTCAACTGTTATGCCACCAGCCCAGCTATAAGGACATTTTGTATTACTATAGAGAAAAGAATTTCTGATGAAACTATTGTTTATTTTTTTTTGCATTCTTCCTCAAAAGCTTTACAGAACTGAAGCAGTGAGGTTAGAAATTTCTAAACCTTTAAAAATTGTCATGTAATTTCATCAATGCTTAATAAACATTTTAATGCTAGGAATCTGTGTTCAAGTACAGAATAAAAGCTCATTTTTTTTATGACAACACAGATGTAGATATAAATAAAATGATGGTTTCTTTGACCATTGTAAATAACAAAACTGTAGGGACTAGAAACAGAATTTTTGGCAAATATGGACTTACGTGCCTGCAAAAAAAAAAAAAGTGTGTCAAAAGGACAGATTTTCCCATGACACTGCTCTTATTTTAACTACCTTCCCTCTTCAGAAATGTTTGTTTTAAAAAGTGATGTTTAGAATTGTAATAAAACCTAAACACATTGTGAAAGTAAATTTGACACTTTTTCTTGAGAATTTATAACAAAAATATTAAACACTGTTAGATTGTTTATTTACAAGAATAATTTTATATTTATAACATTCTAAAAACTAATACAATTGTATTTAAAAGTAAAACTAATGGAATATTTATGACTTGCCAATTTATAAAGAAATAAATTGGGAAACAATTTTTTTATTCATAAATTTATAAACATTTACTAAATTATTAAAATATGTGAACCAACTGTAATGAAATGCTTATTTACCATTTTATAAAGTTTGAATCAATTGGCAATTATCATGTTTTGCTGACCATTCCAATAAATAGTGCAAATAAATAACCTAATAGAAAAAAGAAAATGTATAAATTCACTTTCATATGTTTAAGTTTTATTTCAATTCTAATCATTGCTTTTTAAAAACAAACATTGCTGAAGAGTGGAGCTACTTAAAAGTGGTGTAATTGGAAAACTCGTTTTGATATTTTTTGTTTGTGGACATGCAAGTCCATGTTTGCCAAACTTTTAACATAAGCTAACAGAAATTTGGCTTTGGAAACACTCGGTAAATAAAAATAAAATAAAGATGAGAATACAAAAAAGAAAACTTACCAAATGCCACTGGTTTGGGAATTCACTGTCAGAGAATGTCAGCTCTCTCCGTTTATGTCTCTTCCGAATGATTTCCCGCCTGTATGAGTCAACATCCTGATGCTGATCTAACTTCATTTCAACCACTTTCTGGATGTTTGTGAAGTTGTCCCTCTCCAAGGTGGTGTGTGCATCATGAATGAAGCTGAGTGATCGATTAGCCGTACTCAGGTATGCAGAGGTGGGGTAAGCGAATAAGTAAAAACCTTCCAGATCCCCAATCTGGTGTAATGGCAGCAAGGAGAGGTCATGTGCAAGACGTTCAGCAGCTACACTGAAGTGGGAAAAGAGGCCCCAGTTGGGTTGACGGAGCTTTACCACCCATAGCAAAGTGTCCTCATAGTTTTCCAAAAGCAACGTTGGCGTTGAGATTCTTTTGCTAAATGTGACAGGTCTTGTAGAAGATGGAAGCAGGCATTCAAAGTAAATCACAAGAACAATCATCAACAAGGACATCCTGGAAGAAGAAAGGGGGAAACAGGCAAAGGTGAAATACAGTGACTAATACTACAAAAAGAATTTTTCACATTTAGAAATTTTTTTTTTTTAAACTATCACTGTTAATTAAATCTAATAACATAAGACGAAGTGAATGAAAGTATTTACTGAAGAATAAAAAAATATCAAAGTCTATATGACCAAACAAGTGTGTTGCTGTGGGAGTCAGAATAATAGTCTGCTTCAGTATAAAACCTAAGTTGGTTGTATTACCAGAAAACCAGTGCCAATGATTGGTTCCAGGATAATCATCTGCTAGACAGAATTATTTATCTACATGTCTTTCACATTTGGCTAATAACCATTTTTACTAATAAACAGGAAATATTTGGTGCCTAATGTTAGCAGTTTTGCAGTGGATGGGGTTTTGAAAGAGAGAGAAGAAAAGGTGATGAAAACAGAATTAAATAAAATAAACAGGAAAGGAAAGAGAAATAGAATGTTCTTTTTACAAAGAGAGGTCAATCTTTTTTATTTTTTATTTAAAGAGAGAATAGAAATATATAATTTTCTTTTTAGGAGACAGGAGAGTTAAAAGTTTTTTTACAGAAAAACAAAATTGGGAAAAATAATTTGTTGTTTATAAAGAAAGAGGAAAAATTATGATTTTTTAAAGAAATGGGGAAAAATTATGATTTTTTTAAAGAAATGGGGAAAAATAATTTTTTTTTTTAAAGAGACAGGAGAAAGTTCATTATTTTCTTATTTTTTTTAAGACACGAGAGAAATAAAGTTTCTATTTTTAAGAGAGACAAGAGAAATAAAAAAGATTCTATTTTTTAGAGAGATGAGGGAAATAAAAAAAGCTTTTATTTTTAACAGAGATGGGGGGAATAAAAAAGCTTTTATATTTAAGAGAGACGGGGGGGGGAATAAAAACGCTTTTATTTTTAAGAGAGACAGGGGGGAATAAAAAAAAGCTTTTATTTTTAAAAGAGACGGGGGAGGAATAAAAAGCTTCTATTTTTAAGAGAGACGGGGGGAAATAAAAAAGCTTCTATTTTTAAGACACAAGAGAAATAAAGGGTTTTTAACAGATAGGCATTTTTTTTTTCAAAGGGAGAACAGAATTTTCAAGAGAAAAGCAAGGAAAAAAAAAAAAAAAAAAAGAAGGATATTGTTATTTCATTCCAATAATGAAATTGAGAACCTCACAAAAATTATAATCTGATATACTCTGTCTGTATAGATTAAGTTGGCAATTTTTATAATATTTAAAAAGTATTCAGTATAAGAAAAGAAAAACATTTTTAAAAGTGAGTCAAATAAAAAATTGCTATGTACTGATTAAAATAGAAAAAATATGCTCTATTTAACATACCTCAACAATAAGCAACTGACTTCTTTCCCATAAAACAGTAAATTCATTATTTTTTAAACTCAGCAGTTGTTTATAAAATTGATAATTGAAAAAAAAAAAAAAAAAAAAAAAAAGTAAATAAATAAATAAATAACACCAGGCATAACTGGCAACATTTTTGAGAGTCATTTAAATGACATTTAACACTGAAATAATAGAAAGTTATGAAAAGGGGGTGACATTTTAACTTTTGTTGACTTATCTTTGAGAACATTCCTCTTTTATTCATTTCCAAAATTAATTTTGGATCAAATATTAGGAGGTATTTCTCGAGATGAATCATTAATATTCATAAGTAACCTTTTTGTTTGCTTGTTAAACAATGGAAACAAATTTCCTTTGTTTTTATTACATAGGTGTTGGAGGAGAGTGAATCAATATATCTGTAATCTGATTGGAAATTTCTGTTAAAAAGTAGCCAATCTATGGGGTTAATATTTACTGCTGTATGACAGTGAGGCTGTGAGGTAGTTAAACATTAATTCTAAGCAGAAAGAGGGTTAAGCCCAAAATCAAATATAAACTGGAAGATAGAGAGATAGAAAGAGCGAATGGAAGACATTTTTCCTGGTAATGTGGAAGTGAAGAAAGGGCCATCTGGGTTGCCTCACTACTATGAATTGGAATGATGCACCAAGAGTTCATTTTTTTTTATCTATTGAAAATCTGGCATGTGGGTAAAGCAAATTGGGAAATGGCTTTATCTCTTTCTTGGGAAATTAGAAAAACACATGTCATTGGTGAAAAGAGAAGCTGGTGAGAATTATATTTTCATTAGTAAAAATGAATTGAGAAATGAAAACAGAGAATGGACCTGCTGCGGGAGTTAGGATTATGAAAATCAATCGGTCATAACAGGCAGGTGATCTGACTTAAGTTTTCACTAAGATGGCAACTGGCCCAAACATAGAAGACAGTGTCTTTGTTGAAAATTTAAGTTAGGTAAATATATTTTCATTGTTGAAAACAAATTGGAAAATAATTTTTATCTATCACTCAAAAGATCAAAAAAGAGCAGGTAATCTGGTTTGTGTTTTTCCACTGGACAAGTGGGTCCAAAAAAAGGAGTCAGAGAATTGAAATTAATGAGGAGAAAAAAAACACACCCTTTCTCCTATACACTTTAAAAATTAGATTTGTCTCAAAAGCTATGCCAGCTTTGAGAAGTGGGCAGAGTTAGAATACTGACAAGGAAGGAGGAAAGGGCAGAATTTAGCCCCATCTGTGTGGAGTAGCAGTGTGAGATGTGAAGTGAAGTACTCTCAATGAAGGTGGATAATTCTCCAAATTTGAAAAGTTGATTAAGAAAGCAAAAATAAGGAACAAAGAAAACCTTTATTGGAATTAATGAAAATTGGAGATTCACCAAATACCCAAAACCCTTCAGTCTCACACCAGTTTTGGGCCCAAAGTGCATATAAGCAGATGACTTTGGACTGAGGTTCCACAATGAGTGCCTCTGAAATCCACATCAACTGCCAACCAGATTCCTGATTCTAAGACTCTGAACTCAGCCCTCCAGAAGTTTAGACAAGGCCTAATGTCACTGTAGAGATTGATGCAGGAAGTGTTAATTTTTGTTATACCAAGAGCTATATAAACCAAGTGAAGATTAACTTCATGAATCTCTTGTTTTATTTTTTCCTTAATATAGCAACCAACATGGCTTGAACCGGCACTGCAAGGCTACAACTTTTGATTTCCCACTGCTCTGAGATCAAGAACACAGTGTAAGCAGAGTTGGTGTGGACTGAAGCAGCCAGTGACTAACAACCAGCTTGGACCAGCATCAGCATTGAGCAGCACAGAGTTCGCCCTGAGGTTAAAAGGTTGTTCTAAGACCTTGAGGACTGGACCACTAAATGTGGTTACACCATCAGGTGTAGGTGACATCAAAAAGTTTTATAGCTGAATTAAGTGCATTGACAAATAAAGACTATAGAATTATTGATGCACCTATGTATTTTACTTTTTTAAATATCAATATTTTTACTGATATCAACAAATTAAGATATCAAAAACAACAATGAAAACAATACTAATGAAGGCATTTTAGTATTATTTAAGAATAATAATTTTTGCAGGCGCAAGGATTTCATTATTTTTCTTACATTGTCATATGGAGTTGATGGAGTAATGGATAGTGGCTTGGATTGAGGAACCAGAGAGCTGAGTTCAAATCCAAATCGAGTTTCTTATATTCATTTATGTGCAAATACCCTCTCTTCTCCCACCAAGCAATAGGTAACTAGCAGCTGGTCTAGGAAAAGGGCAACTCTGAATTCAAAACCTGAGTGGTTGGCAATCAAACTAGCTCTCCCACCAGATTTTGGGGCATTATTTCTATCATTGCTTGTCTACAGTTTATAGCTATTAACCACTATCCTGATGATACTTTTCAATAGAATATTACATCAGCTCCCAATAGTAGCCATAAGAAAAGAAATATGTTTTGGGAAGAGTGGCTGGATGATGAAGCGATCAATCATGGAGCATGGAAAGAGTGGCCAGCTGACGAAACGAGCATGGAAAGAGTGGCTGACTGATGAAACAATCATGGAGAGGGCAGCACTGATGAAACAACCAGTGTGAGGGAAGAGTGCACAACCAACAAAGGAACCAGTGTGAGGAAAGTGTTCAGGACAGAGAAATCAACCAGAATGAAAGAAGAATGTGTGGCTGACGAAGCAACCATGGAGTGAGGGGAATAGTATGAGGCTGACAAAGCAACAGTGAAGTGAGGAAAGTGTGTGGGGCTGACAAAACAACATGGAGTGAGGGAATAATGCTAGGCTGTTGAAGTAACTGTGGAGAGAGAGAATAGTGTGGGGCTGATGAATTAGCAGAGCAGTAAGAAAAGAGCATAGAATACACATTACCAACTTTATACATCTAAATAATTCTCAATGTTTTGAATGGAGACATAAATTTTGTGCTTTATATATTAGATTCTTTATTATTATTCTTTATTTGAAAGTGTTTATTTTTGAATTAATGATAATATCCGCCATAAAAAAAAAAAATGTACATATAAATCATTTGGTGTACGAGAGTGGTTATTTGGTAAATTAAATCTTCTGTCTTTGATGAACAAAACTAGAATTATAATTAAAAAAAAAAAATGACTAGAAAGTATGTTTTTGTTCATAAAATCAGTTTGATTGAATATACAAGACTCATTGCAAAAATAATGCCTCCTATTTTATTGGTCACTGAAACCAGCTGCAAAGGTTACTTGCATGGCAGTAGAGATTGAGCCTTCCCACCAATAATTTTTTTTTTTTCAGATACATCATATCAGATATAAAAGTTTATATAAAGCAGCAGTGTGTGAAGGAGTTTCTCCAAGTGGATAAATAGAATCCATTGACATTCATCTGTATTTGCTGAATGTTTACAGAAACCAAAAAATGAATATAAGCACAATTAAGAGGTGAGTAATGAGTTTCAGTAATGACAACTGCTGTTACTCCTGTGAAATGAAGAGTTCCTTGATCATCTCATCTATGCAACTCAGCAGGTTACAATTAGGAAGCTGTAAGGAGGTCGATTTTAGTATATTGGAAATGATGTTTGCAATGTTAGAATGTTGCACAAAGTTTTGTGTCAGATGGGTATCAGAGATGTTCAAGGAAAGACAACTAA
>OZ038491.1:55998347-56043347 GCA_964036315.1 Acanthosepion esculentum | reverse complement strand
CAAGTCTAGCAGCTATTATTGCTCTTTCCACTATTGCTGTATAACCTTTTATTTGAAGTAGTGTGGAATGTCAACATTTTGATTATATCATTTTCTCTTTGAGTTATATGTCCATTTTAGTTGTTGCTGTAATCCTGAGAGAATTATAAGTTCTATCGGGATTTATTATTGGCAGCCAAACAGCATTTTAATGATATGGGATATGCAGATGACAGTGTTTATAGCAGGCACAGAAAGCAAACTACAAGAATTCCTACAGAAGGTAGTAAAGGAAAGCGTGAAGAAAGGACTAAAAATCAATTGTAAGAATGGAGAACACATGATTGTCAGCAAAAAGGCACCACCCAAGATATAAACTATGTGTCGGAGACACCAAAATTGACCAAGTAAGAGAATTTAAATATCTGTTAAATGTTTTAACAGAAGACTGAAAATGTGACACTGTAGGTGCATTAGAATAGTGAAAGATGAATTCCAAAATCTAAGCAAAGTATTAAGAAACAGGACAATTTCATGAAAAACAAAGAAAAGAGTACTGAACTGTTATGTAATATTGGTCATCTTGTATGGCAATGAATGCTGAACAATCTCCTCAAGATGAAAAAGACAACAAAAACATGGTTCTACAAAAGGATGCTGAGAATGCCCATAGATTAAACATTTGAGTAACGAGGAAGTTTTCATGGAAAATGAAAGCAAAAAGTAAACTTATACTTATAATCAGAACCCCCCCCCCAAAAAAAAAAAACGTTGAAATATTTAGGGCACATAAGGAAAGATGGCTTGGAGAATTTGACACTAACAGGACATATTGAAGGCAAGAAGGACAGAAGAAAGCAGCGAATAACCTAAGATGACTGTGTAAATGAACAGGGATTAGAAGGGATAACAAAAAGACAAACCTTACTAAGAACTATAAATAACAGGAAATTGTGGTGAGCCATAATCATCCATGTCCTGAAGGGACACATAACAAAAGAAAAATTAGCTTGTAAATTACTTTCTTGAAACAAAACAACCAGTAAAGCCTTTCCAATCATCCAAAGTTTATAGAATGTCTAAAGACAAAATTGTCAAATGCAAGTGTAAACATTTTCTGGTTAATTGAAAAATGCTTGATGAACTGTATATAAATCATCACATAATTTATAAGAATTAGTAATATATTTTATGACAAATTTTAGCAAACATCCAGTTCAATGACTAAATAAAATCAGTCATTTATTTACTTGTACTAATTCATAATATCACTCAGCAACATTTTAAATTAAAAATTATAGAAAGGAGAAAAACTACATGAAGCTGATAAAAGTGTAAACTGTTGTGATGTGTCATTCAGAAAGCATGTCTTCAGTTACAGAACATTTTTATTAAATGGAAGATGTTCTTTGTGAGTTAAATGCTTCACAATTGTCAGTCCTGTCATTCATTACCATTCAAATTTTTACTTTTATATTACATTTCATGTGATGCTGATTACCATATTTTCTTGTGTACAACATGAGAAGCTTTGAATGAAAATTCAAAGCGAAAAGGTAGGGTCGTATTATACACAAGAACATGTTTACAGAAATTTTTAATTGTCACAACTCTTATATAAGGATTAAGAAATGAGTTGAGATTTCAAATATTGTATTCATGGGAGAGTTAACATCATATGTCTTAACCTGTTCAAGTCTAGAGTTAACCATTCCTAAACATAATCTGATCCTTAACATAACCCTCTACCTTGAGTGGCCTTGGGCCTTGTACATAGTGAATTTTCTGTTAATAAAAAAAAATAAAAAAATAAAATAAAAGCTTAAAAAAGCTCTTATTCGAAACAGCAAGATTGCAATTTTTCTTTTCAAATACACTCAATTAGCACAATTGATAATAAAACACAAAATAAGGTGTTGATATCAAATCCATTTTTGTAAACAATGGTTATGTTGGCAATATTTGTTCTTTGGAAATCAACATAACTGAATGTCTTTTGTCTAAGAAATTCACTGAAATTGATTAAAAAAAATTAATAAAGGGAATTCACAAGATAAATCATCTCTCCGCCAAAATTAAAAAGTTTTGATATAGAAATTATGAGAAGTGGCTAAACATTTGGTTCATTTCTATTCTTTAATATGATGAATAATTAAATATTTTATTGAAATAAAACATTAAGATTTTAGTGGATAATATGGTACAACTTTCATAAAAAAAAGAAAAAAAAATCCTGTGCTATGGGATCATATTATACTTAAGTGGTTAACTCCAAAGAAACATGATACCTAAGGTTTAAAATTAATTTTTAAAAATGAAAAATCTTTCTTTAAGCTTTTATTTTAATTTTAATTTCAACGTAATGGATTAAATTTAATAATTTCAATACTTTGATGTATTTCAAAACTAAATTGGCCGGAAAGAGTTGGATTTTTAAATTGCAAAAAACAAAACAAAAAAAAACCCAAAAAAAGGATTTCAACACCATTTTTAAGCATCTTTCATCACAGTCTCTTTATTAAAATATCTTTTAAAAATAAAATATACTTTTCTGAAACTTTATTTGAGGAATATTAGCTGATTTAAAGCTAATCAGATTTTAGTTTAAAATATCACAGAAATGCATTTTTTAACACAGAGGTAGGTTTTTATTTAAAGGTGTTAACAGGATGATAGTGGGAAGTTTACCTAATTTTTTCTATAGGAGACATAATAAAATTACTTTAAGAATATAATGTGAGCACCTTTTTTTTTTTTTTTACATTTTTGCCGACACAGCAATCTTAAAAATTTATGAAAAATTCTTTGTAATCTTAGGTACTTTAGCTTTTAATTTACTATATTTATTTCTTTTATTTTTTGATAATGTGTATGAACAACCATACTTATAAAAATTAGTACATTTATACACACAAAAAACAATTCCAAATTCTTTCTAAAATATGGGGGAGGGTTGCTGAATTGTAGTAAGCTTTTCCATTTATGATTAGTAAATATAGTTTTTAATAACAATATCACCTAATTGGTACAAATTAGTACAGAAATTTAAAAGATTTAAAACTTTATAAAGTATTCTAATTAAAATTTAAAAAAATGAATACATTTATTGTAAAAATTCATTATTCATTAAAAATGATTTTTTTCTTAAAACAATAGTGTTCATCAATATTCATAATAGCAATTAAAAGTTTTCTAATAATGTCTTAGTTTTATTGAAATATGTTATTTTACAATTCAGAGCATGTAACTGTAGGTCCTGTTTTACAAAATAAATGTTTAAGCATAAAACAGACTACTTTTATATTTACATACACTATTTCTTATATTGAGCACTTCTTACCCATAATTATAGTATATTGTATGTCCACATACACACCAAGCATAGTTAATTATAGGTATGTCCACAAAAATTGCTAAAATATTAACATACTATGATGAAAAAATGCTCCAAACTTAATGAAAACAAAGTTTTATCATCAAAATCTTTGTTATGATTAAGAGGAAAAATCAAAGTATTTTTTTAATATTTAATTAAATTTTTTTAATACTTTTTAGAACATTTGAAATTTTGATTAAATATTTTAGAAAAGTCTTTTTTTTAAGAAAATCTTGGTTATATATATATATATATATATATATATATATATATATGTATGTATGTATGTATGTATGTATGTATGTATGTATGTATGTATGTTTCATCCCACTTAATTTTATGAAAACTTGAGAAATTCAATGAGATAATTTTTAGTGAATATATTTGTTTGAAGAATTTAATTCAGCAACTTTTTTGTAAAATTGGACAGTCTTATAGAAATTCTGCTCTGAATCATAAAATAAAAAAAAGCAATAAAACTAAGACATTATTTAATTAGAAAAGCTTTTAATTGCTTTTACGAATAATGTATATTAAGGACAATATTGTCTTAAAAAATAAATTATTGATGAAAAATGAATTTTTACTAGATTTGATTTCATTCTTTTAACAATTTTAATTAAAATAAAATATGAAGTTTTTAAATCTTAAAATTCAGTTTCAGTGGTGTAATTCTTAGGAAATATTGTTAAGTAAAACTATATTTAGTAATCATATATTGTAAAGCTTATTACAATCTGATTACTTTTAAAAGAATTTTGAATTGTTTTTGTATGTGTATAAATGTGCCAATTTTTGTTGGTACGGTTGACCATACATGACATTATCAGAAAATAAGAGTGATAACTTTAATAAATTTAGAGACAAAATTCTTTAAAATTCAGTATGACATTAGATTACGGAAAATATTTTCTTACATTTTAAAGATTACTCAGTACTTAAAAGGTGTTTGCATTATATTTCTCTGTGTTTTTTGGGGGGAGTTTTTTTGCAGCTAAAGCCTCTGTAGAACAACAGGAGATAAAAATCGAGCTGTCATGGAGCTGTTAAAAAGCTGTCAACATAAATAAACAGCTGCCAGCTTGTTAAAAAAGTGCAGTAGAATAATATGAAAGTAGTAATATGGGTTTCAAATCAGATTTAAATCAGTTAATATTCCTCAAATAAAATTTCAGAAAAGTATATTTTATTTTTGGAAAATTTTTTTAAAGAGATTTACATTTTTATAACATAATATATAATTTTAGAAATTTAAATATGAAAACTTGTTCCAATCAATTTAAATTAGTTTTGAAATAAAGCATAGTATTTTGCTTGTTAGAAATATAAAATTTAATCTATCAGTTTGAAATTAAAACTAAAATAAAAGCTTCAAGAAAGTTTTTTCATTATTAAAAATTCATTTTAAAATAAATGCTAGGTATTGTGTTTTTGTCGAGATAGCTACAAAATTTAGGAACGAAAAAAATGTTTAAAGCTCCAAAATTTCACTGTCTATAAGATAATAACCTCACGGATAAAAGTATTAAGTTCATTAAGTTACCTGATGGTTCTGTATTCAATCCTTGGGTCAGGCAGTAAAAATCATATATCCTGGTTCAATGTGAAAAGAGAAGGTAGCATAAGAAAGAATGAATTCTGAAATGTTTTGCCTATAATAACCAAGATGAGGATATCCATCTGAATAAATTCATATGTAAGCTTAACAGTCTGGCACAATTCCACAAGAGTGGAACACCTCATGAGGATTTCACTTACTCCATTGGCGAACTGACCTACAAGATAAGCTTGTTAACTATCACAGTATGGAAGGTACCCAAATATACAAAGATGAATTCACGTACGTAAAATATATGTAATTGTTTTTAAGCCCTTGTTTGTATGTCTTGCTAAATGTGCTTATTAAACAATACTATTCTTTAACTGGCCGATACAATTAACCTTTTAGCTTTTCTTTTTCTCACTTTTAAGAGATAACAAATGATAAGTAACTGAAGTAGACATTTGTACCTAGCCTTGGTGATAATGTGCTAAACTTATTTTACATTAAATAAATAGACAGCGCAAGATATCTACCTGATGCAGGACACATTTTTTCCATTGAACTAACACACAAAATGGGTTGTTATAGCCCGTTTGTTCTGCACAGATGATCCTTTTAAACAAGGCAAGTATCAGGTGTACTTCTACCAAACTTCTAACATATTCAGTGCAGAAAGAAAACCAGTCTCACAAATAAACCTGACAAACAAAAATGACATTTTAATAAGAGGTAATTATTTATATACAATATTTGTGCAAACACACACTTTCTCTCTCTCTCTATATATATATATATGTAGAGAGAGACAGGCACACACAGGTCAGCTAATGCTAATACTTTAAGCAGAGTTACTAAATATTACATAGGAAGTCAAAACACAAATGTTAAAAAGTTGTGAAAAGGTCTTTCAGTTATTTACATAGAGGACAATAAGAAAAACAAAGTTAAAACTGTAAAAAGATTTTATTCAAGCCTTAGCAACAGGTGTTTATTTTAGAACAGGCATTACAACTTATCACTTTGCAGTAATCTCAAGTACAGTCACACATCATTTATCAAGAGTCAGTGTGCTTTACAAGTATTAGATTTGCTGGATTAGGTTCATTCTAATCTGTTTTATAGTGGCTATCTATCTACCTATGTGTGTGTGTGTGTGTGTGTGTGCAGTACTTATTGGAAAGTGCTCAATATCAGTGATAGAGCTAACATATATGTGTGTGTGTGTGTGTGTGAATTAAATAGACAATCAGAAGATTGTCCTTGGCGACATGTTTTGTTATTCAATTTTATCAAGGCATGTGATGATAAATAAAAGCAAAAGAGTGTTTTTTGATTTCCATATTGACAATGTTTTAACTTTCTCAAAATAAAACTGTACAGAAAACAAATTGAATAAAACAGACAATCAGAACATAGTCCTTTCATTTTTATTTATCATCACTTGCCTGGATAAAGTCGAATGACAAAATGTGTTGGCAAGGTCTAAGAACTATTTTCCGATTGTCTATTTTATTCAATTTGTCTTCACTACAGAATTATTCTGAGAAATTTAACATATAATAGAATAATGTCAAGTTAAGGAAAAGTTCAAAAGACTTCACTTGACTATTTTTTTCTGGAGCACTTTACAAAACTCTGCTTACTAGGGGAGCAGATTTTTGTAAAGTGCTTCACAAAAAAAAGAAAAAATATAAAAAATATGTGGTCATAAAATTCTAGTTATTTATGTTTTATATATATATATGTGTGTGTGTGTGTGTGTGTGTGTGTATGTATGTATGTGTATATTTTAAAGAATCTGTAAAGATGTGTGTTCAAAAATACTATTCGAGCTTTGTTTGATCAGGTGGTCCTACATGGCTGAGAGGTAAAGCTGCATCAGATTTAATGACGGTTTCCCCGAGGGGAGGCAGGTTTGAATCCTGTCGGAGGACATTTTTTTTCTCACAAGATTTCTCCAATATTCAGGCCAGTAAGGGAAATAAATGAAAACAAAGCATCTACTCAAATATGAGTATTTATTAAAAATAACGTTTAAACAAATATATATATATATATATATATATGTGAAGAAATATAGTCTTAAAGTGTGCTATATTTATGGGATAAAGTGCTCAATATCATAGAGCGTGTATAAATATAAAAGTGAACATAGAAGTCAACACTTAGAGGCGACAGTCTGTTTCATGCTAGATGCAATCATCGAGCCCGATGATTGCATCTAGCATGAAACAGACTGTCGCCTCTAAGTGTTGACTTCTATGTTCACTTTATATATATAATCCTCCAAACTCATATATATAAAATGTTGAAACTTATATAATGCAAAAAAAATATTTGCTTTTGATATCTGAATTCATAATTAGAAGTAGAGACATTATATAAAATAAAAATAAGATGCTATATTTATAATTTAAAATGCTCACTATATCATATGTAAATATGAATTTGGACACTGAGGTCAACACCCAACAATGACAGTCTGTTTCATGTTTAAGCTTTGTATTGGGTTAACAAAAAGTTAGATGAGCTCCCAGGATATAGGGATGCAAGTTCAAATCTCATTAGAGTCTATTCTTTAAAGGACAAGCTTTTCTTATTGCTTAGAATTCTTAGAGACGATAAAAAATAAAAATAAAATTCAACTTTGTCAGTGACTAGCAAAGATTTGCAACTCACTGAGAGTTCATCTAGCACAGATGGCAACAGGTGGTTACCAATGAAATGACCTTTATATCAAAACCTGAAGAAATTGTAATCCTTTCCAGATGAAAATTCAATTTCTATTAAAAATGCTGAATGGAAGTTACATATTCATGTTTTTTTCTTAGGCATAAATTAGAAAGTTGTTTTTTTTTTTGTTGTTGTTTTAATATCATGAACACACTAACATCAAAGAGAAAAATGTAAGGTTAAAAATAAATCATTTCCAATTCTATAGGTTTGTCTGAATTTCTGGGACGAGGAGTCATTATTTACACTGTTTATATTCAGACTATCATCCTCATCTTTGTTGTTATCGCAACATTTCAGCTGTTGTGCCCTTCCTCAGGTGTA
Organism: Acanthosepion esculentum; assembly: GCA_964036315.1. NCBI lineage: Eukaryota > Metazoa > Mollusca > Cephalopoda > Sepiida > Sepiidae > Acanthosepion > Acanthosepion esculentum. The sequence goes on along the minus strand of OZ038491.1, from coordinate 56,035,392 downwards.
TATCGATCTGGGTGACCCTTTATTTAATCTATGGGTGTAGACTGTTCTAGATGTATTTAGTTCTTATTTTTATTTAGTTATTGCTTGCCCATTTCTACTGAACTCATAACCAAATTCACAAACCAATGCTTTTACCCACTAGGCCATTGTCCTGTAGGACAATTTGCTGTAGTAATCTTAGAGCCTTAAACTTCACCTGGTTTGATCGTGAAGAAAACTGCAGGAAATGTTCTTAAAATTATTTCTATTTACCAGAGTATAGAAGTTCTAAAAATGAAGCAAGGATAAAGAAAGTCAGAGAAGAAAAGCTATTACATGCTACTGTCTGTAATGATGCTGTATGAGAAAATAACCAAATTCTTTTTATAACTTCACTATTTCAGTTTAGTACTTACTGCTAGTGGGGATATTGTTTGAGATCGTTATATAGGGTTAGAATAACTATCTACTTAGAATGAAGAGTTATCCTCATAATCTTCCTGTTCTACTACTCCTCTTACATTCATATCACATACCTCATTCAGTAATGCTCTACCTTGGAAGGCTCTGTAGCCTTGTAGTGATTGAACTTTGGTAAAAATAAATAAATAAATTAATAAAAAACAAACAAATAAAAACATTAAATCGATGCCTATTAATAGAAGCAGAAAGTCCTTTAACCTGTATTCCCTTATTAATCTGGAAAAACATTTTCAAGCTGACTTAAGAAAAATAGAATTCATAAAAAAAATAATAAACATATGCATAATGATAATTTACTTTTTTTGAACTTTTTAAATAAAAATACTATTTGACACCTAATACAAGGCAGGGGTTGTTATAAAACGTTAGAATTTTACTCAATATGCAATAAATGGTATGGTCTTAATAATAAGGCGCACACAGCTAAACAGTGGCTCCTTCTGCCCTGAGGGATGCATGTTCGGTACCTGCCAAAGGATGCAGTTTTTTTTTTTTAATAAGATTTCTCAAACATACAGGCTGGTTGGTAAAAAAAAAAAATTACTGTTTAATAAATAAACAGAGCACCTAATCAAATAAGTTTAAATTAAAAATAACATTTAAAGTGATACAAATCTATTGGATTAATAATACATTCTAAAATAATAAAAAAAAAAATTTGAGAGATCTATGATGGGTGAAATTTTGCATGAAATTGGCTTCACCAGAAAATATGTTCTTTTGTGGCCAAGTGGCAAACAGGTTCAATTCCTGCCCCAAAATTTCTCAATCATTCAGTCCGTAGTGAAAAAAAAAAAAAAAAAAAAATAAATAAATAGAGCACCTACTCAAATATGAGTATCCGCTAAAAAATAATGTTTAAAGTGAATTTTATATATATATATATATATTATATATATATATATTAAAAAAAGTAATGTTTAAAGTGAATTTTATATATATATATTATATATATTAAAAAAAAGTAATGTTTAAAGTGAATTTTATATATATATATATATATATATATTATATATATTAAAAAAAAGTAATGTTTAAAGTGAATTTTATATATATATATATATATATATATATATATATATATATATATATATATATATATATATATATATATATATATTTCAAATGTTATTTTAGTGTATACCTGTATTTGAGTAGATGCTTGTTTTTGTTTGCTTTTTTTTTCTTAATTTTTTGAACACTGTTTATTTCATCTACTCAAATATTGGTATCCACTAAAAGAAAAAAAAGAATTTAATTTCTGTTATGAGAAGTTACCATTATTTAAATCATTTACATTCAGACTAACATCCTCATCTTTACTGTTATCACATCTTGATCATGGCACACTTGGGCATTCATTTGGTATCTATCAATCCAGCTGATCTTTATTTAATCTACAAGGATAGAATATTCTCATTCTGTTGCCCATATCTAGGAATGTCTTGTTCTTATTTGGCACTGCTCAGGTACTGTTTACTCTGTTTCTACTGAGTCTAATTCTGAACTTCCTGGATTAACTGATGGCTACCTGGGTCAACAGACATCTGAAGAAGGCTGTTAGTTACAACTACCGAAATGTGCTAATAACAAAAAAAGCAGTTACTTTTACACAACAAATATTTATTCTTCAGCTTAATCTCTTTCCTCGTCTATGTACTTAATCCAATGACGAATATTAAGAAAAATATTTCAAATCAAAATTCTGGTCATAACTACATGTCTGAGAATCCCCTCCATTGTACACGCACACACACGATTGGAAATTCAGAACTGTACTAAATGATTCTTAAATCTTTTACCTGACATTTTCACCTGCATTTTAAAATGGAACAAACAAACATGGCAGTGCACGGATAGTGAACAAAACTTGCATTTTTAATGTCAAATATGGCCTCGATTGACGCCTAAATCAGACTGAATTTTGTTATTATGGGCCAGAGGTTGAAGACCGTGGATCAGCCAAACTTTATGTTACCACTGCAACTATTAAGATGGAACATGTAGAGGGAGAGAGAAGAGAGAGAGAGAGAGAGGAGATTCATAAATCTGAGTCTTGATTCAGATTCACTCCAGGTAGAATCTTAAATAGTTTTCATGAGATTTTGCAGATTCTCAATTTAAAAAAAATATTTAATTGAAAGATTGAGAGTGGTTCTTTGTAAATTAAAATTTACAAACAAATATTGAAGGAAGAAAGTGAAATGGATTTATCTATTATCTACAATAATAGGAAGAGAGAAAGGAGAGGAGACAGAGCCAGCAAGCCGGGGAGGAGCCAGAGCCAGCAAGCAAGCCGGGGAGAAGAGGAGGAGACAGAGCAAGCCAGGGGGAAGAAGAGGAGACAGAGCAAGCCAGGGGGAAGAAGAGGAGACAGAGCAAGCCAGGGGGAAGAAGAGGAGACAGAGCAAGCCAGGGGGAAGAAGAGGAGACAGAGCAAGCCAGGGGGAAGAAGAGGAGACAGAGCAAGCCAGGGGGAAGAAGAGGAGACAGAGCAAGCCAGGGGGAAGAAGAGGAGACAGAGCAAGCCAGGGGGAAGAAGAGGAGACAGAGCAAGCCAGGGGGAAGAAGAGGAGACAGAGCAAGCCAGGGGGAAGAAGAGGAGACAGAGCAAGCCAGGGGGAAGAAGAGGCAGAGCTGGCCAAGGAATTGGAAAAAGATTTGCGGGTTGGGAAATTGTTGTGCGGGGGAAGAGGTGAATCACATGATATTGAGTGAGAATTAATTCATAAGAATAATTGTTAAAAGAGAAATGACACTTGTGTTCAGCTTACAAGCCATAATTAATTTTATAGGATAGTAACACCATAAAACCACTAACAGAATCTATATGCATAGACATTTGCAGTGGACAAACAAGTTTGTATATTCCCAGGTGATTTCTGAAAGATTGGAACAGAAAAAGCATAACAAATTTCAATTGGTTTTAAATGCCTTTACACCAACACTCCTCTTTAATAGGTCAACACCAAGAAAATGAAAAATATGTTTTTTATCTTAAGAGTGGCTTTATTCTTAATGCAAGAGTTATGTCTTTCTCTTCATCTTTTTTAGATTAATACTGCAATCCTAATTAGACTAGTGTACTTGTGCCATCAAAAAAAATGATAGTTGTTAGAAAGTTTTAACAGTGAGATGCAATGAAACAATGTATTGTGATTCAATAAAGTGAAGATCAATAATTCACAATATAAATAGAGAACTCTTTAATTAATCTGGTTGCTTTTTTCTTTTAGACATTTAATGGTATCTATAATTCATTGATTATTCCTGGTATTGTAACAGGTCACTAATCTTAAACATTTAATGGCATGAAAATACATGTGATATGGAGGGACTACTAACTGGATAATAATTAAAATTCTCAGGAAAGTAGGTTGAATGGCTAAGAAAAAACGAAAAAGAAACAGAGTAACAATTGTGTTTTAAACTAATCAAATATGATTTTTGAACAGTTCTAAGGAGAATCAAAATCAGTATTAACTAGTCAAGATTCAGTAAAAGTGAGTAAAATCAAGGTTAACAACACTATCCACTTCCCACTGGTAAGAAGAAGCCATGATTAATGTGTTGCCTGAATTTCTTCAATCCTGAGATATTAAATTCGGAAGTTTATTTGCATTATGCTATCTGTCCAAAACACGTGTGGTCTTACAGAAAATAATAATCAAAATTATTTTAAACAAAGAAAGGGGTATCTGTTTTTGTTTAAGTCCCAGACTCTGAAATTTGTCTACATTATACTGTCTAAAATGTATGTGTTCTTATAAATTATTCTAGATAAAGAAGAATTTTGAATTTTGTTAATTCCCAAACTGGGGATTTGTTTATGCTGATTGCCCAAGAACACAATTATTTTTACAGAAAAATATCAAGGGAGGTTCTAAACAAAGAGAGTACCATATAGTCAACTGACAAGATCTAAGATTAAGAGTCGAGGTCGAGAATTAGATATATCCATATCAAATTTTTTTGATGGGTGGGGAGTCACCTACATAAAGGACAGCGCCACATGCCGACAGACAGTTGGAGAATCGGGCCCAACAAGGAAGGTCACCAGACATTCACTCTAGTTGCATTTATCAAGGCTGGAGCAAAAACACAAACACGATAGAAGGATTGAGAGAGAGTTGACTGGCTGGTTATTACTTTAACATTTGTGACTAGATTTCCCAAATCCCCATCCTACAGTTAGGAACTTGATTTTGCAGTAGATAATAGAAATGTCTTATTCAACCAGTATTTCTTTATATTCAATAAACTGTTGTTAGAATTATCGACAGTGTTGTGCATTTTGTCAAAGGAGTTCTTATTCCAGGTCGATTCAGAAATTGCCCTGGACACAAAAAAAGATAAAAATTACTATGGCCACAGACAGGAATTACACAATTTTGTCTGTGGTACACAACGTACTTGGAGAGGTTCACACTAAAGTTTGTTGTCAATCCCATTATTGTAAGATTTGGGGAAACCCGAATCAATCCTATTGAGATGATGCACTGGCTCGCAACAAAGGAGAGTAAAAAAAAGTAAAGCTCGTGTTACTCAAAGTTAGCAGAGATAGCAATGGAAGAAGTAGAAGAGGATGCAGAGACAAAGGAGTGTGAATGGTGTGATTGATGGAGGTGTGTGTTACAGTATTATATAAAAATCACATTTTGCTATCTTTTCATGTCAAAAAATTTATGGGCTTAATATAACAGTGAAATGGAAATATCGCAAAAAAAAAAAAAAATTAACAATAGAACAACAAAACCTATTTCAAGACTAAGTTGAAACTAGATGATCACTTAATAGGCAAAGGTATCTGAGTGCCTCACATGAAAGGCTTGAACAAATAAAACTGCAATATAAGAAACATAGTAAAGGAACTGATTAATTGATTTTTAATTTGTTTAACAAAATATCAACTCCTTATGGGTCATTTAAATAAAAGATTCATTTGGCTTGGGAAATAATTTTGTCTAAATGCGATATTTTATTTCTATAGCTTACTAAAAAGACTACAGGAAGTAATCAGGCATATTAACTTAAATTGATTTAATTTCCTTCCCACTACAGATGGGACAGGAAATATATAATTATTATATGCTTTGATGATTGTGACTAGTGTTTTTGTTTATGTTAGTGATGCCAAGTTCTGATTTGAAAAGTATATTGTTGTCTTGAAATGATTCTTGGATCATGTAAGAATTCAGAGCATTCTAGCAAGGTCTTTTGAAATAAAAACAGCAAGCAGCCAAATCTGGTTTGCTGTTGTATTTCATTCCATCTGCAGATCATACATAATATTTCATATTATTTTCCATTTGATATTATTGAAAAGCAATCTTTTTTGAGATGTGGCACATAGCCACAAAAATAGAGCACCCAGTGAGAAACAAACTCACTATTCAGTTGTAATTACACTATGTCAAAGTGCCAAGTGTGAGTGTGCATATATGTTAAAAATATACTTTTAAAATATTCTATATTTATGGGTAGCAGAGTTCAATATCAGAGATAGAGCATGTGTAAATGCAAGAGTGGACACCGAGTTCAAGACCGAGTGGCAACAGTCTGTTCCATGATTGAATGCATTCTTCAGGCCAGGAGTTTGCCCTCAAACATTAAACAGACTGTCGCCACACAGTGCTGACATCAGTGTCCACACATTCTATTCCTGATATAGAACACTTTTACCTATAAAAACTGCACTTCTTACCTCTTCCTCCTACTACTCACATAACCTTCTTCAGTAACCCCCTATCTTGAGTAGCTTTTGGGCTTTGTCTAGAGGGGGAAGATTAATTAAAAAAAATATAAATTAAAAAAATTATTACATATTCTTTTAATTATGCCACACGTTATCAACACGCACACTAGAGAAAACTTAAAGAAAATATCCTCTCCAGCAGGGTTTGAATCTACACCCCTTGCCCTTTGTAGGAGATGCCACGGTCTTATCCAGCATGCTTTAAAGTACTTAGTCATGGAGAGTCTCACAGCTCAGCAAGGTTCTATTTACCTTTTTAAGGAATGCACAGACCCATATCCAGATCTTCTTCAAAGCCCATATCTGCTTCATTTCAAATCCGAAATGTAAACAAAGCAATTTCACACACACACACAATATATATTTTCTGTTTATACATTATTTTAATTGATACAATTTATTTAAGTAAATGCTCTGTTCTTTTAATTAAACAGTATTAATTACATTTACCAGTCTGAATGTTTGAGAAATTTCATTGAAAATATGTGTTCTCCAACAGGAATCAAACCTGTGCCCTACACAGAACCATCAATTGAGCTGACATGCTATACCCCACAGCTATAGAAAAGCATCTGGTTAGCAAAGTCCAAATTATTGTTTTTTTTTTTTTTTATAAATAGAAAATAGATTAAATAATTGTCAGACTTAACCCATTTCTATATATATATATATAGTGTAACCCAGATATAAGAGAGTTGTCGGGACAGAAGAAGAAGTCTCTTATATCCGGGTTTGGTCTATTATATATACATTAACACAGGCTCTAATTTAGGACCAGAGAAAATCTCTCTTATAACCAGGTTACACTGTGTGTGTGTGTATATATATATATATATATATATATATATATATATATATATATATATATAAAAGTGAACATAGAAGTCAACACTTAGAGGCGACAGTCTGTTTACACACACTATCTCTGATATTGAGCGCTTTATCCCATAAATATAGCACTCTTTAAGACTATATTTCTTTATATATATATATATATTTGTGTATTTAGGCAGCAATCCTTCTTTCAAGCACATTTCATTAAAAACGACTGACAAGGTGCTTTTATTTAGTTTTTTATATAATTTCTCGTGCGATCTAATAAAGTTTTTCTTTTCAGAGGATAAATTATACAAAAATTGTCCAAATGTTCTTTTCCGAGCGCTTTCGGCTATACTTTTAGCCATTATCAAGGATTATATTTCAACTGTTAGAATATTTTATTTGTGTACATGTGAAAAACAGGATGTATTCAACATGTACCAAGTATAACTGAAATGAACAGAAAGAATAGGTGATGGTTTGGCTGTTGCAGCAAATGACAAGGCTCTTTTCCCAAATTCATCTTTGTAATTGCACTTGTCTTTCAAATACTGGGTATATGTAATTACATACAATCAACCTAGAATTCACTGACTTCTCTGATCACTACAATCTTAACCTGCTCAAGTCTAGGGTTAACCATTACCATCCCTACATTTCTGCATAAACTGTGCCTCTTACTCTTACCTTGAGTGATTCTTGAGCTTTGTACAAGGTGATCATCATTGTAAAAAAACAAAAAACAAACACAATTACCCAGAAGGTAGTAAAAGCTGCCAAAAGTTCAGGTGAGCTATAACATCACATAAAAAGAATCTATCAGGCTGTCATTTCCCAGCCAGCATTTGTTACCCATAACAACAATTTGGTAGGTAATTTTACCTATGCCGATTTATCAATGTATATGTAAATCTCTTTCAGAACTTAAAAAGCTATCTTTGTAAACATGCCAGGCCCATGCCGCCAAACAATTATTCACTGTACCCCTGGCAATATTTCTAGGTACAAAATGATATTTTTTTTAATAACTTCACCTCAGCCAAGGCAATAATGCCATAAAAACACAACAGGGTTACTGGAAGTGAAAGAGAATAAAAAGACTTTACCGAGGTAAAAGGAAAATAAAGAACAGGATTAAGTCAGACAGAAGATGGCAATGGCAGGGAAGTAAGAAACCAGAAGATAGTTCCACGGGCAAGAAGTGCAAGAAAAGAAAATATTAGAATAGAACTTTACAGTTACATCTAGCTAGTTCAACAGTAAAATGGTGAGACCTAGTTACCAATCTAGTAAATTCATGCAGTTGAGAAACCCCTGAGGAGAGTTCATCAGAACAATTGCTATGAATATATTTACATAAAATACATGTCATGGCAATGAGAATGTAAATGAACTTGAGAAGCCAGGTCAAGACCAATTACGTTTCAGACTATTCTTTGGATTTCATCAAGAACCTCATGATATACAACAGGAACACTAGACCAGATATGGTAGAAATATTCAATGCACAAATGAATGGTATATTTATAAATGTGTAAGATGGATTCTGATGAGAAAAATTGTATGGTATAACACAGTGAACCAACTTTCCTGGTCATGCAATTGATTCAATATAATCATTTCACTTCATGTTAATGGAAAATGTGCCTCCAAGAAGGTGCAAAGATTTGCTCTCCTAGGGGTTAGCATCAGTTTGTTAACCATTGACTGAAGGTCATTTTTGAAAGCAGCTGCCAGTTTTACTTTGTCAGAACTACTAAGACAGTAATAGATAATTGTGTCATCAGTATAGACATATAGTTGGGAACTGATGACATCAGAAAGGCTGTTGGTGAAGATAAGAAACAACCTTGTATCAAGGATAGAACCCTGGGGGTCATCTGCATTAATGTGAAATGATCTCGATCTAAGGTCTCTCCATTTACTATGAATTACTGCTAGAATAGAATAATTCTCACGTTGAAAGACCATCAACCAGCCTATACAGAAAGATTAATACTGTATTTTCTGGCTTACAAGACACTGCAGCTTGGGAGATGCACTCTAATATTGGAAAGAAATTTCTAAGAAAGTGTCATTCTCATATTCACCATGCGTCTCTCACTTACTGGTGCCACGTATTGTTCACACTAATCACTTGCTCGATTTTGTTTGTATGGCAATGACATACTAGTCAAGAGCAGAAAGGCTCCCACTGCTACTAGTAAACAGAACATGTTTAAGGTTGTGGCTCGGTTCCAGGAAGGTTTATAGTCTTGAAAATACTTGTAAGCACTAAGGAGTGAGGTTAATTCATATAAAAAGCTGAATTAGATAGCTAACATTATAGAACAGTGTAACCCGGATATAAGAGACCCTGATATAAGAGAAACCCGAATATAAGAGAAATTTTCTCTGGTCTCAAATTAGAGCCTGTGTTAATAAAACAAAATAGACCAAACCCGGGTATAAGAGACTTCTTATCCAGTCCAGACAACTCTCTTATATCCGGGTTACACTGTATAATGACTCAACACACAAATCTATGTCCCCATCAGTCAAGCCAATTAGGCGACTGTCCAAGCTTACTTGAACCTGGGTGTTGCCTTACATTTGTCTTGGAAGACGCACACATATTTTTCAGGAAAAAAAGTGTGTCTTGTAAGCCAGAAAGTACAGTAATTGTTTATTCTTATATATTTTTAAATTCTTCAATTGGTTATCATTAAACTCATTGTTAGCTATAAACAGAGGTTGTTGGTTAATTAATTTTCAGCAAAGAAGTTACTATAGCTGAGAGGATTTCACACCTGAAATCTCTGCAGAATTACAATTTCTCATTTTTTTATTACTTTAATCTATGGGGGTGGCAAATGCCAGAAATCTGCCCAGCAGGAACAAAACCACATGGAAAAGTGCCCATCAAAACATAATTTTCCCTATCAGTACAATTTAATAAGTTTGTTCTTTCTTGTTCTGTTTTTAATTTGTGGTAAATATTCCAATCAGGACAATCTGGGCTAAATTATGCCAAATCATTCAAAATAAAATCTTATAAAATTTCCTCAGGAATTAGGATTAAAAAATTGTTATGATGTGCATTTTTCTTCCCATGAAAGATTTGTGATAGGCACTTTATAGAAAAAAAAAGTAATTTTTTTTTGCTAGGAAAAAAATAATGTTTCTTTTTGCTTCTAATTTATGATTATTAAAAAAAAAATAATAAATGCTTTATTATGAATGTCACACTGATATATATTAATCAAATTATTTTGAAAAAATTTTTTAAACATCTTTTTAAAAGGTGATAATTTAAATTTAATATTAAGTTTCTGATAAAATCATTTATTTTATTTACTGTACATTGTACAATAAGAGTATGTTAGAAAAAAAAAAGCAGGCACAGATAATGTGTTTTAATAAGACTTTAATCATCTTGAAAATTAATTTTTGACATTTTAGTTTAATGTTTATTGATTTTATTTATTTGTAATTAAATTCAATTACTATTTTTTGATTCTGACAAATTACAGTGACATGTGCACCATTGTTGAAGCAGTGGATATTTGAAAAGTATTGTTCAAGAATTTTGAAGAAACTCCTGGACAAAACTGATAGAAATGGTGAGAAAAAAAAATAAAAGGTACAACCAAATCATCCCCAAAGGCCACCTTCTTGCCAACATGGTTCATCCTTATCTTCAAGGAAAAATCATTAAACAATAAAAAAAGTTAATATTGCAATAGAATATGCCAATAAGAAATATCCCAAACTTGTTCCCATGATTATGAAGTTGCAAAAGAGGTTTCTTCCATTCCAAGCATTTAAATGTGCAGACTCCATAATACAGTCTCTGCTATTGAATGGTGAGATACACATGCAAGTGTGTTGAACAGGGTTATATTTTCTGCAATTAAACAACTCCTGTCAAAAGTGGCCTCATCTTCTGGCATTGAACAAGTTTTCTCATCCTATGGACTGGTGCATTCTAAACTGAGAAACTGTTTTAAAACAGATAAAGCTGTAAAACTGGTCTTTCTATTTAAATCCATGAATGCAAACACTGCTCATGTTGAATTTTAAAATTTGTCAGTAGTTAAAAATTTTACATGCATGCATGCATACATACATACATACATACATACATGCATACATATTATTCAATTAATTAATAAATATTAGATTCAATATGTTTAACACATTTATTCCTACATGAAATTATATAAAAACAAAAAAAATGTTTTATTTCTACATCTTTTGCTTTAAATAAAGATTTTTATAAAATTTATTTAAATCAGCAATTTTAAAAAAAATCATTTAAATCAAAACAACCCTGGTTAATGAAAGGGGTGGGAAAAAAAGTTAATGAGTATGAAAGAGTTAGTGGCTACTTGAAATTATCCTCAGATTTTATTTTTTTTTACTAGTTAAAGATTGTTCTGGGTAAGATGATAAACTACATCTGGCAGCAAGGCCTTTGATTGGAGGATTGGAGGTTTTGAAGAGTGTGGAATCACCTCTTAATTACTGTTGTTCTCAATTCCACATTGATCCAGGGTAGTAGCACATGTTAGGATAGCAGCTATGGCCAAGTAGTGATTAGTAACACTAATGAAACAGGTGATCCAGGTAAAGACACGATGAGCACCTAAATGCAAATCTGGCTTTATGTCAGTAACATTTTATGGCCATCTGTCGTCATTGTTTAACAAGAAATCTATGAAAACACTACCAAATACTGGACACACACACCCACACATAACATACTCATTATATATATATATATATATATATATTTTGGGTCCTGTCACTGAATCTAACCAATGCCTTTATCCACTGTGCCTCAAGGACACATGGCACAGTGGATAAAGGTGTTGGTTAGATCCAGTGACAGGACCCAAAGTTCGCGAGTTCAATACCCGGTTAAGGCAGTGGAGAACTTTCAAAGGGAAACATTAACAGGAGATAACTGATAACTGACATCCATTAAACATGGCATGTGGAACTAGAACAGTCTTCCCCAGTGAGCGAAATAAAGGGTTCAGTTCGACATTACAACCCCCTGAAGAAGGCCTGAGCATACAATGGCCAAAACGTTGTAATAAATATGCTGACAAAGATGAGGACAATAGTCAGAAAAATGTAAATAATGTACCTTAAATTGAGTAAATATTTATTTGCTTACCTGTGTATGCACACTAACACACGTATATACGGTTGCTAATATCTGGTTATTTGATTTATTCATGTCAATACACACACATTTTTTTTTATTCTTACTTTATTTATTAATTTTAATATTCAGGTTTTCCTTGTTTATATACTAATAATGTCTGTTTTTTATTATAATATTAAATTCCTTTGTATAATATCAAAATTAAATAATAGTATCAATATTAAATTCCATAATTTCTTTAATCTACTATCTTAAAAACTCTTAACTTCAAAGCGTGTATTTCTTTATGAAGTGTTAACATTTTAAATATAAGTCATTGTTAATCTTCAATCATTTTAAAATTCTGTCTTGACTTGTACGTCTCTGTCCTCCTATTTCCCTACTACTTTGGTGTTTCATTGCTTTTTTTGTCTATCTCCTTAAATCCCTTTTCCTTTACTTTATGGTCCCCCACCCCCGCTTTCATCCTATCCTTTTTAATTTTCAATTTTATCCCCACCCCCCAAAAAAAAGCAACGTTACAAAAAGAAAAAAAAAACATTTTAGTATTGACAAGCTCCAGGGAATTTCTCTCTCTAGGAATGAAATGGCCATATAAATGGGGTAAAATTGAATTTCATTTTTATGCAATTTATTTCTCTGCTGTATAATAAATTTATTGAGCTCTCTTTTGTGGATCAGTTTTAATATTTCATATTATTAGGATTGACTTAGATTACTTATGCACGGATATATATATATATATATATATATATATATATATATATATATTAGTCATCCACAAACACACTGTTTCGCTGTATCACAGCTCATCAGTGTGACTAGACATCCGATTGCCTCAATCAAGCCAGGATCGAAACAAGACTGATTTGGCATCAGTCAGAGATTTTTTCCCTAAGTTATCGGCTCTCAGCAGAGAAGGTGAATTTTTATGTATTTATTCTGAACAAACATGCCAGTGACTCAGAGTGCTCGATTCATAGAAGAGCTTTGCATTATCAGCAGTAGCAGATAAATATCTATCTATCTATCTATCTATCTAGATAGATAGATAGATAGATAGATAGATAGATAGATAGATAGATAAAAGGGGTAGATATTATACAAATAATGTAACAAAATATTATTTTAAAAACTTACATTAGCTTCTTTCTTTAACCAGGATGTAACTACATACAATGAAATTTGTTTTTTACTAAAAATAATTCCTTTCAAAGCAAAAAGTGAGCCATGACAAGTGTTCACATAATATCGTATTTTGTCATTTTTTTTTAATAGTTTTAAAATGACACACATTGTCTGGCAACAAGTTATAAAATGTTAGTTTATTACAATTCTCAGTCAACTTGCAATACTGAGAGAGGTTTCAAAGTGTGCCAACTTCAGCTATCCACTTGTGAATCAAAATCTGCCGTCTTAACAACCTTTCCAACTCATCTTAAGTGTTACATTACAATATTACTTAAAAATTCTAAATAATTTTATTCAAAGCTTCAAGTACCATTATTCAAGTCCGAGTACTTTTCTCCAAAAGATAAGTACCTTTTAAAATTATATATATATATATATATATATATATATATATATATATATATATATATAAAAATAAATCACAGGGTAGTGTCATGGTAATCAGTGTGGAAAGTGATATCAATAAGCCAAGTTCAAATTATGGCCTATTTTATTGCATTCATTTAACATTAATGTCTTTGGCAAAGTCATGAATCCACCCCTGCTTCCAACTGGCAAGGTACATCAAGCTCTCTAGAGTTGGGGCAAACATTCAAAGAACTCTCTGAATTCAAAAGATTTGTTATGTGTGGGTAGTGTAATGGTTACTGGCACCACAAACAGAATCACTTGGACAAGACTATCTCATGGACCATCAATATCCATTAGGTACAGCTGGCCACTCGTATTTGAGGATACCTGTCTACTAGGGTGGCTAGCCAATCCCTATTGCAGACGCCTGCTCAGGCACATTTGTGTTTATTCAACACCCACAGAGCCCATCTGTGGATTATACTGCAACTATGCTGAGCAGACGTTAGTTACAATTTCTGGGAAAGAGCATGTTATCTAGTGTGATCAAAAGTTTGAATAAGGCCAGCACGGTCAAGCCCTCAGCCATGATGACTTGTGACTTCGGGCTAGCACAGCTATCAACAGCACCCAAGGGTTCTGTCTACCCAATTCCACTCACAAGTCTTGGGTCAACCTGTGGTATGGTTTTCAGGCACTTTCCAAAGGTGCAACACGCTGGGATCACCCCCTCCAGTCCGATAACATCAAGAAGTCTCCTTCCTGGCAAATCGACCATGGTGAGATTTGAACCTGGGTCTCATGGTCAGAATGCGAACGTTCTAACCACTCAGCCATGTGCCCATATCCATCAGGTGATCAATGAATATTTACTCAGTTTAATTACTCCTCTGTACCTAATGAGCCAGTGGGAATCAACTTCTATTTTTTCTTATTTTTACCAACTATTTACCTTGAGCTTCTTGACAAAATCTAAAGAAGAATCAGCAATATTATTGGTCCTGATCTGGCGGCTTGGCTTCAATCACTTTCCCATCACCATCAGATTGCCTCACTGTGCCTTTTCCATAAATACTTTCATGGTAATTGTTCAGATGAGCTATGGTACCTAGACTTTTTGAATTTAAGTGCAGTACTAGACTGGCATCCAGACCTCATCAATTTACAGTTGAGCTGGCTAGATGGAACTGTAAGTTCTATGCTAACAGTTTCTCTTCTCACTTGTAGAACTCCCTTCTGGCTCCATACTTTCTGGCCAACTTTAATCTGCAAAAGTTTAAATGCAATGTCAATCGCTATATACTGTTCTGATTACTCTTATCCTTTTGCTCATTATTAATGTGTCTGTTCCTAATTTTTCCACACACTATAACCCCTTGTGTCTTAGTGGCTTTACTGCCTTGCATGGGGTGATACTAATAAAAAAAAAACAAAAAAAAACTATGTCTACTTTATCATGACCCCTGAAACAAAACTTTATGCTTTAAACCAACCTCCTCAATTTATGCGTTATAATACAAGGCATAGTGGTACAAACTTATCCCCCACCTGAGTATGAAGAGGCTGTAGAAAAATGTCTTAAGAATGTCTCATCAAGATATGTTGGGATAATTGTAAAAATAAGCTACTGGACAAAATAGGGTATTTGTAGAAATGTCTTCATGTAATAAATTATATAATTTTTCTAAACCACAATTATTATCTACCCACTCTGCGAATGAATCACAGATGTCTGCTTCAGCATTGATCCCCAGCTGAAATGGTTTGTAGATCTAAGAAAGAAGGAGCCTGGTTACACTACAAAGAATATCTTTGATCTCGGACCCAAAATTAAGGTATAAATATTCCAACAGCCAACAAAGACAGTACTGGTGAGACACTATTACCTAAACCCTGGAATATGTCAACTTTTCGCTCTAACAACAACAACAAAAAAGAGTGTGATGGAGAATAACTTATCTGTGTGGGATCATGACAGGAAAATCCAGCAGATGAAATGTTGGTACAGAAATTACTTTAGTTATTCCACGTTTTTCACTATTAAATGAATTTTCTTGTCATATTTAAACATACTTAGGCAAACCAAAAATCCTTAAATATTAATTAAAAATTGGAATTAAATATACTTTATAAATAACTCCATGAAAAATAAATGTTTGGATAACTGTGTAAAAGAAAATAAAAAGCAAAAGATTAAATCCTATCTTGAGAATTAGCAGTCTTATCAGTCTCAACACCATTATGATCAGTGTGACATATACAACAACTATTTATAACAGCAAAATCCTTAGAAGAAAACATTAAGATTTATCAAAACATTTCATACAAAATTTAATACACATTAGATTTTTATTCATATTTTTGTTCTTTTTACATCAAAATGTCAAGGTTGTTTTAATCAATCTTTCAAAGGATTCCTAAACCTTTAAGAACAGCATTTGGTAATTACAAAAGAAAATATCCATTGACAGCAAAAACTAACAAAGTTATTCCGATGTGTTTGACATTTTAAGTGATTACAACAAAATACTGAAATTAAAGCCTTTTACTTTGTTTCTTTCTATTTCTCTAATAAATTTATAACAGAAATAAAATTTATCATCAAGAATTCAGAGATAGAAAAAAAATGTAGTGTGATTATATTCTTACATGGAAGTAATTACATTTATATTGTTATTTAATAAAAACACTGAAAATTTAGTCATGTCAAATTATGTAGAATAACCTGGAAAGGTTTGTCACTACTATCTTAAAATAACTTCCCTTAAGAAACATGAAAAAGTTTTCATATTATTTAATTACTACTATGGTACCAATAAAAAAATGAGGAATTATTTATAGCTGAATAAGTACATTTATCTGTGATTAGAGTGTAGTATGTGTACCCTTTGTGAAAAGTATTACACACATATATATATATATATATACACACACACACATATATAAACTAGGGTTAAACAAAGACTTGGGTATTTTAAATCTGTATAAATATTTCAATAGTTAAAAAATTTCTTTAGATATAGTTAAAAAACGTTTTTAAACAACATCTGAAATACTCTCGTTAGATTTATGTTGAAAAAATTCAAACACAGTTGCATTCCACATCACGTGACGTCCGCGTCTCGCGACGGACGCTACTTGTAAACAAACTCCCAAATACAGTTATTCAATTAATTTTTGAGGAAGGACTGAGGCGGTCTGAAATATCAAATATATAAAAACATATAAATAAATACTTTCACAAAAAAACACCCAATTTTTCAGTTGTTTTATCCATTATATATTATATATATATATATATATATATATATATATATATATATATATATATATATATATATATATACCCAGATGAAGAGGTGCTGAAAATTTTTCAGCCTGATCAAGAATAGATTCCAAAACAAGTTTAGATATTTAGACCAGTGTTTAGCAACCATTTTTTTTTTTTTTTTTTTTTTTTTTAACTTCACAGTGCACTTATAGAATAACTAAAACTATGGTGGTGGACTTACAATTTTAATAAGGAAAATTTAGTCATTAAATTTGAAAATTGGAAAATAATAAAGAAGTCTGCTGAAATAAGAATTTATTTTTATACATTGTATATTTAAGTATGCTTATGTGAAAACTGCTTGATGTGTCTTGGTAAAATTTTGAATGATAGGCCTTATACGTTATGCCTTGAGGAAAGCAAAGAGGAAAGCTTTATGCCCTTCTTATTAAAGATTAAGGAATTTAACATACAGTTTAAAATACCAAACAATAAAGACTCGACTTAAACATGGAAGTCCTGTGTTTGGTGTCTAGCTTCTTTTTTTTTTAATGTCTTAAATATAAAATATAGTTCATAAATTGCTCTTCTGTTAACTTGAGGTGTACTTGGCTAACTTTCGGGGCACATCATTGTGCTTGGGCACAACGGTTGAGAAACGCTAGTTTAAACATTTGGCCAAATTTTGAGAAGTGGTTTGGGCTGAGAACTTTTCAGCATACCCTTGTATGTGGTTGCCTTTTGATATCTCCTGACACTTGACTTCATATTGCAAAAGATCCCTGTCAATTTTAGCAAGACTTCTTCAAGATTATAGAAAATAAATGTATCAGACCTAGATGAATGAATTTTATGATAAAAATAGGAAATATAAAAATTCACCTGACAACAAGAGTTTTCTGCTTCAGGTAGTTAGGAAACCATAAAAACTTCTTTCCAAAATAAACTCATCTGAAGGTTGTTATCAGTAGCTTTTAAATTCAATGCCTACTTACTTTGTATTTATAGATTTCACATAATTATCTGCAAATAAATAATCTATGAATAGTCTTTAATATAATTGATTTTTTTTTCTTGAGAAATAAGATCATTTGAGATGAGTGTGACTACAGAACTTGCACTATCAAGTTATAAAATGAACTCAAAATTGTTTTATTCTCCAAGTATTGTGCTAACAAAACTCTTGTTATGATGTGCTGCTTTTGCTATTTTATGATAAATATACAGAAATTAGCACTTATTATACATAGGATTATTTCCAAATAAATAAGGAAAACTACTCTTTAATTAGCACTTAATGTACCTGGAATTATCATCCTTTAGAAATTGGATCATTAAAATAGACATTGTCTGAGGGAGTGTAAGCAAAAACCTTATACTCTTAAATTGCAAATTGAACCAGAAATTGCTTCATTCTTAGAACATTTTAAAAGTACTGTGCTAACAAAGATTTTTCTACAATCTGCTGTATTTGCTATGTTAAGTGAACAAACCTACAAATTGGGTCATTATAATATAAACATAGAGGTGGGATCATTTTGACAATCAATCAGTTTAGTTTTCTTTCTAAGATGATATACATTGTTTTGTTTTTTGTTTTGTTAAGGCAGGACTGGGATTAATTTTGCACAAAACAAGGTAGGTCATACCTGACAAAGGATTTATCATAATGATTTGAGGAAAGTTTTACCAGGCTGGACACTCTCTCTGACAGCTAACTCAGATACTCACAATAGTCCAAGTATATCGTTTTTATCAAATACCTATTGCTAGGAAGGTTGCCATTTAACGCTTGACATCCCACATATATATATATATATATATATATATATATATATATATATATATATATATATATATATATCTCCTAACATTGACTCATAAGCCCTTTGACAGTCCTTGTTTTTTGCCCTGTGGGGTGATATGCCACCCTTCTCAGCAAAGATAGTGGGGGAACTAGTTTAGATGCCAAATACCCATCACAAAACAGATTTTAGAACCCTCACAATAGTAACAGAGTAAGGCAGGGAATATTTAGTAATGTACACTGATGATACTGAGAGAAACCAGAAATGAAGATTAATGATGCTTTATGAGTTGGTTATTTTGGCAGTTGAAATAATCTAATATTCTCTTAATGTTAAAAAAAAAAAGCTTTTATATATATGATAATTGTCTACATCAATAATTATCAAATTGTAAATAATAAAGTTTATAAGGATTGTGAACTTTATAATATATATAAAATAATAAGGAGTACTGAATCCTTAAAAATCCATTCGGTTATAATTTATTTCATGAATATTCAAAATAATATATTCATCTCTTCAGACTGATATTTTCTTAATAAATGGAGTCACTTTATCCAGATGAAAGGAAAAGGGAGAGAAAAAGAGAAAGTTTTAATATTAAAAGAGGAAAACAGAAAAATAAAAATTTCAATATAAAAGTTTTAAATTTTTTTTTCCTCTCCTTTTTCCTTTCATCTGGATGAATTGACTCCATTTATTTAGAAAAAAAGTCTTATTTTTGTATATTCATGAAATAAATTATAACTGAATGGATTCTTTACTCATTATTATATTGTTCTGTTTTTACATTGAGCTCTCTTTGGATTAATATCCTCCTTAGAATTATACCTACTAATTAGAAATTGATATATATCATAGCACCCTGTTACTCCCGTTCATGGTGGATGAGTTATTACTTCAGAACCTTTGTGTTTCCTTTATTGCATCCCCTGACTTTCTTCTATGCAACATGGCAGGCTTATTTAGATTTTATAATCAATCACATTTCTCTTAGTTGTTTGACTATTATTAGCACAATCTAAATAAAATTTTAATTTTTAATTTCTTTTTAAACATGGTTAATTCACCCATTTAATATTATAGATTATTAATTTATTAATAATTATAATCAAAATTATGTAATATAAACACAAAATGAATTCATATTGTTTGGCCGGACTCTTTTAAGATAATTTTTATTATTTTTTTTAATTTATAAAAAAAAGAAAAGAAAGTACTGTCTGCATTTTGAAAAAAAAACATTCACATAAAATTCGACCTTGTGTCACAAATTGTCTTTGTGGTGAGGCATTTAAATTACAACAATTTCTTGTACACTTTTCAATGTAAGTCTTACAAAAAATCTTTCACTGAAAATATTTTCATATAATTTTTTTTTATTATAATTTTAAGCCATAAAATCATTAAGTTTCAGTTATTGAAAGGATTTATTTTTGTTTACATAAAATACCACAAAATAAAAATAAATCTTTTCAATAAATGAGACTTAAAAAAGTAAACATCTTTTATGAAACTTTAAATTTGTTTCTACAAAATCCATGTATTTATTAAAATTTTATGGCTTTTGAAACAGGTTTATATCTTTATTTACTTAAAAAAATAAACTTGAAGTTTCCTGAAAAAAAGCTTTTTCACAAAAAAAGTTTGTATTAAAAAACCTGAAATTTAATTTCCATGTATTTAATTTTCTTTTACTTGGCATAATTGAACTTTGTGTTAAATTATTATGGCATTTAAAATATTTTAAACTTTTTTTCTCATTTTTACCTCCTTGGAGCCAAATGAGATGCAAGTTTTGTTTTCATGAGTAGAAGTGTATAAAAAAAAGTTAAAAACGAGTATTTTTATCCAGTTTTTATCTGGCATGATTAAGCTAGTTTTTTTCCATTTTTAACAGGATTTGTTCTAATATTTTTTAAATAAAACTAGTAAAATTTCATATCCTAATAATCTAATAAATAAATAAAAGAAAGAAAAAAAAAAGAAAAAAAAAGAAAAGAGATCCCATGCAAAAAATACACATTTACATTACAAATGTTACTTATAGCATAAAATGTTGTATACAAACATTTCTTAACTACAGTCTTGGTTTTCTGACATGTTAATCAATTTATTGACAGTGGATTGACAGCTGAACATGTTCATAGTTAAGTATGGTGGAGCAGATGATAAACTTTATAAGGTGTGGGGACAAACCTTAAAACACGTGACTTTTTAATGATAGATTTATCAGTTTGTACATCCATACTTCAGAAATTCTGCATGTCATCACATATACAAAAACAAATCAAAATTCTTTTAAAAATATTGGGGGTCATCAGATTGTAATAAGCTTTACAATATATGATTAGTAAATATAGTTTAACTTTATAACAATATTTCCTAAGAATTATCACATTGAAAATGAATTTTTAAAAATTTAAAAATTTTGTAAGTTATTCAATTTAAAATTATAAAAAAATGTAAACAAATTTTGTAAAATTCATTTTTTGTCCAAATTTTTTTCTTCAGACAATATTGTCTTTATTATTCATAAAAGCAATAAAAAGTTTCTCTAATTAAATAATTTCTTAGTTTTATTGCATTTTTATTTTTCAATTCAGAACAGATTTTTGGTAAGATGGAGTTCGATTTTGGAAAAACAAAAAAAGAAAACGAAAAAATTGGAGGTAAATTCTTCAAAAAATTCTGCTTTTAACTAATATAGTCACTAAAAATTATCATGTTAAATTTCTTAAAATTAAGTAAGTGGCTGAAACACATGTATAAAAAAAAAAAAAAAATTTTTTTAAAGATTTTATAATAAAAAATTTCAAAAATAATTTCATTAATTTGTGAAGAAATCCTGAAAAATTTAATTAAAATCTGACAATTATTTGATTTTTGCAAGAATTTACAAATTAATGTCTGTCACTTCAAAAAACAGGCTAAAATTTGCTATGCTAAAACTTAGTACAACTGCTGACACAAGGAAAACAAGTTTTTTAATTAAAATTTTGAATGTTCTAAAAAGGAGTAAAAAATTTAATTAAATAATAAAAAATAATTTGATCCTTCCTCTTAATAATGATTTTGTTGATAAAACTATGTTTTCATCATAATATGCCGATTTTTTAGTGTTTTCGTGGAGGTACCTAGTTGTTCTCATCCTTATGAAGATTTTAATTTTTAATATTATTTTTATGCTTTGTAACAGTTGAATCTCATACCTTTATAAAATGATCAAGTTGGATATCAACGTTATTTAGCTTTCAACTTCCAAATATTTTTAAAAATTTATTGTAAAGTTTGATAAACTTGCTTATATGACGTCCAGAGTATTTGAACAAAAAAATGCTCTTATCTCATATTGCAGTGATCATGTAAAACCACATTGTTTAGAATCCAACCAATGGATGATTTTAGAGAAATTACTGAAAATACTTAATAAATTTGTACAATCAATGAATTGTTTTATATTATACCACACATTGAAGTCATTTATCCCTTTTTTAAAACGGGAGAAGAAAAGGGACTGTTTGATGGCTTAGGTTCAACCCTTGCAGAATGGAAGGTTTCTTTTAAAGCAAGATTTAGCAGCTACTTGGAAGACAAAAATCTTATTCTAGCAACATATCTTGATCCCAGGTTCAAGACTGGTTTCCTTGAAAATAACTACAGTGGCCTGCCTAATGATTAGGCTATTGCAGAATGGTTCACTCAAGATATCTATTCTATAACCGAAGGAAAAATGAACATCTCGCCCAAAGTATCACAAGTTATGAAGAATGACTTGTCTGACATGTCTGAAGAGAAAAGTGATAATGATAGTGACTTTAATTTCAGTTTTACAAAGTGTCTCACTGAATTAAAGAAAAAAGTGATGAAGAAGAAGGGGAGTCAATGTTTATGAGAATACAGGATAAAGCATTCAGTGAAACAAGCAAAGAAATATTTTTTTTTCAAATTTGAAATGGCAAAATATATTGCATTAAAAATATAAAAAGTTATGATAATGTTTTTCAGTGGTGGAATTCAAATAAAAATGAATTTTCCCATCATGGTGCCTTTAGCCAAGAAATATCTATCAGCATCTCTCTCTTCTGTTGAAAGTGAACAACTATTTAGTATTGGAGGTAACATTTACTTATCAAAATGAAATAGACTGAAAGGTGAAACAGGAAAGATGATAATGTTCTTACATTATAATTTAAGAACTTTAGGACTTAAATATGAGTAGTTGGGTACTTAAGTGATTTACTTAAAGAATTGTTCTCTATTGTTTAAAACTCTTACCCTATTTTTTAAATAAAAAGAACATATAACTTTATTTCATAAGCCTTTGTATTCATTTTTCTACTGAACGTTTTATTAATAAATGTACTTTGTTCATTAAGTTACCCAAACCAGCTGTAGGGACTGAAATAATGAATTTTAATCATTGTAGGTGTCCGTAACAGAATCAGAAATTTAGACCAGTATCGGCAATTGGTAAATATATTGGTATCATCCCATCACTAGCAAAAATACAATACACATAGCCTGATGATTGCGTTTAATATGAAACAGACTGTCGCCTCTGGGTGTTGACTGCAATATTCACTTTTATACTTACATATGTTCTATTCCTGATATTGAGCACTTTAATCCATAAATATAGCATACCTTAAAACTATATCGCACACACATATTTTAATCATTTCATTCCAAGCAAAGCAATAAAGCCACTAAGATGCAAGGGGTTACAGAGTATGAGAAAAAGAAACACTAAGGAGAGAAAACAATAAAAAGAACAGGAATCAAGAAGACGGAAGATTGACATCATATTTAAATATTTAAAGTTCAAAATTGACAGGAAATAAACCAGACAAGCCAGAATATCTGAGGAGTAAAACTGCAGTAACACGGTAAGTATCTTCTTTATGATGATATTTACAAATATTGCTCTATGGACTGGGTATTGAGCACTTTCTAAAATCTATTGGAATTGGTTGATTTCAGGGTAGATTTTACACTGGAGTTGATTTATACAAGGAGATCAATCAATCGATCGATCGATCACGCACGCACGCGTGCACACACACACACAATGTGTGTGTGTGTGTTTGTCCTGGGTATGACAATAAACTACACCCAAGTCTTCTGATTGAGAGATTGGAGGAGCGTGGAAGCACCTTTTAATTGCTACTGTTCCCAGATAGCACCTGTTAGGGTCCAGCTATGGGCAAATAGTGCCTACCAGGGCTGACCAGGCTCTTTAGTGTTATAGAACATGACTGGTCTAAGAGATGGAAAATTCTTACACGAAAAGCCAGAGGTCTATTGTTTGCTTTGTCTGTGGCATTTATTTGCACCGACCAAGTGTGTCAATAGTTTCAAAAAGCATGGATGGTTCTGCACAAGCCTTCACCACCTTAATCAAATCACTTGTGTGGATTTTCTGGTGGTTTACCTTGATTCGGTGATTCATTCAGATCCTCATATGTCGATACCGACAGGAGAGTCCATTACATGTGTGTGTGTGTGTGTGTGTGTGTGTGCCTTTATAAGATAGAATGGAAAACCGCTTCATTGAAACTAAATTTGATTTTTTCATTTTGCGTTTTACTTTTGCATTTTACTTTTCTAGGCTTCATCAAATCAAAAAAGTAAAGAAAGAAATGAGTGTATGCTTAAATAATAAATGATTATTACTTTTTCATTAAACTGACATTTCCTGTGATGAAAGAAAAAATGAAAAGGAGTGATGACAGCCGTTAATATTTATTCTGTATCTTTTCTTTATAAACATTAGTTCATGTTGAAAGTTATAGATTATGCCAGCTTTTCTGTATTGGATTTAAGGTAAATCCTCATCTTATTTTCAGAATTATTTATTATTTAAGCACACATACAAGTTTTTTGACCTGATGAAGCCTAGAAAGGTGAAATGTGTAATCAAATCTAGTTCCAACAAAGCAGTTTTCCATTTATCATATAACATACACCTGACCTCAAGTGGAACTCATACATATGATCCATTGCCAAAGTGGCAGGTAAAATGGTTAGCTCTCTGTACCACTCTAGTAAGCACCTAACTCTTCATGCTATCCTCTACCTTTACAAGAGCCAGACCAGACAGAAAATGGAGTTTGGTGTCATATTTGGGTGGGAGATGTCCAGTCCTCACTTTCCAGTTCAAAAAGCATCATAGTGGGGTAACAAATTATTTTCCACCCTCCAACCTCTCTCTTACAGATGATATGTGACAAGCCTCTCGCTGCTCTATTGCTATGTCCATGGAGGTTCTGCCAGCTCTAACCTTCATGGCTAAGACCTGCCATGTCACTTACATAGTAGCAAACCTCTGCATTCTCTCCGTATTCTATAGGTGAAAAGTTCCATTCAAACAGCTTCTTCCTGCGAACCACTGCTCTGTAGAACCAACTACCAAGAGGATGTTCCTTGATCACTACAATTTTAACCTGTTCAAGACTAGGGTTAGCCATTATCTTCCCTTCCTATCTATATAAACTGCCTCTTAACCTTCTACATTGAGTGGCCCCCCGAGCCTTGTAAAGTGTGAACCTTACTGTAAATGTTAGATAATAGTTTAGCAGACTATTTTTTAGAGAACTGTATTCTGCTTTGGACTTCTTCATTTTGATCTTTGAGGTCAGATATAGGAAAACAAAGGAAGTCGATTGTGATTGGCTGAAGCTAGCATGAGAATGTTAGATAGGAAGGGACTTCAGGGAGTTTAGTTTTACATGTCAAAGAATGTAGACATGTTATATAGTGTATGGAAACTGCTCCGTAGTGGTGTGAGATAGCAACCTCTGGTTAAAAATGTGCCCATTGATGAGGTTAATAAACTAGTAAGATTTAAAATTCCCTTTATTGATCTCTCTTAATTCCGAACCAAAAACATTTTGACACCTGGCCGAGAGAGAGGACATCTTTATTGTAGAGTTGACCCCGTCAACCAAGTTCTCCCCATAATGAGGGGGAGTATGCCACACACACACACACATATATATATATCTCATATTGAGTGCTAGTCCTAATAAAATAATGCTTGATGTAATGACTGAGCTATAATTTTATTAATAATACAATATTTTTTTCTCATTGGTAGTACAACTTAGTTTCATGAAGTATACACTTGTCAGATGCTATTGAAAACCAAATCAGCACCTGGTGATTGTATCATGCATGAAAATCAGAACTGTGCTAGTGGTGAGGAAATTTTTTTATTATATATATATATATATATATATATATATATATATTAGTGTGTGGTGTGCACACACATGCCAACATGAAAAAAATCTAACACTACATGGTAATTGGCCCTTTCAAAGCTTAACCTATAGTCAAATCATGTCCTATGTTACACCTCTTTGTGTGAGCTATATATATTGGTCACTGGAGGCTTAGCAAAGTAGGAAACCAGTTTTTTTGTTTAGGACTATATTTTTTTTACTATAGTTCTGACACTGAGGTTTATTCATTTTATTTATTGTAATTTTTATTATTTTATCTTTGCATACTTTCTTCACTTTGAATGTTTGGAATTTAAAATTGAGTTTAGTAGATTTTAGGTTATGAATTATTAGTCATTTGATCTTTGTAGCCTAGAGTCTAAACACAGTCTGGGTTATAAATAATTTAAAAACATTAGTCCTAAACAAAAAAAAAAAAAACAAACAAAAAAACAGGGAAAAAATGTTTTCACCACAATCCTCAAGGGGCATATATATATATATATATATATATATATATATATACACACACACACACTAGCCAAATTACCTGTGCATGTCACACATTTTTTTTTGTAAGAAAATGATGACTGATTTTAAAATCATTGATATAATTTGTAGAGAAAAATGATGCATTTCAATATTATTCAATGATTTTGCTGATGTAACCTCCATCTTCTGGCTTTCTCCTTCTATATTTTGGATTGGAGTCATTCTCTTGTTCAAATTTAAATTTAATTTAAGTCAAAAGGAAAAAGATTTTCAGTGGGGGTTTGTGCAAAAACTGCTTGATCTGACCCCTTTGATATGTATTTGA
The DNA here is from genome assembly GCA_964036315.1 of Acanthosepion esculentum. Classification (NCBI taxonomy): domain Eukaryota; kingdom Metazoa; phylum Mollusca; class Cephalopoda; order Sepiida; family Sepiidae; genus Acanthosepion; species Acanthosepion esculentum. The sequence continues at coordinate 56,008,537 of OZ038491.1, read as the reverse complement.
TGCAATACTTGATTGAATGAATTGATGAGCAGATTTCAACATTGATACGACAGTTGAATTGTTGCAACAAATATGTATTGTGAGATACTACCCACTGATTGGTGATTTCTTGCTGAACTTGACATCCATATTGCCTGATTTTGATCTTGCTGATGTGAGCTCCATCTTTTAGCTTTCTCCTCCTATATTTTATATAGGAGTCATTCCATTGTTCAAATTTAAAATATTTTTATCCAAGTACCCAGGAGTAGTGTAGTTTCAGAATATATATGGTTTTGGGAGTCCGTCTCCAAAATTCTAAGAGGAGTTCTGATAACAGACAAACAGAGGCTACATCTTATATATATATATATATATATATATATATATATATATAGATAGATGAGAAACAGAGAGACTGGTAGAGAGATTGCGTGTGTGCGTACATACATATGTAATAATATTAATAATGCAACTGAAAAAATTGTGAAAATTATGAAGATTTAACCTATTTTTCAGGCCAGCAGAACTTCTGCCAGAAAACACTAAATACATGACTAAAGTTGTAATATTCAATAAACCAGCAAACATTCAATTCATTTTATCTGATTTACTGACTCAAAAGTTTCTGGACCAGATGTTCAATTAATCAATCAGATGAGTCAATTGAACTTTTGTTGATTTACTACATATATATATATATATATATATATATATATATATATATAAACTCATCAGTAATGTTTATTCTTGGTGTTGTTGTGGGTACAGGCCTCTAGAAGTGTTATAAATATATTTATTAGTTTCTAGTTTTGGTCAGAATATTTGTGCAAATTAAAAGTATATGACCATATAGTAAAAGCTATTTCTAATACTAATACTTTTGGTAGAAACATGCAAAGATCATAGTAATTTTATTGTTCATTGCTTAGAATAAAAAAAAAAAAAAAAAAAAAAAAAAAAAGAAGAGGAGTCACATGGATCCTAAATTGTTTTAAAAGATTATACTGAAAATAAGATGAAACCTATTTTTAATAATTGAAAATTAATTTTTCATATTAGCCTTTTAGTTTGAATTTCCAAAATAAAATTAATTAAAAAAAATTTATTTATCCTATAAAAATCAGATTGGTTGATTGTTTTTATGGTTTGTCCGTCATTTAAGGCTGAAACATATTTCAGATTGCAGGAAGTTGCTTACAGTATCAAGTGTTCTCAAGCAGAACCAGTGTATCCCCAGCACGATTTGACAATAAGCATGAAAATCAGAAACAATGCTAAGGACAAATAAAAATTATATATCTACAAGGTTTTAAATGGGGGTGTTTGAAAACCCCTCAGTACTAATTCTGTGACAACACTCTAGAGTATAAATGGGGGGGAGGGGTTTAAAAGTCAACATGGATGACCAAGTTATACAATTTTTTTAAACTTTTGTTAAAGCAAATTTCAACACTTAATTTGTATGCTGTACATTGAAAGGGATTGTCAGTGGTCATGGATCAATATAAGCATTACTGAGAGAATAAGACTATTCTGTGAATGATTATATATAATAATGAACAGTATATCTTTTACTGTTTGTTTCTCTGCAACAGCAGACTAACCCATTGACAGGTAATTATTAACAAACTGGGTCTCACTACTAGAAGTATTTCCTGCCATGATAACATGAGACATACCCATTACCTAAAATATGTGAATAAATGTCATGTAAGCTTTAGGGTTAAAAATACCTGAAGGTTTTGGAATCTGCCAAGACTAGAAAATAAGGACTGGGCAATTCCAGCCCAAATATGGCAGCAATAACTCATTTTTGATCTGATCCGACTTTTCTAAAAGATAAAGCATGGTAGGAGGGGTCAGGTACTTTCTGGAGTGGCACAGGAAACTAGGTCCGCGGAGTTGGAACACAAAACCCTCAACTCCTCTATTTTTGGCACTTCTGTCTCCTCTTTATTTAATTAAGTGATTATGGCCTATGCATACGCTCCAAATTTGAGTAGACCTGTATCATTATAACTGGTTTATATCAAAGAATAAAGATATTGTGGTTTTTATATCATACCTATTCATTCTTCAATATTTTCTGATAGAATTAGACACAAAATTTTTGAAAGGATATAGAAGAAATAACAAAAAAAAAAATGCTATAATGTAAGACTTTTTACACACACATATATATTACAAATAAATCATTGATACAAAAAGTAAATTTGTAAAGTTAATGATATAAAATGGCGAAATCCCTTCGCTAATAAAATTTTAAAGATGCATTATATCATTAACTTTACTAATTTAATTTTGTATGAATGATTCATTGTAATATAAATTGAACTGCACCACATATTTGATTTAAAAGAACTGATAGGACATGCAAATTTTTGGGACAACAACCGAGACATTACTTATTGAACTATTTAGTTCATGTCATGTTGACAGATAAACACCTACAACAAAAAAATTCTTAAATTGCCATATTAATAAAAAATGCACTCACTTAAATTTTCAAAACAAAATTCAAACTTAGCATTGCAACTGCATGCTCCAAAAGTTTGTATCCGTTATCAATAACACATTAAAAAAAAAAAAACAACAAAAAAAAAAAACAACATATTTCAATTCACATTATATTTTTCGTCTCGAATGCTACCTGAATTTTACCAAAAACAAAATAATTTCCATGCCTGAATGTAAAGTTGAAAGTACATGTGTATTTAAGAAAGACCTTATACAGCTTATAATTTTAAAAACAAAGATCATCGAGTGATTGGTAGGTGAATGCATCTTTAAAATTTTGTTAGCAAAGGGATTTCGCCATTTTATATCATTAACTTTACTAATTTACTTTTTGTATGAATAAACTAAACTTGTATGAGTGATTCATTGTAATATAAATTGAACTGCCCCACAAATTTGATTATATATATATATATATATATATATATATATATATATATATTGCAAACAAGAAATAAATACAGAACAAAACTACTTTATAACAGAAGTTGAAATATAATCTTTTACTGGATGTAAAAGACATAACAAAAATAAAAATTCTATAATGTAAGATTTTTTTTTTTTTTACATATATAGTTTTGCAAATGCAAAATAACTACGAAAAATAAAATGACTTTAAAAAAGGATTTGAGATGAATTTCTTTAAAGGAAATAGTAAATATACAGTAGAAGAAATAACAATAAAAATAAAAAATTCTGTAATGTAAGACATTTTAAATAAAGTGTATATTCAACTGGAGTCAGAGTCGGTATAGTTTTATTGACTGACTCTAGTGATCTCTTAATTGCTTCCACCTCAGAGACTGACTCCACAGCCCTGCAGGGAACTGACCATTTTTGTCAGCATCTTTAACAATGGAGTGTATACATGTCCTACTTAAGATCTTGGGTGAACTTAGTCCTCATAGATGTTCAAGGCAATTGAAAGTACAACTGTTCATAGTTGATGCCAGAACAGGTACAGGAAATCCTTAAAAAGGAGACATTTTCTGCCACAAATGGATAATGGAAGTTACTGACAGGCCTTATTGGCACCAGGTGACTGTCCTCAACCGAATCCGTCTGATCGTAGAGGACTGACACAGTAAATTTGGTACCATTTCCAGTCACCAATAACATATTCTTATAGTCACTGTGGAAAAATCTGTCTTATGTAGATCTAGTTAATCACAGGCAAGTTTACAACAGCCGTAGAGCCTCATCTTGAACCCTTGTTCATAAGGCAAAGACATAATGACAAGAAATTATCAAGTAGATGATACCAACATGAATTGAACCAATAAATAGTTCAGGCCAAAATGTTTTGATTCATTTCACAAAGGTCTGACAGCTGACTGGGTGGTAGTCGCTCTTAGTTGGGTTACCTGAGAGGAGGAGTCTGAATGGTTTAGAGACCCAAAATCCCATTGATACCAGGAATAAACTACAGATTAAACTTCCTGGTATACTGCAAGAGTGCTAGAGAAAAGTAAAATCAGGTATAGATGTTAGATTCTTTTCTAAAAAAAAAAACAAAAACAAAAAAAAAACACAAATAAAATTATCTCCCAGTTGTACACTATAGGCCAAAGGTTTGAGGTCACTTCCAGGATTTAATTAACTCCCACTAAGGTAAAATGCAGAAACTCAACCCATTAGATTAGTGCATGTAATTCAATTTTTCAGAGAGGAGGTTACTTAAAATTTTAAATCTGCCAACCCCAAGATTACTAGCCAGCAAATTAGATTAGGCTAAAGTTTTAAGGAACCTTTATGTAGTAGATTAATTTCATTGCTGTTAGTATTATTGTTATTGAATATATAAAATCATTCTGGAAGAAAAAGTACTGTCCCAAAGTGAGCTAGTAAATTAATTTTGAAAAAGGTATGCAACTTTCAATTTTTAGGTAATTCTTAGAAATCCAAAGAGTTTCCTCAAACTTTTGGCCTATATATTCAAATATATCCATGAACTTTTCATGAGTAAATAATAATAATTATAATAGTAATAATAACGATAATGATACTAAAATGATCTTGAAAGACAACATCAATCCAATGTGCAGGATATGCAAGAAACAATATACCATCTTGTCTATGGATGCTCAGAACTGGCGAAAACAGAATACATACAATTGCACAAGAAAACCTCCATTGGACAATCTGTAAGTATTATAACATCCAAATTAAAGACCAATATTATGAACATGCAGCCATCAACTTCACAGAAAATGCCAAAGCTACTATTCTCTGTGAAATGCCAATCCAAACTGATAAAGAAATTAAGGTTAAAAAACTAACATAATATTGAAGGACAACAAAGAAAGAATTTGTTGGCTCATTGACAGGTTTGTTCCTACCAAAAGAAACACCAAACTGAAAACAAAAATTCTCTAAATGTACAGATCTAGAAATAGAAACTTAGAGAATGTGGGGCATGAAGACCACAGCAATACCAGTGATAACAGGCATTCTTAGTCTGAACAAGAAAAAGATGGAAAAGAAATACATTAACAAATTTCCTGGCAACATGAAGATACAAGAAATCCAAAAGATCATTGCCCTCAGCACTGCTCATATATTAAGGACAATCCACCAAATAAATCTATTAAACCCTCATTAGAGGGTCGAGTCCAATGGATGGATTTGTCTCAATGAGTAAAGGTTGAAGGTACAAGTTTTTTGCAGTCATCTTTAGAATATGAGGGCTACCATTTTTTGGTAATCTTATTCCCTTCAGGTATTTTTTCCACAATTTATACATTTTTAAGAATTTGCCAGGTGAAAATCTGATTAAGAGTCAAGATAGATGCCTGGTTTGAAGAAAACTGCTTTTTTAAGTTATTGTCAAAATAATTATTAACGTTGCCCTCGGTAAAATATTACTCAAAGCAAGAAATGGCATAAAAGGGTAATAAAATTTGAATGCTATTGCATTGCAGTTTAGTCAAATGTCATGGTAGATTAGCTCAAAAAATAGAGTTAAATGCACTCAAAAATGCTTTTTTGATGAAAAATATTTCCCAAAAATGGATATGAGGAAGTTTTTTTTTTTTTAAAGATTTTTGAAAAGTTAGTCATAACCAAAAATCATTGTAATCTTCAGATCAGATTTTATTCATATATGGAACATGTCTAATAAAGTATTGCTGAGAGAGAGAGAGAGAGAGAATTAGATGTATCTCCACAAAATGACCAGGTTAATGGTCACCAGTAGCACTAACTAAAATATTCTATATATTTTCTTTATATAATAACATTAAAAAAATGTTCAACAAAACGAATGAACACAAATCAGTTGCAAATGCAGGAAAAGCAGAATGTGTGAATAGATATTCATTAATTGGTTTAATAAATAAAGGATGACATATCTTCAGATAATTTTCAGCTTATGGTCTAAACCAGAGGTCAGCAACATTTTGGAGGATGGCCCTGTTATCAAATATACTATAATAAATTGTCTCGATCTCAGACCGCACCATCCAGAAGCCTGCCTTGGTATGGAGGTTTAAAGAAGTTCTGGACTGACTACAATGAGAATAGGAGTGGAAGGAGAAAGATTTGCAAAGTCTAGACTTATTCCAGGCATAGATTGTACAAAGAGCAAATATTTTACTAGATGAATAGAAGGCCTTGATTTAATTGTTAGTTCATCTCTTGTAGAAATTAAATTTTTTCTAAGACTTTATTTAAGGTGTGGTAAAATAAAAAAAAAAATTCAATACAGATTAATTTTTCTAAAAGCAAGCAAATAAATACACAAATTCTTCTTTTATGTGCCATATCCCTTCAGGATGCAGGTGATCACAGCACTCCACATCTTCCTGTTCCTTGTAGCGCTTAATAAATTTTGTCTTTTTGTTATTTCTCCTGCTGCTTTAAGTCTTTTCTTCATCTTTGAGATTGTCCAGCATTCACTGCCAGACAAGAGGACAGATATCACATAACAGTTCAATACTCTTTTATCTTTATTTATAATGAAATTTTTCTGTTTCTTAATACTCTGCTTAGCTTTTGGAATGTATCTTTGGCCATCCCAATATGCCTTCAGATCTCAGTGTCACATTTTCCATCCTCTGTTAGAACACTTCCCAGATATTTAAATTTTTGTACTCCTTTGATTTTAGTATCCCCAATTTGTAATTTGTATTTTGAACTCACCATTTTTCTGACAACCATGCATTCTGTCTTCTTGTAGTTTATATTTAGTCTCTTTGCTACTTTCTGTAGGAGGAGGCACGGTGGAGTAATGGATAGCAGCTCGGATTGAGGAATTGGAGAGCAGAGTTTGAATTCCAGTCGAATTCATTCATGCTAATACTCTTGGGAAAGGTATGAATCCTCTTCTCCCCCCAGCTATGGGTAAATAGCAGAACAGACCAGGTTCTATAGCCTTGGATGACAACTGGTCTACCACAGAAAGAAATGGCAACCTACCGTGGGAAAAAAAAAATCTGCCTCGTCAGTCATGTATTGAAAGATACATGATTACTTAAGTGTGTATCATGCATGGCACATAACTGACTGACCTTCTGTAGGAGCTTTTGTAGTTTCCTTTTGTGTCTGCTATCAACACTGTCATTTGCATATCTTGTGTTTTTAGAACACTTCCCAGAAAAAAATTAAATACACTCATAAATAATTCAATATTTTAATGAGCAAGTGTCACTTTCTCTAGCAATATGATTTTCTTGAACATTAAAAAAAAGAAAAAAATCATCTTCCACCTGTTTTAATGGTATTTTGAAAATCAATTTTACTTTCTCAATAGGTTCTTATTCTATTTTCTGTTCAAACAAAATTTTATTTTTTTAAAATAGTTTTCTGTGATAATAAAAAAATAACATCAAGATTTTATGCAATTTAAAAAAAAAAAAAAAAAAAAAAAAAATTAAAACACTTTTTATCATTTACTTTTGTTAATTCAAGGTATAGTAATTTATCATCTTTCGTTAGTATAAAAAGTGTTAAACTGCTATGTAATATTAACCCTATATGGCAGTGAATGCTGGACATTTTCCTCACAGATGAATAGGAAACTTGAGGCAACGGAGATTTGTTTGCAGAAGAATGCTGAGAATATCATAGGCAGAGCATATGAGCAACAAGGAAGTTTTAATAAAAATGGGAACCAAAAGAACACTTTGGCTTAAAATCAGAAAAATATAGTTGGAAATTCTGGGATTCATGCTGAGGAAAGAGAGCTTAGAGAATTTGCCACACACAACACATATTAAAGGGTAGAGGGAAACATCAAGTAACCTACCTAATGTAAATTGATGGCAGAACATGGATTGAGAGAGATAGAAAAGAGACAAACATTGCTTAGATCTATGAAGAATAGGAAGTTATGGAGAGCAATGATCAACCTATTTAACAAGCTCGTGTAAATGGATAGTAGAATAGGGAAAAGGAAGGAGGTTATGGAGAGACATGATCAACTTACTTAATGATCTTGTGCAAATGAATTGCAGAAGAGTAATTGGGAGGGATAGTAAGGTGACAGTTACTGCTTAAAGATATAAAGGATAAGAGGTTGTGGAGCCTAGTAACCATATTTTGAAGGAACACACCACAAAAAAGAAAACTACATTAATTTTAGTTGCTTTTTATTGTAATAATATCTATATTTTCTTTCTGTGATGAAATATTGTTTATTATTATTAATTCTAATTAATAATAAGTTGACTCCACCCTGAACACAGAAATAATGCCGACATATTTTAATGAACTAATTTTAATAGCAATATTATTTTTATTAAATGAAGTAGTGTCAACCATGACCAATCTAAAAAAGATAAACTATGATTGTTAGCAAAAAAGACAGCCCAAGATGTGAGCTACAAAATGGAGATGTTAAAATCAAGCAAATACAGAAATTTAAATATTAAGATATATATTAGAAACAAAGAAATGAGTGTTAAACTGCTATGTAGTATCAATCCTATGTGGCAGTGAATGCTGGACATTTTCCTCACCAATGAAAAGGAAACTTGAGGCAACAACAGAGATTTGGCTCTGCAGAAGAATGCTGAGAATAACATAGGCAGAGCATGTGAGCAATAAGGAAGTTTTAAAGAAAACAGGAACAAAAAAAGCACTTGTACTTAAAATCAAAAAGTGACAGTTAAAATTTTTTTAGAAAAGAAAGTTTGGAAAATTTGACACCTACAAGATATATTGAAAGTAAGAGAGATAAAGGGAAACAAAAACAGAACGTGGATGGCAGAACAGAGAATGGGAAGGATAATAAAAAGAAATATTGCTCAGAGATATAAAGGGTCATGATCATTCACACCCTAAAGACACAACACTTTGAGGAATTTTACCATCATGACATTTTTATTAGTAGGTATTAATTTTTAAAACAAATATTATTAAAATTCAAAATTGAGGAATTACTTTTTTAACCTAGAGTTAGAAAAATCAAATTAACTAATTACCATAACTCACATCAAACTTTTCTATTTTGAAAAGGTTACAGAAAATAATCCCTTGAAAAAAAAAAAAATAACATGTTCTAATTGTTTTTAAAATTTTTATTAAATAATTTTATGATTGGATATAATTTATTTTTGCTTGAAAAAATGAAAATAAGTGAGACAGGGATGGCTGGAATGGTGGATTTTACAGCAACCCCTGTTGGGTTATTTAATGTTGATTTTTCTTCTTTTTTTATATTGCACCCCATTATGTGGGTAAAAAACATTGATCGGGTATATCCATTTTTTGATAATCACAAATCTTTTACAGACATGAAGGAAGTAGCTGGACGAAAAGGGGAGAAGTGTGGAAAAAAGTAAAAGAAAATGGGAGAGGTGGGAGAAAAAAGAAAACGGGAGAGGTGGTGAGAAAAAAAGAAAACAAAAAAAGAAGAAAACGGTGTCAGAAAAAGAAGATAAGGAGGAAGGAGGAGGGATGATAAAACTTTTTTAAAGATTTTTTAGTTGTCTAAAATGTTAATTGAATTGGGAGACGAGAAAATAATCAATGGAATGTTCAACTTGTTTACTTGAGTGAACCATTTTTATTTTTTACTGTTATATAAACTTACTTAGTTTGGCAGAAGTATATTGCACCCAGTGAGAGTTCGAACTCCCCACTCAGTAAAAAAAAGTCTATACGATTCGCACTCTAACCATTAGTTCACTTCACTGTCACACCGAAGCGCCCAAATGGAAAGATTAGTTATGTTTAAAGTTTAATTATGTCACTGAATTTAAAAATCCAGGTGATATAAATTTTTACTTTTTCTGAAACGATAAACTTCCTTCAATTAGTTTTTTTTAGGGCTATTACCAACCCCCCCCCCCGCCACACTTGGATGACTAACATATTTAGCACTCATTCTTACGTCTGTTTGGCCTTCTGTCGTACTTAAGCTGAGTAAATTATCAAGTAGCAAGCCAACTTAAAAAAAAGTAATTCTTGACCGTTGTAGGGGAAAAAAGTGTTGGTGCAATTATGGGTGTTGCTACTTAAAAAAATATACTTACCATAAAAAATGTGTTTGATTGTTTTAGGTTAACGTCTAGACGTACATCTGAGCTTAGTGAGACAGAATACTACAAGAATCGACCACACTGAGAATCGAACTAAAAAAATCGAAGGCAACATTTGTGAAGGAACCTCAACACTTCAGCTTTCAGTCCTTTGCCGACCCATATCTGACAGCGTGACCCTGATGCCATGTCGAAGTTATTTACTTTTTA
>OZ038491.1:55945847-55988347 GCA_964036315.1 Acanthosepion esculentum | reverse complement strand
ATGGACCGCATCGTTCACGACTCGAAACCTCAATATTGGATTCGAGACCGTCTCTGCCGAAATTGGACAATCTCCGGTGGAGAGTAGACACCACGATACTGACCAGTGTATTGAGCAGAGTTCTAAAACCCAGTGTAATGATGGAAATGACGCTCAGTAATGGTAATATCCACACATTCGAAGTTCCAATTGCGAAATTTCAAGAACTCCGTTACAATGTTTCGTATGTTTTAAAAGAAATGGAATCGTTAGAAAAAAGAAGCATTTTACGATTGGCAGATTAAATCAGAAATTGTTTAATTCCATAAAAATTTCCCAGTTTATTTTTCTTTCTTCTATGTGGAGTACAGAATAATAATGGATTGGACCGTTGTCACTGAAACATAATAAACGTAAAATTACAAAGAAAATAACACACACCACTGATGCTCTGACTCAACAGATCAATGCCAGCTAGATTATCCAATTTACAGAATAACAGGTGTCACGTAATAATTTAATAAATAAATCCGTTTTCTGACCCATTAGTTATGCTACACATCTCGAAGCATTTAGGATTATTTTATTAGAAACTTAAATAAATGTGAATTGTTAGACATTTGCAAGAACAGCGAGAAAAAATGCCTCATGCGAGCAAAGAGCAAAGTATAAACTTTTGAGGTCTGTCCGGATTGAAAGTGATACCGGTTTATTTGAGAAATCGGTGGTGTACATAATCATTATTTAATAATTTCAAATCATTGTGCATTTGTCTTCCTTGCTCTTTAAAAAATGTCTCGAATTATTTTTTTTCTTATTTTTGATTTTGTTTACATTTATTTTAATTTTTTTTTTTTTTTTTTTTTTAAATGTTTTTTTAACTGGATACTTACAGTAAAAAGCTGGAAATATTGGCGTTGGTTATTGCTTTATGAATTCTTTGCAAATTGGTATTGATGCATTTTTTTTTCTTTTAATAAGTGGAAAATTTGGTAAGATTTTGATCAAATTACCCTTCAAATATGTCGGTTCCCCTCTGATCATTGAAAAATATCAAACATAAGTATGGTAATGGATCAACCACCTATGAATATCATTTCCTATTGTAAATGACTTTGGTGAGACTAACAGTTTAGTAAATAAACTATGAGGATGTTAATTTGAATAAATAATTACTTTTTCTTTGATTTTTAGTGTAGGCAGAACTTATTTGTCTTATGTGAATATATGTGAATTCTTACTAAAACATTACTGAAAATGGAATTTATTTCAAAACTTGCAAAATTTAAAAGACAAACAAAAGTTATTTTTCATGGTATTTATCTGGAGAATTAGAGCAACTTTATATTTTGTTTTGAAAGCTGAATAGAGTACAAGACCATCATTATTATAACTACAGCAAAACCACAATTTAAAGAGTTAATTCTGGGGAAGTGTGTTCCTTAAATATGACAAATGCCTCCTTTTGTAAAGAAGTAAGTTCTGTAGATTACTGCATTTAATGTATACCATTTTGCTAAATCCCAAACAATCAGCATGTAAATGACAAATGTTATGTAAAATTGTATAAAACAATCTTACATGCATTTCCTTGATGAGATTGAGAAGGTTTTTGGAACTGTAGATGTAATCTGTATGGTAATTTACTTTGTACTATCTGAGACTTAAAAAAAAAAAAAAAAAAATATTTCCTAAGCTTCATATGTAAATAATCCTGTCTTGATGTGTACTCTGCTAATCAGCATGGAACTTTAACAATCCAGTTGTGATTTTTGTTACCTGTCTAGGTTGTTTCTTTTCTTACTATCAGAAATTAACAAAACTGGGTTTATATCCAACTTACTTTACAGTTTACTCAATTTTTAATTTCTAAAACCTGTTGAATAACAAACATGAAATAAACTGTATCAAATTCATCTTTTGATCTTCCAAAATCCATGTAATTGAGGAGTCAGCAAATAGCATACAATCTGACAAATTTTAGACAGACTAGAGTTAAAACAAACAATATCTGAAATTGGCAAGATTTTTTTCATATCCAGATAACCATACAGCTTTCTTACTCACCCTGACCCCTCAGTAAAAATAAAGTCAGTTAAGGATCCATGAATCATTACTGAAATCCAATATTTCTTAAATTGAGATTTTACTGTAGTTTCTGATTAATTCTATTTTTTATAAATGAGAAATTTTTGACAGTAAGTAACAATATAAAACATTTTTTTTTTACTGCTAAAATAGCAAAATTATAAGTAGAAAATTTATTTTTTGGCTTAGTGTTTATTCTATACAAAGAAAAATTATAAAGCATAATTTTTAAGTTTAATTCCTAAAGCAAGAATTGCTAGTTTTTATTTATATAGTAAAATAGGAACAAACAGAAAACCTTATAAATCAAACAGGTTTCACCTATATTAAAAATAAAGTGCATGCATATATATACACACACACAAACATAGTTAAATATAACTGGCAACAAATGTCTTATGTTTGACCATGAGCCGTTCTAGGTTTAGTATAATGGCTTTAGTTTTGGGAGAAAGACAAAAACTGTCCAACTTGATAGCTGAAAGCTTAGATCGACAAACAAAAAATATCCAAATGTTAGTTTGTTTATTTTCTGAAAATAAAGCCACGATATGAAACTTAGAATTGCTCATGATCAAACAAGACATTCATTGTGTTATATTTAACATGTTTGAATAATGATCTGCTGCTCCTTATATATATATATATATATATATATATATAAAAAAAACTTTTCTTGCTAAGATGATATTTAAAGAAAATATTAAAATAGTGGTTAAATATCTTAATACAAATCTTAATTATATTCTATATTTTCCTTAACACCTAAATATAAATTATAATTTGAATCATAAGTACTCATTAATTAATTTAGATATATGTATTTCATTTTCTGATGTACAAATCTCGTCTGTTTAAATATTTAAAAATTTTTCAAAGTAGCAATGTTGCAATAGTAATGGTGGAGTTCCAATTTTTCTTACAGAGCAAAACATGGACAAAATAAAGATTTTAAATAAACTAATTTTCACAAATTCCATCTGATATAATTGGTTCAGAGATTTTATATCAGCCATTTTATCTGTTGCTGTTATATACCCAACTACATTTATATACCTAAACATGTAAAAATGTCCAGTTTTATAATAGCCATAAAACTCATCTCAGAGTTAAAATTTTAATTTTGGTGAATTCTTGAAATCGGTGATACCAAGCATGTTCAGGATAAACTTTGCCCTAAAATGTAAGTGTGCCTAAATAATTTCTGGTTCAACCCTAAATCAAATGCTACTTTCTAAACTAGCTAACTTGTTATATTCTGATGGTAGATATATATATTTTAATGAGTTACCATTATATACTCGTGTAATGTCTGATGTTTATTTTAAATACAGCTGTACTTTTTGACTACTGTAAATGTATATAGTTTGGCTAACAGCATTAGCAGGGCCAGCAGTACATATGCTAATTTTATATTTTGTGTATGATGCAACCCCCTTAAAATTAGCTTCAAAGTGGCATGATATACTTTCACATGACTTTTGAAGTTAATTTTATATGGTAAATGTAATTGGGGTTGCCCTTTAGTGTATCTTCACAAATTTAACTTTATATTTGTTTTCCTTTGTCCTTCATTATAACTTGAAACTTGATAACCCTAAATGCAATCAAAAATTTTAAGTGCTACAACATAATAAAAATATTTAATGATTCCTATGAGGAAATTGTTAAAAAAAGATGGTAGCACAGAGTTTTCAAATACTTTAATGTTTGTAAATATAAAAAAAGTGAAATGAAATTTATTCCGCTTCCAATTGTTATGGCTGAAAACAACTGAAGTAATAACTGTCATTTTAATGACTTCCATCCATAGGGCTAGAGTTACTGTGCACTTAAAAATGTTTTTGAACAAGCCTTTTACAAGGGAGATAACTTAGACTAGATGAAAGGAATGATTAAGATTCCTTGATTTGTGCAAATGTACATCTAAAAACCATAAGATTTTATATATCAGAACAATTCCCCGCTGCCCATAAATATACATATAATCTAGTTTGCCAACAAAAAAAATTAACATTCTCACTTTTACAACTTACCCACTTAAAGGGTTGCTTAATCTCATGGTGTTTTTCCGAGATGTTAAAAAAAAAAAAAAAAAAAAAAAATGACCATTTTTCAAAGGTTGATAAGACAAGTTTGGAAACATACCTTTTTTTTTGGTACTTATTTAATTATAAACAAATTTTATCAAGAATTCATCACAAATCTTAACTGTTCCTTATTTTAAAGAATATTTCATGACATTCTATTTTGTTTAAATAGGCATTACATCCATTTAGGAAAAGCAAAATTTGTGTATTTTTCAGATTGCAATAGGATCTCATTCAGAAAGATTAACTAATTCTTTTCCTTAGTATTCACTAAGCTAGATTATTTTTAAAGTAAGAGCCGATGGTAAGAAAATGAAAAACATTGACAATGAAGTTGGGCATTTTCAAATTAAAAACAGAAAAAAAAAAAACGGCCAAACTGATTGTCAGCAATAACAACTCACCCACAAGATTCAAACAGGAAACCAACATTATGAATTTACACGTCACTTATGGAATTGCATGCTTCACGAAAAATTCATGAATAATTACATCAGATATACCACCACATGGTTGCCAAGATTTCGCATATCTTGAATCATAGCAAACCTGTCTGCAACATACTTGTGGAAAATACTATAATAGACTCGCACACATGCAAAAAGCTTAAAAATAAAGCTAACTCAGTTGTACAAAATATGAATATGGCCACAAGATGCAGTAACAAAAACACATCCTTGATAATCTCCAGGAAAAAAAAAAACCCAAAACAAACATCTACAGTGCCTTGGCAGTCATTTTCAATGAAACTTATAAAATGAGGAATTGCTGTCCAAATACAATTATTTTTATATGAGAATTTTTTTTCCTTAAAAATGGGGCTGAAATATCTTAGCCTTACACAAATTTAAAAAGTAGCTGGTAAGCTACTGGTAGTTGTATGGAACTCCATGAGACTAAGATTAAATGTAAAGAAGCATTTATATACATTTGTTGTTTTATTACAGATAGGAAGCACCCACTTTGAAAATGGCATCAAAGTTTATTCATATATTCCAATTCTTTCTTGTAAAACTAACACCTTATCTTAGAAGGAAAAAAAAAAACAAAAAGAAAAAACATTTTTTTTTAAGTGTTTATTTAAAAATAAGATAATTTGTTTAAAATAAAAAAAAAATAAAAATTGTTCACTTCTTTTTTGGAGGAGCTCTGTAACATCCAACAACTACTGCATGGTCTCTTTCATATGGTTCCAATGTAAGCTGTTCAAGTGGCTTGATTTTTTCTGATCTAAGTTTGGAAACTTCTCCAGCAAATACAGCTTCTGGTTCAGCAGTGGAATCAATACAATTAGCCTGAAAAAAAAAAAAAAAATAAACTCAATCAGCTTAATCTTTTTATCTTAGTGACTAGACAATTTTAGTACATTTTAATTAGCTTGAAATGAAGTCCTATCATAAAATGTTAGTTCTTGGTACCAGCAGCAAACTAAAAGTTTCAGTCCTTTACTAATATAGCCTTGTGCCATAGAAAAGTTGGTTCTATCCAAATAATATTAAACACAGCAAGCTCTGAATCAAATACTGCCCAATGCACCATAACTGGGAACTTTGCTGTTAGGTTACTTGTCTCCCAAATTTCTATTGAATAAGGAGTTCAATCCAAACCAAAAATTGAATACACCATTATTTCTAGATATTGTCTTTCAATGTTTATTTCTTTTTAATACTCTGTCTGTGAGCAAATATGCAATCAGCAGCAACTCAAAGCCACTTTTATGTATTATCAAATATACCATATATACTCTCATATCATGCGACTTTTGAAGTGACAATTTTAAAAAGAGGTTGCATCATACACAAGATAAAATTAACATGTATTGCTGGCCCTGGCTATGCTGTTGACTAAACAATATACCCGTTTACTGCGGTCAAAAAGTACAGCTGTATTTAAAATAAACGTGATTTTCATAAAATTGATGTTTTACTTAAATGTGTCCAATAATAATGCATGTGATATTCACACAGTATCGTATTATAAAATAAAAACAGCGAATATGCATCTTCTCTACCGTTTATGTTTAGAAGATGTTAGCCATTTCTCATTTGGCTGCCCATGAGTTTATGCATTTAACAATTATAGTGTTACTAACAATACTTTTTATATCATTCTCTTTTACTTTTTTAACTAGAGATAGGATAAAAAAAATAGAGGAAGAGAGGTTAGTCTACTGTAACGTGATCCCAAAGAAAGGGACTCACATAATAAAATCATTTTTATAAGCAAAAATTTTGGAGCCACACACACATTATATATATATATATATATATATATATATATATATATAGTAATTCCTTTGAATTTTTTTCAAACCTAAGGTTTAAAATGAATTTTTAAAAATGAAAAAAGCATTCATGAAGATTTCATTTTAGCCTTAGTTGAAAGTTAAATGATTAAATTTAATATTTCTATTAAGTAAAATATCCCAGTGCATTTTAGACATTATATAGATTGGAATTTCAACTTTTTGGCCGATTTCAGAAAATCTTACTAGCGACCATTTTCTTAATTTCAAGAAATTTGTATACGAAACAATTATCGGTTTTAAAAACCATCCAAAAATAATATATTTGTGACACATTATTTGAGTAAAGTTAGCAAATTTAAAGTTAATTAATCTAATTTTAAATAAATATTACTTATAGGATAAAAAAGTAATTTATCAACATTTATCTTTATTGATATATCAATAAGTTCTGAGGTGATGATAGGTAGTATGGATGACCAGAATTGACATAAATCTACAAAATCTAAGTGAACGCGATTTTTTTCTTTTTTGGTTTTTAACAACTTAGAAATTTTTAGAAATTAACATTTTTAGCAATTATTTAATATTTTGACTTTTAGTTACATTTCAAGATGCTTTATGAAATTTGGGTTTCGCCTATGTTCTTAAGATTACTAACTTAAAAAAAAAAAGGTATGGCCCAAACTAAAATAAAAATATTTAATGAAACAGCAATTAAAAAAGTAAAACTTCAAAATTTTGACGGGATGATTTGCAAAGATGTTAATGATGAAACAAAACTGAATGAAATTGAAAGAATCCAAATATCATCATTTATGACTTGCCATAGTTAGAAATTGTGAATGTTTATATACTAAATTTTTTCTTAATCTTTAAAAATATTTGGCTACAAATGACTTGTGAGCTTTTCAATTTTTGATCCGTAAACATAGTTTTTGCTCAACAATATCACCTAACCACCACCTTGAAGTAATGCAGAATGTTAAATGATAATATTGGAACAAGTTTTCTCACCTTGATTGAAATGACAACATAGCCATTGTTTTTCAAGAAATGATGTGCATTAAGAGCAACAATTCGAGCTTGGTCTGGTTGAGCAACATCAGCAAAAATGGTGTCTACCATTCCTAAAAAGAGAAATATGAATATCATCAGTCTTGTCTGGGGACCCCTTCCCTGACAAAAAAAAGAAAAGAAAAAATTAACTACCTTCATTCCTTGAAAATGTTAATTTTAAAAAGCAATGATTAGAATTTAAATAAAACCTAAACATATGCAAGTGAATAAACACTATTAGATTGTTTATTGCCAATTGATTCAAACTTTATAAATAACAATATTGCCAAAGAATGAAGATAACTAAAAATAATAGTGTCATGGAAGAATTATTCTATTGACACTTTATGGTCACGAAGATTAAATGATCAATTTTTAAACCATCAAAATGTTTAGATATAAAATTACAAATTAAAATGTGGTGTAAAATAACAAAAACTAAATGATCTACTCACCTACAAGCATTCTGTACTTGAGAGGGTGTCTAGCATCTTCTATGATTGGAACAATGTTGGTTCGCTTAGTGGCCACATTCAAGAGGTCCCGACCACTCCGATGTGAGAATTCGACAGCATATACCAAACCTTCCTAAAAATGAAAACTGACTGGTTAAAAATACAAACGTTCTGATAAAAAGTGTCATGAGAATTATCAGGATAAACAAACGGACTACCATTTTTTTAAAGTCGATCTGTAGAAGTTTCTTGGAGACATCAGTATAGCCAATTGAGTTTGTAAATTCAGTTTCTCTTCTGGCTGCCACACAAGGATAGAGAACACACTTCTCCATTATTTAAGACATAGATGAGGAGGGGAGAAATGATAGATTCATACCTACCCCAAGAGAATAAGTACAAAAGCTATACAACAGATTATCAGAAACTTGGCTGACTAAATTCATGACCACTATGTCACCCACACAAACCTAATACAGAGTAGAAGACAAAAATAACAGGCTTTAATATGAGAAGTGAAAAAAAATACATGTTACTTACTGGACCAACTAGATCAGACACATGGCTCACTGTGGTCCCTGAAGCTGCACCAAGATACAAAACTTTGCTTCCTGGTTTCATATGAATATCATCAATGCCACCAAGAATTGCAGCAGCCAATTTGGACCTGAATGGATTCCAAGCTCTGTATTCTATTTTGTTTTCTCCCTCCTAAGTTTGAAAAGAAATAAAATAACACGTGTTTTTCAGAGAGACAAAAAAAAAAAAAAAAAAAAGACTGCTTTTTATTTTTTTTTTTAATAACTAGCCTAGGCAGCCAACAAGTAATGGTTTTATCATTTAGATGGTATTGATACCACTTAAGACATTACAATACATTGGTTGTTACTTATTCCCCATCTCTGAAATTTAGAAAAATTACTTTGTTCCTATTTCAAAATTACTACCAACATAGAAAAAAAAATAAAATAGATGGTCCATATTTGAAACAAATGTCCCATTTATTAAACAGAGTGTATTATGCCTTCCAGTTCACACATTCAGCAAATCTTGGTAAAGAAAAAATATATTCCCAATAAGGAACCTACACCCTCCTTTGTAAGAGAAAACATTTTTATCCAGTGTGCTGTGTCTCAGCTACAGAGAATGACCAGTTGGATCCCCACCAGACACACACACACTTTCTTCCTTCTGAGACAATACACACTGCTAAATAAGTAATAATGGGATGTTTATTTCAAATACTGTGTATCAAATATAATAACATGGGGGGGGGGGAGAAAAAGTGTGCATGTGTCACTTCATTTAAAGTAAAGCATATTTGTTGAAAATTTAAAACGTTTAAAATCTTTGACACAATAGATCATGAAGAAATGTGGAAGTTGGGAACATGTACAACACATGCATACCTACATGGGTGATACAAAATTAGAAAATATTCTATAGAATAACGTTTGATAAACAATCTGAATATCTCAAAAATCTGCTTGATGACATTTTGGTTGTCACTTAAAGGACTACAACAGAATAAAAGTGAAAAGCAAGACTAACCTCCACTACAATCTTTTTCTCGCCATAGACCGAATCACCAACAACCATGTTTTTGGTCACAAGGGCATCTTCCTTGCCTCGAGCAATAAATACCCCTTAAGAGGAAAACAAAATATTGTTCATTAGTAGAAAATGTAACAGGGCCACATTAGCCCACAAGGGATGTCATTTGAAAACATAAAATAAGGAAGAATATAAATGAAAAGTCTTATCTACACACACGTGTGTGTATTATATATATATATATATATATATATATATATATATATATATATATGTGTGTGTGTGTGTGTGTGTGTGTGTGTGCTCATATTTCAACAGCAGCAGATTTTCATTAAGACAGGTTACGTTAAATAATTTAGACATGTTCTGTTTATTCTCAATTAAGCTTTTTTTTTTGTGCGGTTATTAAAAACGAGAGGAAAACACTGTGTACAATACAATAAGAGCCAACACGGTTTCCCTCTCACCTCTTAATAACTGCACAAAAAAAAAAAAAGCTTATTCACAAATATGAAATGTTCCTTTCGAGAAAGGGTAGACAGTACATGTATGAATGTATAAATAAAAATAAAATACACACACACACATATATATATATATATATATATATATATATATATATATATATATATATATATATATATATATATATACTGCACCTTTCTCAATCAGTTTAATTACAGGATTAAGAAAAAGATCCATGAATATGAGATGATTAAAGTTAAAATGTTTTGTTCATATGAGTAGAAAATGTAACAGGGCCATATGGCTTAGGAACTAGTAAATTGAAACCATAAGAAATTTTAAAGATTTTTTTTTTCAGTAATACAGACAGAATTATAGCAATTGAAAGCTCAATCTCCCAGGGCTGCATTTAATTTACTCAAACTACTCAACAACGTTCACATATCATAATTATGAACATTAATTTATATTAACATTTAAAGTTACAAAGCTGAAACAAAATTGTTCTTATAGAATAATAAATTTCAGTCTGAACCGAGTCACAAATTATTACTAGTGAAGAATATCCTACAAAGATCTTGCTTATTGTACAGAGAAACCTGATAGCTCTGTTAGCTAGGCAGCATACTTGGATGAAAGATTTTTCATCTGTGTGCGTTGGAGGCAAAAGGGATGTTTGTTCCAAGGACTTTCACCTAATATGTTAGCTTTTTTTGAGGATTTTGTACAAGTTATTACAAATGGTGCATAAGTGCTATTATTGCAAGCAGTTTAAAAGTTGTTGAAAGATAGACATCTGAATTCAGCTAGTACATTGTAACAGTGTTTATAGTTGATGTTATTTTTTTGTTTTATAAGGATTTGATTATTTTTAGACTATTCCTAATGAAAATAAGTTTTCAATGACATCAGACACCTCCACTCACTTATCAAAATGGCCAACTACATCTCTCAGACCAGTGCTCAATATACACACATTTAAATGAGTATGGAAATGTACCAATTCTGAAATGAAACATACCAAGAACATGATTGCGATATGCACATCCAACTGCAAAAATTGCCTAAAAATAAGGTCTGGACTTTGATAGCTTTCACTACATAAAGACCGAATTGCCATTCTGGTAATAAAAAAATTGGTAGAGCTAGACAACATTGTTGCCTAGCTGTGCTGGCCCATTTGGGGAAAAAGTGGAAAATTGCTACTTTCTGAGAAAAGGGGACTACAAAGATGTTGATAATTTTTCATTGCTGTCGCTTTGGTTGGATACTTTACAGTACAAACCAAGCTAAATGATACTTCCAAAACTGTAAAAACAGATCCATCGAAGAAAAAAAAAAAAAAAATTACCCTGATGTCGGTGAGGCTCAATAATTACATTCCTTCCACCTCTCATACCACCACGTCTAGCACCTGAAAGAAGTTCAAATATACAACGTCATAAATTGAAAAATCATTTTCAATTTAAGATCTAAGATTTATTAGCATGATATATTTATAATTAGAAGGAAAGGAAAAAAAAAAAAAAAATTCATGCTGCTACTAATGGAGTAATAGTGATGTTACCCAACAACTATGAAGAGTTATATCGACATTGTGACACCACAACTACTATAAAGGGTTATAGTATCATTGAATAAAAAAAAAAAAAAAAGTATTAAATGAAAGCAGAAACAATTGGTTACATATTAGCTCTAATGATTGATTGTAAATATCAATTTAAGAGATTTAACATGGTTTTAAATGTTTGATGAGCAGAATTATTTATCCTGAAATTACTAAGTGGAAAACATAGCAATCACTCACCCCTGCCACCACCACCTAAAAGAGAGCAGAAATAAAATCTTCAGCATTTATTCATTTAGGTACAAACAGTAAATATTACAAAAAAAAAAAAAAAAAAAAATAAAGACATTAAACAAACCTTGTGGAGCTTCCAAATTTCTAAAATGAAGCTACTTTTATTTATATTTACAAGCTGTGCATCTGCATCTTTAAATGTTTCAGCATAAAATAAAAAGTGTTTGCATTTCTCCCCATCATTTATACACAAGGTATTTCCCCAGACATTTATTTTCCTTGAGGAAAAAAAAAAAGCCCTCAAAATTAACCTGCATATTAGCATTGAAAGGTGAAATTGTATAGCAGAGTTTGCCAAAGCTCACAAACCCCAGTCACAAGATAAGCAATCTTGACTGACATAGGCCTACAATTATCATTCATATGTAATCAAAACATTATATCCTATTAGCATTATACCATATATATTTTGAGTATTGATGATAACCAGTGGACAGATTGCTATCAGTAGTCAGTCAGCTTTTTGTTCATCTTGGCATTCTGTAAATATAACATTGTGCTAAACTATTGAAAATCTAATTAACAATAACCACAAATATTTAGTAATAGGTTCAAAATGGAATAATTTGTGACAGTCAACAATTTGAACTTGCTAGAATGGTAAGCTATTAAATGTTCAACTCCCCCACCACCAAATACCTAGCTAGGGTGCATCTTAGCATATGAGAAATAATGTCAAAAATACTTTCAGAGGAAAGAAATATGACAAAGTGGGAAAAAGTTTTAACATATTCCATCAATAAAATCATGATCTAAAGTTTCTTTTTTTTTTTTTTTTTTTTAGAAAGAAAGGTGTTAGAAGTCACATACCCCGTTACTTCAATTTGTCATTCACTTATACCTACATACAAAGATATTGAGGAAGGAATAAAATAACTTACGACCGCCACCACCACCACGGCCACCAAATCCTCCGCCGCCACCACGGCCACCACCACGGCCACCAAATCCTCCGCGACCACCAAATCCTCCACCACGACTACCCCCTCGACCTCCAAAGCCTCCTCTGCCACCTCCTCTTGGTGAAAATCCTGCATAAACAACAAAAAAGAAAAGTATAAATAAAAAACCTCAAGGTTGGGGGTTGTTAAAGTTAAACCCATACTTCCAATTAACATACCTGATGGCATATAAGGGCTTCTCACAATTAATATAGGATTATGGAGTTAGGTGAGGTAAGAATATTGAGTCTATAAAACAGCTGACAAGATAAACAAAGATTGCGAGGGAGTGATCTTGTATGCCATCAAATATAATAGCTTAATACACAGACGTTTGTTTTTAAACAACTACAACATCAACCAGACCAGAATTTATCTTATTTCTTCTAAAGAGAAAAGCACACTCAACAAAACAGTAAATATTCATTTTTGTTTTGTTGATGAATATAACCACCCTTCAAAAGGGGCCCCAAGCAGCTAATGAATTAAGTGATAAATAACTAATCTTGCTAAAGGAAATATTACGGATTGAATAGCAAGTGTAGTAAATTGCAGATAGGGCGGGAAAGAAAAAGTTTTTTTTACAATAAATGAAATCAATCAGGAATAGACCCATGACTACAATGAGGCCTTCAGTTGATAACTTTAAATGTAAACGAAAACCATTTACAGCTAAAATCCCTATCTCCACTTTTGCCCAAGTGCGTTGATCGTATCACTAGAAGTTATCCAAAAGCTAGAGTTGTATTTAATTAAATATTATTATTTAGGAGATATTTTGCTTAATATATTATTGACATCCATGCAATTTTGAACAGGAATAGAGGTTTATCCCGAGTTTCCTATTTAGGGAGTTCCCAATTACTTTTAAGGTCTACTTCAACTCCATATAAGTCCACACAGTAAAAAACCTCTACCGTGAGTGGAACTTGGGCTTTGTATTGGGTCAGCATTATTTAAAAGAAAAATTTATGCAAGCAAAATACCCTGAGCAGTTTAGGATCCAGTACTTATAGAGGACATGGAAATAAGCCATGTCGGATTTAGTTTTATTGCATTTTTTATTTGATGATTTGGGGGAGATATTTAACTGGAGTGGGGGGGGGTCCTGTTTAACCCAAATACAGATTTCTTTTGAAACTGGATAAAATTAAACGGGGGTGGGGTAACTTATGAAAAAGGTTAGATTCTGAATTAGTCTTGAATTGACGCTTTTAAAATCCTTATCTTTTTATCGAAAAAAGAAAAGATATTTAAATAACACACAAATTTAAGGTCCATCATTTTTTTTAAGTTTAACCAACACTCCGAAGATTCTAGAAAGTATAAATAATTTTTGCATCAAAAACATCTTTTGATTATTCATATTTGTTAATGAAGTTGTTGGCGATAACATTGTTTTTATGTTGTGCCTTTTTCATCATGTATCTTTTTATTTACTTTACTAAACTCACTTCAAATGCCGAGTGGATAATCCTATTTGAAATAGACACCACCATTTTATTTTAAACTATATTTAAAATTCTTTTCCTTTCAGTTTTACTTTTAATTTAACCAAATTGCATGTTAGTTTTCAATTCCATGCATCAGTTAGACAATATATTTCTGAAAGTACATTTTGTAAGCTTTCAAAATTCAATTTTATCTCCCGTATCTACATGTGCAACAAATTTTTTGAATTGTATTTTTGGGAACTAAATTCAAAACTATACAAATGAAAAAGAAAACTGAATCTGATATCAGATAATGAAATCAAAAAACATCATGGCTCCTTCCTTATTAAATAAAAAAAATTAAAATATGAGCCAGTATTTAATATGAATCTTTATTTGCCACATAAAAGAAAGTTTTATACTAAAAATTTGAATTTTTAAAACTAAAAGCAATGTTTTTGAACAAGGGTAAAAAGAAGAAATTGCCAAATTCTACCGAGACTGCAGAGAGCCGATAGAGCAAGTATCATTTTTTAATGTCGTGTAATCTTAGATCAGTAAAGAGATGAAACAGCCAAATAAAATTAAACGAAAAGATTGACTAATAGTGGCGGCAAATCACAATTTTTAGTTTAAATTGCAAATTAAACAGCATTTTATCTTAAACAAGATAAACTCCATTAACTTTTTTTTTTTACTACACGTTCTTTTTCGGATGGATGATAAAAACTGCGTTCAATTAAATAAATGAAAGGAGTCTAAAATATTGGTGTAGGCATTAGCAGCTGGGACGATCTCTTATGAGCTTTAAATTATTTTTTAATTGTAAGATTCTCAAATTAAATTACTGAGGAAGAAGAAAGAATATGAATTTTTTTAATTTTCATAATGAATAGATTGATCATGGCGTCATCCAACAGGTTTTGTTAAGAGAACAAAAAGCAAGAAAAAATACGTATAACAGACAGCAGTTATATTTTTAAAAAAATGTCGCAAGTAAAACTGAAAAGTGTGAAATAATAACATTTACAGAAACAAACACAATTCATACCTGGTCGGCCCATATTTACTCAAAGAAAAAAACCCGCTATTTCCTTTCCTTAAAGACTGTTCTCCACGTGCGTCAAACTAAAGGCCCATCAGTACAGCAACTTCCGGTATATATGTATACGACAGGAAATATTGGTTAAGCATGCGCAATAGAAGAAAATGCGTCTTCGTTTCAAAAAGGACCGTTGTTTGCGCATTATGTTATATAATGATTTTGAATGGATTACAAGTTATGTATCATATCGAGAAAACTAAGGTAAAATACTTGTGGAAGATCTAGAACATTACTCTATACACAAAGAAGAACGTCATCAAACGGACTACCAGTAAAATTCCATCATTTCCTGTAAAAACTTTGAAAAGTTGGAGGACTTGCAGCTCTTTTGTGAGTTAGGAGTAGGACAGAAGTTGCTGTAGGTGAGAATTCACACACTGCTTTGCAATAAGTCGAAAAAGCATAAATGAGTTGTAAAATTTCTCTCGATTTTTAACTACCCCAGAAACCAAACATTCATATTTTAGATCTGAAATGGGGTTAGGGAGAGAACGATTAATTAACTTTGGGGTTAGGGAGAGTGAAACTTTGCCCTAATCCTTTTGGGGTTAGGGAGAGAGCGATTAATTTTTCTTTTCTTAGTTTTTAAGCCGCTCCCTATTTCCTCGGGCAAAGTAAATTTTCGCGTATGCTCGCTAAACTTTGCATTTTTTCTTTTCTTTAGCTCGTTGCCAATGAAGCAAATTAAATTTTTTTCGATTGGCCAATAAAAAATTTCGCACAGGCTCGCGAAATTAAAACAAGTGAAAAAAATAAGAGTTATTTGCGTGTATAAAAAGTCGCGATTTGTGGTCCCCAGTCATGATACGGACATCTGTCAGCAGGGTTGACGCCAGTCTATTTGCTACTATTCACATCCTCATCTACACTACACGCTACCGCAGAAATGTTGAATTGCACAAATTGTTCCATCACTATGTACGAAGCAATTCAACGCTTTCGAATGAATGAAGGAAGAGGCTTCAATAGAATTTCTTCGACTACACGGAATATTACCATCTTCCGTGGAATGCCCTCGATGCCATTCACCTTGCTATTTGCGTGCCAACCTGAAAGTATGGCGTTGCAGAAAACCTGTCTCCAGTCCTAGCAGTTCGAATCGTCCTAACAGACAGAAAACAGAATGTGGCTTCAGTGTTGGTGATAGGAAAAATACACTTTTGGTTTGGAAAAGTCACGCTTGCCTGCGTGGAAAGTGCTACTTTTTGTAACACATTTCCTTGATCTTAGTTGGTGCCACAGGATAATGTTCGAAAACTTGGACATTGCGAAAGACACTTCAGTGAATTGACGCTCCTTCTGCAGTGAGGTGTGCCAGTTTTGGCTAGAAAATGTGCAGGAGAAGTTGGGTGGATCCGGTTTCGAGGTAGAAATCGATGAAACAGTTATCTCAAAACGAAAATATAACCGGGGACGTCGATTGAAAACGGTCTGGCTATTTGGCGGAATTGAAAGAGTCTCAAAGAAGACCTTTCTAGTACCACTTATGTCTGATTGCGGGGAAGGAGAAGCCAGGGATGCCCATACACTTGTCCCCTTGATTATGCAACACATCCGACCATGATCAATCATACACTACAGTGATTGCTGGTCGGCGTATGTGTGGATACCGGAACATGGATACACGCACAAGCAGATAAATCATTCTGAACACTTTGTAGATCCAACAGACCAAAATATCCACATGCAGACGGTTGAAAGACTGTGGAGGACGACTAAGGGTATAATTAAAAGATTGGGACACAGAACTGCTTATTTAAATTGCTCGTTTTCTAAGCAGTCCCTAAACATAGCGCCTTCACGTTTTCCTGAGAGAGGCGAGCAGAATGTATCCAGGGCCCTAAAACTACTTCATTATAGACATCTATAATTTCCATTGTATATTTGTAAGTGAAGTATCTCATAGCATTTTTTAAAATTGTCAATGTCATTTTTTCCATAGATATGAAACTTTTAACTTCCTCTTTTACAATTGAATTATTGTTTTATTTTCAATTTTAAATATTAAAAAAATGCTTTACTGTACTACTTATTTTGTTGTTTTTGTTATTTATAATTTATAAGTATTAGGTTGGTGCAAAAATAATGTCGTTTTCTCACATATGTTACTTTTATATATGATTTCTGAATTAATTCATTGATATCATATATCATTTTGAAGCACGTTTTTTGCTCTATTGAATTGTGTTATTCGTTACCGTTCTCAATCTCTTCATGTTTTTGCAGGCTTTTCGACAGCATAGACAAAATTCAAATCCGCACGATTTTCTTGTTCCAGTTCAAACTAGGCTGAAAAGCTGCTGAGACAGCTCGTGATATCAATGATATGGTTTGGCCCAGGAACCACTAACAAATGTGTGGCACAATGGTGGTTCAAGAAATTACGCAATGGTGACGAGAGCCTCAAAGATGAAGACGGTCGCGGCCAGCCGACTGCGGTTGATAATGAACATTTGAAAGCCTTAATTGAAGCCGATCCTCACAAAACCACACGAGAAGTTGCTGTTGAACTCGAGGTCAACCACTCAACAGTCGTTCGCCATTTAAAGCAAATAGGGAAGTAAAAAAAAGTTGGATAAATGGGTGCCGCATGAATTGAACGATAATCAAAAAAATCGTCGTTTTGAGGTGTCTTCTATGCTCCTTCTGCGCAACAAAACTGACCCATTTCTTGAGCGGATTGTGACATGTGATGAGAAGTGGATCCTCTATGACAACCGGCGACGTTCGGCACAGTGGTTGGATGCCGGAGAAGCTCCACAACACTTCCCAAAGCCGAAATTACACCAAAAAAAGGTTATGGTGACTGTTTGGGGGTCTGCGGCCAGTCTCATCCATCACAGCTTCTTGAATCCGGGTGAAATGATTACAGCGGAGAAGTACTGCCGACAAATTGCCGAAATGCACCAGAAGCTCCAACATATGCTTCCGAGATTGGTCAATATGAAGGGACCAATTCTCCTCCATGACAACGCTCGCCCGCATGTTGCTCAACTGACCCTGCAGAAGCTGAACGAATTGGGCTACGAGACTCTGCCTCATCCGCCATATTCACTGGACTTCTCGCCCATCGATTATCACTTTTTCAAGCATCTGGACAACTTCCTGCGCGAAAAATGCTTCCAAAGCCGAGATGATGACGAATCGGCCTTCAATGACTTCATTGCTTCCAGAACTCTGGATTTCTATGCTAATGGGATAAATAAACTTGTTTCTCGTTGGCAAAAATGTGTCGATTCTAATGGTTCTTATTTCGATTAATAAAGTTTATGATGAAAGGAGTTATGATCTTTTGAAGTTGAACGTCAAAAAATGACATTATTTTTGCACCAACCTAATATTTTCATATACTTGAAGGTTTAAAAAAATTACTTTTATTTGTCGATGTTTACATATTTGAAAGTTAACTTTCTTCTTAAATTAAGTACAAAAAAATTTTTTTTTAAATTGCTTTACGGAAGCGCATTCTAATTTCTGCAAGGACTTTCTGTAAAGGAAGTAAATAGTTTCAAATTTTATACCTCCGCCACAAATCGTTCCGCAGTGAATTACTTCTCAATAAGCAGGTAATGGCTGCTGAAAGACTGAGAGGAAGTCCGATCAAAAGAAGATAACTCTACTCGAACTAAATTTACACACATCTAATATAAATTTGTTGTTTTAAACAAACAGTTTAATT
Source organism: Acanthosepion esculentum (assembly GCA_964036315.1). NCBI lineage: Eukaryota > Metazoa > Mollusca > Cephalopoda > Sepiida > Sepiidae > Acanthosepion > Acanthosepion esculentum. The sequence goes on along the minus strand of OZ038491.1, from coordinate 55,969,393 downwards.
TTCAATCAAAAAAGTTACAACTATATTCCACTTTTGAAACTTTAATCACAAACTCTACAAAACTTCTTAGTTAAACTCACAAACATCAGTCAGATGCACACATAATTTTAGTTTAACGTTAAACAAACTACAAGATTTCAATGAAAAATCTATACCATTGTAAAACCTTTTTACAATATAATGAAAATAGTTTGTTAAACAAAATATTGCTTTTGTTTTTTCTCAATTTTGTTTTATGCTTTCCTGTTCATTTTGTTAAAGAATAATATAAATGTATGGAGGATATATGTTTCTTCTACACGCAGCCAAATTAAACACACATCACATATAATAATATCCCCTACAATATAGTTTGCCATAAAACATATTTGGACTGTTAATTCTGTCAAAAAGTTATTTGTAGGTTGGGTCAATGAATCTTTTGACCCAGATTACAATGTTTTCTATGAAAATGAATAATATCATTAGGTTGGAGTGTTTGAGGAGTGTGAAACCACCTCAGAATTGCTGCTATTCCCAGGTCCACTCTGACCTGCAGTGGTAGCACCTGTTAGGGTCCCAGCTATGGGCAAAATAGCTGAAAAAAGGCCCTTTTCAGGACTACAAAAGTTTCATGAAAGTCTGATACCAGTTGCATATTTAGGCCTCTATTCTTACTTGACTATGAATAATTAAACTAAGAAGTGTATATGATTATGTAATTATTACAAAAAATTGCATTTTCAATACTGTCATAACTTAAGATTAAAAAATGTGGAAAAAATTAACAAAAAAAAAATATAACATTTCAACTGAGAAGGGTACCTACAAGTATTAGGTACCTATCTTATGAAATTTATATGGTCTTATTTTTATATTATTCCAGTTATGACATTTTTCCATGAATGAAATATCACAAATTAATAATAAAATGAATGGAAATAAAAATAATACCATAAAATGTAATAAATGTACATAAAATTATAGTATTTTATGTACACTTCTGATAAAATTTCATAAGAAAGGTATCTATAATTAATTCGGTACATTTGTTATGAGATTTTATCTCACTCTCAACAGTCTTTTTTCAATTTTTTTTTTTTATAGTATTATATTTTTCCATAAAGCATCATAAAACATAAAGGTGAAAGCTAAGTACTTAAAAAAAAATTAGAGCGCTGAAAGTATTCCTTAAAAGTAATGAGGGAAATAAGTTGGTTCACTTGAAACTATAAATAATTATATCACTTCTGTCCTTCCATATGATAACTTTCCCTCACATTAGATATCAATACATGATGAAATCATCACTTATCACTTGTCACCATTGTTAGGACTTGCTTTCTCTTATTTTAAACTACATTTTTTCGGTGCAGAAAGTAAGTAATGTTTGTTTCCAAATATATTAAATAAACTTTATAATTTTCTTAAAATAAATTTTGAAAGAAATTTAGAATTTTGAAAATTGATTTTTGAAAGATTTTTAAACGGAGAATTTCACTTTTGTTTAAAAAGTTGAAAAAATGGCTGACATGATCGATTTTGTGTCATTTTTGCTGACTCACAAAAACAAGGTTTTTAACAAAAATTTTGGACATGCTAGGAATGATTAAAAATGTAAAAAATAATCAAAAATACTTTGATCTTTCCTCTTAATAGTAAACATCTAGACACGAGAAAATATTTTCAAGTTTAAGGCCCTTTTTTATTCATGTTATGCTTTCTTTTTTTTTTTTTTTTAGCAATTTCATGAAGGTACCTATTTTAACTCCTCAAGCTGCCAATATAGACAAAAATGGAAAAATGTAAACATATTGAATGAAAAATCTCTTAAAAATCAAATATTTATCCTAGAGATATTTTTCAGAGTCATTTTTACTAAATTTAAAGATTAAATAACCAGCTTTTTTTTTTTAAGTTTACTTTTTACTTAAAACTTAATGAAAATAATGATTCTATGTACAAAACCTTGTGGGGTCATAAGTTAAAAGCAAAAAACTAGTTACACCTTTGACTCACAAGGCATGTGTAAAATGAAAGAAATACAGAATACCACCAGTGCAATAATCAAAGCATTGGTAATTGTTTAAAAAGACATTCTTTAAGCTTACATAACCAATACCAGTTTAAGATTTTTTTTATTCTGTACAATTTTATGAAACTTAATTTGTGCTACATTAATTTTTTTTTTTTTTAGTTAAATTCTACATTTAGTTTTGAGTTTAATACATTGCTTAAATTTTCTTATTTTCACGTATCTAATTACAACCATATTTTAAAAATTTTTTCTGAATTTAAAAGCTACTGAATTATCATATTTCCTATTACTTTTCTGATGGGGAAAAGTAGATAAAGGTAATGATTCAGAATTAATTTCATGAAAAAATACCAAAAATAATCTAACAGTTACTAAAATAAAAAAAAAATAAAAATTCTATTAAAATTTTTCTTGCCAAAATTTATCTTACATATTTATAAGTTTACCATTCGTCCTTGCTTTGAGTATTGCTGTCACATCTGGTCTGGTGCTCCTACTATCTATTTAGAGATTCTTGATAAAATCCAAAGAAAAATTTGCAATGTTATTGGTTCTGACCTGGCATCTCAGCTTCAGTCCCTTTCTCACCACTGTAATGTAGCTTCCCTGTGCCTTTTCTATAAATACTTACCACTATGTTATCTAGATTTTATGACTATAAGCACAGTACTAGATTGGTGGTAACATCTCATCATTTTTCAATTGAAATGGCTAGATGTAACCGTAAGTTCTATGCTAAAAGTTTCTTCTATCACACTTCTCACTTGCAGAATTCTCTTTTGGCTTTTTGCTTCCCAGTTATCTTCTGTCCTAATTTTTGTTCTTTTATTAACCTCTCTCCTTAATAGTAGTTTTTCTCATATTCTTTAACACTCAGTACACGGTGGAGTAATGGATAGCAGTTTGGATTGAGGAATCGGAGAGCTGAGTTCGAATTCCAATCGAATCTGTTACATTCACTTCCATGCTAATACCCTTGGGAAAGGTATGAATCCTCTTCTTCTTCCCCCAGCTAAGGGTAAATAGCAGGACAGGCCAGGTTCTGTAGCCTTGGATGGCAACTGGTCTACTGCAAAAAGAAATGGCAACCTACTGCGGGGAAAAAAAACTGCCTCGTCAGTCATGTACTGAAAGATACATTATTGTCTAAGCGTGTATCATGCATGGCATTTAAAAAAAAAAGAAAAACTCCTTACATCCTAGTGGCTTTATTGTCTTGCTTGGGGTGATATGATAAAAAAAAATCTTTCTTTGTATAACTGTAAAATAGAATTTGACAACCACCCCTACCTCTACATTAAAAAGTACATGTACGATACTGAAATGATGATTGAAAGAGCCTCTCCCCGATATTTTCTGTAGGTTTTCTCATAAAATAACCTATTCATCATACAACACATTTATTAATGAATAAGTACTAAAAATTTTGGGAACCTCAGTGTGGTGTAATGGTTAGTAAGCTTATCTCGCTAGAACAATTACGATTGAGTAGTGAGTTCGATCATCACTAGGTGCCCCATACTTTCAGCCTTGTGCCACATCTATGCTACGCTTAGAATATTTAGTCTGTAAATTACTCTCTCGAGTAGTTTGTAACACATTATTTATCATCTCTCAGTTGCGTCTCTGTCTTTAGGCAGAGTGTGCTCAAGGGCAGCTCCGTCAAAGAATAGTCACAACTGAGGAAAATTATACTGAGACGTGCCCAGCCCTGGGGAACATCTGCCTGAAGCTGCACCCTCTCATTGCACCAGAGGGAGAGAGATCAGTGCTCGCACTGAGGCCAGCGGTTGTGGAGGCTGCAAGCAATTTTTGTTTCTAGCCCGAGCAGACACGCTCGGGCTCCCCACATTAAACTGACCTTGTGTCACAACCTGACCTCATGGGGAGTTGAGTAAATACAAAGTACTAAAAATTTTTTCGCAAATATTTTGAAACACATCCATTTGTTGGTAACTGATTAAAAGACTTGAAAAATCTTTTAAAAATCCAATCCCAGACATTTGTTTCGTAGAAAAATAAGAAATTTAAGGAATAATTAATTAGTTTGTAAAAATATTACTTTTTACAAAAAAAAATATAACAAGATACATCTTTTTTCTCAGTAGCATATGTCCTTCCTGTTCAACATGGACAAAGGTCAAACAATAATTATTTTACAATCCCACTACTACTGTATAAAATTTCAGCCAAATATAGAAAATCACATGTCTTAGCTGTTTCTATAAAACTAATATTCAAAGTGGAAGTGTTAGTCATGTAACAGAACTCAGCATTTGATTTTTGATTTTCCATAGGATAAAAACATCATATATTTGAAAAAAAAAATTATAATGTTCCCTCAAAAGTGGCAGTAAACTTAACAATTTTCCAAATTCTTCAACTGCATCTTTATTTTATATCAATTTTCTCAGCAACAACTAATATCTGAAAGAGTTTTAAAATAAGACTATTGTTGTAGCATACCTATGGACAATAATGAGTATGTCCCCATTCACATAAATACAGTAGTAAATACTGTATGTTGATCTGTAGTTGGAGATTCATCTCCAGTTGTACTGGTCAAACTCTCTGCCTCCAGGCAGAAAGGATCCCCAGACGAAGCTATGTCAAAGGGCAGAGTCTCATTTCAGGAAACAGCTACCTGACCCCATTCTATACAGGGTCTACGGGGAATATTTGGTTGAGCCTACGGGCTCGGATACCCTACATTAAATTTGGCCTTGTGCCACATCTGACTGCGTGGGGCAGTTCGTAGATATTCTACAGTTGGAAATTCATCTCCAGCTGTGTTGGTCAAACTCTCTGTCTCCGGGCAAAGAGGATCTACAGGCGAGGCTATGTTGAAGGGCAGAATCTCGTCTCTGGAAACAGCTTCCTAATTCTGTTCTATATGGGGAATTTCTGGCTGAGCCTATGGGCTCAGATATTCCACATTAAATTCAATCTCTGATATAGGTCTATGTATGTTAAGAACCAGGAGAGCACAATTAGTGAACTTACACTAAAGTCTTTAACCTTTCCCCCCAGTATTTTTTTTTTTTAAGCATATCACCCCAAGCAAGGCTGGAAGCCACTAGTATGCAGGGGGTTACAGAAGGTTTGGAGGAAGAGCAGATAGGAGTGGTAAAGGAGAGGATGTGGAGAAAGTGGATCGATCAAGGCTAGGATGTTACCGAAGATTTGGAGCGAGAACAGATGGGAATGAAAGGTGATAGGATGTGGAGAAGGGAAGAGGATAGATCAAGGCAGCTGGAGATGTCGATTGACGTTACACTTAATTACAGCAAAAATATATACACACTGGTTGGAGTGTTACTTAAACTACCTATTCATAACTCCTGATAGTTCGTGAAAACCTGAAACTTCAGTAGTTATTCTTTTGGGCACCAACAGGTCATATCAAGTTTTCCTTCAATGACCATTGGCATCTCTTTCCATATATAGATGTTTCTATAATAGTCTACTTATTGCTCACCAAAAAAAAAAAAAAGAAGTGAAAGTAAAGACAACATATTAGTAATTTATTACTTTATAAATAACCTTTAAGAAAGATGCCTTACAAAACATAAACTGTAAATTTGTAAATAAAAATCTACAAAATACAATAGCCTAGTGGAATGAAACATTGGCTTGTGAGTTTGGTCCATGGTACAGGTGGTACAGACTTATTTGTAATAGCAAGCAATAACTGAGAAGTACTAAAAAGAGAATAAGCTGAAATGTCCCTAGAACAATAACAATGTACTGGTGATTAAATAAAAGGGGTTAATTTTAAAATCACCTTCAGATTAGCTGGATTGACAAACACTCAAAGAATGGTGGGAGCTGAAATGTAGTACTAACAAAGATGCTGACACGGATGTAAAAAGATGTTGCTAGTGAAATAACAAGCCTGGTGAAAATAAAAAAAAGGTTGCTCTTAAATTTGGAATTAATAGAAATAAATTTAGAAAACATCTGTGTATAAATTTCTGGGTATTATAAACCTAATGTCTTCAGCACAATTTTTTACCAGTTCTCATATTGAAATTTTGCTGTTATTATTTCACATTTTTTTACCAGAGCTCATATTGCAATTTTTGTTATTATTATTATTGCTTTTCTCTGGCACTCCTTATTACTGGTTCCCATATTGTATTCATTTCTATGCTTGGCCAGCTCAGGTGATTTTTGTGGTCTAGCATATGTGCTGATTCCTTAAGTTTACGAATTTTTCAATGGTGTTCTTTGTCTATGATCTCAACCTGATCCCACAGAGGGTGGTGATCTCACTTTTCTCTCCATATGTGGTCAGCCACACCTGATTTTTCTACTTCCCCTCATGTTACAGCTCATCGACAGGATGAGAACTTAGCAATTGGCTCACCATTATCAACAGCAATGGCAAATATATACATGGAATACTTTGAGGAAATGGCATTAGAATCTATATCTCTAAAGCCAACTCTATGGTTAAGGTACATAGATGACACCTTCATACTCTGGCCGCACCAGGAAGATGTTCAGGTTCTACTGGACCATGTGAACTCAATAAGACCTTCGATACAGTTCATGATGGAGAAAGAGAGTAACAACACACTCCCATTCATGGATGTTTTAATATCTCAAACAGCATGGGTTCAAGATATCCGTATACCGTAAACCAACATTCACCGGACAGTACCTCAATTTCAACTCCTACCATCCATACAGCATAAAGAAAGGGATCGTCTGCTGCTTACAACACCAAGCAAAAGTCATAAGTGGCGACCCAGAGACATTAGATAAAGAATTGGTCAGTATAAGTAGTACCCTACAATGTAACAACTACCCTGGGTACATGACTGGGATAGATGGGTACAAGAGGAGGACAACAACACTCACTCAGAAAACAGTATGCCTGCCTTATGTGAAGGGGTTATCAGAGAAAATACAAAGGATCTGTGGTCCATATAACATCAGGACAACCTTCAAAAGCTGGACGACACTTCACAGATATCTCTCCCAAGTAAGACAAATAGAGGTGAACATGACTAAAGACAGTGTGTACACTATCCTGTGCAGCTGCGGAAAGAAATATAACAGGCCACCCCCTTAAGGTAAGGCTTCAAGAACACCAAAAAGCTGTAACACAAGGGAAAGTAGAAAAATCAGGCATGGCTGACCACATATGGAGAGAAAAGGGAGATCACTGCCCTCTGTGGGATCAGGTTGATATCATTGGAAAATTCATAAACTTAAGGAATCAGCACATATGCTAAGCCATAAAAATCTCCTGAGCTGGCCAAGCATAGAAATGAATACAATATGGGAACCAGTAATAAGGAGCGCCAGAGAAAAGTGATAATAACAACAAAAATTGCAATATGAGAACTGGTAAAAAAAAGTATGCTGAAGACATTATGTTTATAATACCCAGAAATTCATACACAGATGTCCCCCAACGACACATGGCACAGTGGATAAAGGCATTAGTTAGATCCAGTGACAGGACCCAAAGAGTGTGAGTTCAATACCTGGTTAAGGTGATGGAGATAACTGATAACTGACATCCATTAAACCTGGCATGTACAATGGCCGAAATGTTGTAATAAATATGGCAACAAAGATTCAGACAATTGTTTGAATAATGAAAATAGTATATCTATATATATCTATGTATATATATATATTTATATATATATATATATATGTATGTATATATGTTTCATTTAAAATGACAGACAAGGTACTACAATTAATTTTTAAAAATTTTTTTCTTCTGTCCTAACAAGTGCTTTCTTTTCTGGACAAAAAAAAGTTCTGTAATTCCACCTATACTTTTAGCCATTATCAAGTATGATTTTATTTTTGCTTTTTAATTGGTTGTTTTGGTTGTGTGTATGTTTCTAGAGTTACAGGAATGTTTTATTTTCTGAATACAGCACATTGTGGCCGTGTTCATAGTTAATATTATTAAGTGTTTGCTTTTTCTTTTTTATTATTAAGGCTTCCATTATGTGTGTATTTATATATGTATGTATGTGTATATATATGTATATATTTATATGTATATGTATATGTGTGTATTTATATATGTATGTATGTATGTATGTATGTATGTATGTATGTATATATATATATATATGTACTTGTAATTATATATATACACATACATATATATGTATATAAATACACATACATACATATATGTATATATAAATACTTATACATACATACATATATATATATAAATACACATATATATAGATATAAATACATATACATATATATATGTAAATACACATACATACATATATATATATATATATATATATATATATATATATATATATATATATGTAATACACATATGTACATGTATGAGCATTTATATATATATATAGGAAGCATGGTGGAGTAATGGATAACGGCTTGGATTGAGGAATCGGAGAGCTGAGTTCGAATTCTAGTCAAATCCATTACATTCACCTACATGCTAATTCCCTTGGAAAAGTTGTTTAATCCTCTTCTTTTCCCTCCAGCTATGGGTAAATAGCAGGACAGACTGGGTTCTATAGCCTTGGATGGCAACTGGTCTAGGAGAAGGTAAACTCTGAATTCACACCCAGAGTGGAACCCAAAGGCGGATGGACAGCACTTTGTGCTACCTTCCGGCAACTCCTGCACCCATATTGGTACCAAACTGTATTGGTTTATCCTCTCCTTTGGACTCTGCTAGCAAGGCCGAGAGGGGGAACTACATGTCTGGGCAGCCCTAGTCCTCTATATATCCCGCCCAGGCTTGTAGCACAACGCACTACTCCATCGTCTCCTGAGATGGGTGGATGCCGACGATGATATATATATATATGTATGTATATATATATATATATATATATATATATATATATATATATATAAGTATGTATGTGTATTTATATATATATTTATATGTATATATATATATATATATATATATGTATGTGTATTTATATATATATGTATGTATTTATATATATATATATATATGTATGTATGTGTATTTATATATATGTATGTATCTGTATATATATATATATGTATGTATGTATGTGTATTTATATATAAGTATGTATGTGTATATATATAAGTATGTATGTATGTGTATTTATATATAAGTATGTATGTGTATATATATAAGTATGTATGTGTATATATATATATATGTATGTGTATTTATATATATATGCATGTGTATGTATGTATGTGCATTTATATATATAAATATGTATGTGTATTTATATATATATGTATATATGTGTATTTATATATATATATATGTATGAGCATTTATATATAAATATATGTGTATTTATATATATATATGTATGTATGTATATGCATTTATATATATATATATTTATATATATATATATATATATATGTATGTGTATGTATATATATATATATATATATATATATATATATATATATATTATAATTTTGTCATCCACAGACAGACTGTTTCGCTGTTTCACAGTTCATTAGTGTGGCTAGACGTCCGGTTGCCTCGAGCTAGGATCGAAACCTGACTGAATTTGCGTCAGTCGGAACTTCTCCCACTAAGCTGTCAGCGCACGGTACGGGATGAAGGTGAATTTTAGCGTGTTTATTCTTAGATTTAGATAAACACACAGTGACTGACAGTGACACGATTCTGTCGAAGAGTTATATATATATATGTATTGATATATATATGTATGTATATTTATGTATATATATATATATGTATGTATATTTATATATATATATATATTTATGTATATTTATATATATATATATGTATTGATTTATATATATATATGTATGTATATTTTTATATATATTGATATATATATATATGTATGTATATTTATATAGATATATATATGTATAGGTATATATATATATATATATGAAGAAATATAGTCTTAAAGTGTGCTATATTTATGGGATAAAGTGCTCAATATCAGAGATAGAGCGTGTGTAAATATAAAATTGAACATAGATGTCAACACTTAGAGCTGAAAGTCTGTTTCATGCTAGATGCAATCATCGGGCCCGATGATTGCATCTAGCATGAAACAGACTGTTGCCTCTAAGTGTTGACTTCTATGTTCACTTTTATATTTATATATATATATATATATATATGTATGTATGTATGTATGTATGTATGTATGTATATATATTGATATATATATATGTATTGATATATATATATGTATGTGTATATATATAAGTATGTATGCATATTTATATATGTATGTATGTATGTATATATATTTATATATATATATGTGTATTTTTATATATATATTTATATATATATATATGTATGTGTATTTATATATGTACATATATATATATGTATGTGTATTTATATATGTACATATATATATATATATATATATATATGTATGTGTATTTATATATGTACATATATATATATATATGTATGTGTATTTATATATGTACATATATATATATATATGTATGTGTATTTATATATGTACATATATATATATATATATATGTATGTGTATTTATATATGTACATATATATATATATATGTATGTGTATTTATATATGTACATATATATATATATATGTATGTGTATTTATATATGTACATATATATATATATATATATATATATATGTATGTGTATTTATATATGTACATCTATATATATATTTAGTGTATTGTGGCAGCAGATTATTATTTAAACATACATTGTTAAATATAACAGGCGATGAATGTCCATCATGTCTAGTTATGAGCCATTCTTATGTTCGTATGTTTGCTTTAATTTCAGGTGAAAATAAAGACAAAAATTGTGCAACATTTGGATATTTTTCTTTATGTTGGTCCTTGATCTAAGCTCTCAACTCCTATGATCCATCTTCAGATGGTTATACGGACATTTTAAGAAAGATATTCACGATTGAAGATTATAATTTGTTATGTTGATGAAAAAGATTGCTGTGCGACTGTTGTATCCTTGAAAAGTTTACAAACAAACAAAAGTGGTACTCAAGTGAAGGAACAGCAACACACATGTAGATGAAAGAAGAGAGGTTTATTGTAAAAGTCATTACACTACTGAAAGACAGGGAATCAGCTGGCAGGCTAGTAATTCCCAAAGTACCCCCAGGTATAGGCGGTAGAGAGTGTGGGACATTCTATTACAACACCTCCCACTGAGCTAACTGAGCTAATTTTCCCATGAAATTTTGCTCAGTACCTCTTCTTTTTGGTATCAGGACATAATTGTTTGACTTTTTTCCTCTTCCTAGTACTTTTCTGTCTCTCCAGCAACAGTTGTAACAGTTGTGGGATAGCAAATGCAGGTTGTAAGTTCAAGATGCGGTTCTATGACATCATACCATGTGAGAGGCCGAAATATTAACAACAGAACTATATGTCAAGATGCAATGTAATGTGTTGTGACTAGTTTGAAATGTAATTTTGTTGTGTGTGGGTTGCTTTGTTTTAATGTAGATGGCCTCCAATATCAGAAAGTTCTTATTGTGTGTATGTGTGAGTATTATTGTGCTATCAACTAATATCAGTCTAATATTATGTACATGGCTATGTTTTTCTAAATGTTGTTTAATAGACTAAGATCAGAAAGGTGACAAGTAAGTCTATGGGAGATATTGACAAACCTTTCATCAACAGACTGATAAGGAGAGGAGGTGGTCCGTTAAAGCTGATTGTCCATAGATAGGAAGGGATAATTTTTTAGTTATAAAACCACTATAGTAGCTACTAGTAGTTACAATCATAATGCAAATACTATAAACATGTATAAATGGCATAAATAAATATATACTGTACTGTATATATACAGCATACCATATATACAATCATATATGCATATATATACAGTATACATACCGTATATATTTATATAGACTATATGTATGCTGTGTATATATATTATATGGAGTATATGTATGCTGTATATAATATAGAGTATACTCTGTATATACTGTATATACAGTGATAAAAAAATAAAGCATGACACACTTATGAAGAATAGCATTGATAGCGCTCTCTCTCAAAGTGAATAATATTAATTATATACATTTTAAAAAATACAATAACATATTCATTATAAATATTAAAATATACACTACAACTTGTTAAAGTTTATTTACCTTGTGTATATAGTGGAAAAACGAGTTTTTTTTTCTGCAGTGATCATATAGTGGGGAGCCAGATTGATTTATTATTCTGAGTCAGAGAAGCTATGAAATTCCTCTGATACTTAAATATATATATATATATATATATATATATATATATATATATATATATATATATATATATAGTTGCTACATTTTTTTCTGGTTCTTCATATAATGTTTCAATTTGTCATTAAAATTTGAATTTAAAATCCTTTGAATTTTCACTGTAAATTTTTTATATTTGAGACTGGAATTTTGTTCAGTTTTTTTTGGATAAGAGGCTGGGTTTTTATCATGGATTCCAGTCCATTGCACCATATCACTACAACCCTCTTAGTCTTATATTTATAAATGATAAATTATGTAAATTAATTAAAATCGTTTATTAATGTTTTTTTTAAAAATATTTTTGTTTAAAATGTTTCAGCATTTATTGATTATTAGATGTTAAATGAGCACTACACAAACCATTGTTGAATGTTGAGCGAGTAGACTACATATGCACAAAACTTTCTGGCAGAAATAATTTAACCATTTGATTGAAATATTAAACCAGTGTTTCACCACTGGTTTAATATTTCAATCAAATGGTTAAATTATTTCTAAATCCTTTCACGGAGTTACCTTCCTTGGATTCTATTTGTGGTAATCAGTCAGTTTGAGAACGGAAATATGCGATAGTTTCCGAAACTAATTAGCATGTGAAGATACTTCATAAAGTTTTAAAAAATTATTATTATTAAAAATAAATTTATAACAGTATTTTGCATATATCTTTATATAATACGGAAATATGTAAAAACAAAAAAAATATTTTTTAAAAGTTAGGACTCGTCACCTGAGAAATCAAGCAAGAAGTTTGAAGTTGCATAAACAAACTGAACTGAACTGTCAAGTAAGTAAAAAGTAAATTATAAATTTTTTGAATTCGGTTATACGTTCATAGACTACACGTCTATAAAAAGATATATATATATATATATATATATATATATATATATATATATATATATATATATATATATATATATATATATATATATATATATAATGCGGAAATATGTAAAAAGAAAAAAAATTAAAAGTTAGGACTCGTCAGCTGAGAAATCAAGAAGTTTGAAGTTGCATCTGAACTGAACTGTCAAAGTAGATTATATATTTTTTGAATTCGGTTATACGTTCATAGACTACCGTACATACACGTCTATAAAATTAAATTTCATGTCATTGTTTTATAATTCAAAAAACAATCAAACAAAACATCTTACTTTACTTTCATGAGTTTCATTTTGTTTTGTTTCATGTCATCTCGGAAACCGAAACGTAAACATTAAAAAAATTTAAAACCCTAATTCAGGAAATAAAATTAGTCTGGTATCGATTCGAATGTCTTTTAACTAATTTAAAAAAAATATTCTGTTGATTTGAAGTTGTGAAAAACATCGTTCATAATTTTTTTTTTCAATTACTGATGTTTATTTATGAACAATTCTAAAAATTGTTGTTCTTAAAACTTAATTGAGAAATAGTTCATGTACCACCCAAGATTCGCTATAAAATGAGCATATACTATACATGATGAAAAAATGCCCCAAACTTAATAAAAAAAGTCTTTTAAAAGATAATAATAATAAAAGACTCTTTTAAGAGGCAAGACCAAAGGATTTTAAATGCATTTTTTTTTTAAATAACAAAAAGTTATTGAAAATATGCTGCAACTAACAGATAAGTAATAAGCTTTCTAATTTATGATCTATAATAGATCTTTTTAATGAGCGAAAAAAAATGAGGTACTTTATTTGTACTTTATTTTTGAAACATTTATCAATATTATTAACACTTTTTTATTTAGATGTAACAAAAAAACAATTCTCGTAAAAATTCATTTTTCTACCGAAAAGGATTTTGACTTCACAAAAAAAAGTCCTTATAAAAAAATACATTTAAAAGCTGTTTTCATTAAAAAAATGTCTTAGTTTTCTTGCATTTTTGTATTTTAAATTTAGAGCTAAAATTGGGGTTCTGACGAGTCAAAATTTTACACGAAATTCACGATTTATATTCCTCAAAGTCTCCTTTTTTTAAAATTTTTAAATAAATTAATACAACGATTCTAGTTTTAAAGTTTTCATAAATTTAAGTAAGGTGAGTATCAGACGTAAAAAAAAAAAAATTTTTTACCATGACTTTCTAAAAGACAAACATTTCTAAAATAAATTCAGTCATTTCGGAATAAATTCTGAAAGTTTCTCTAAATTGCGACAATTATTTGATTTTTACAATAATTTCCAAATTTATGTGTTTTTTAAGTGAAAAAAAGCTAATGCAAAAACTACTACATGAATGGAAAAGGCTTACTACAATTTGGTTCCCACGTACCACCCAGTATTTAAAAAAAAGCTTTTTTTTTTTTTTTTTTTATGTGTGTGTGTGCGTGCGTGCGTGTGTAAACGTGCCGAATTAGTGAATTCGAATGTCCATACACGACATTACCGGAAAGCAAGAGCGTTGACATTTATAGTAAATTTAAAGTCAAAATACCTTAAATTCAGATTGCTTATTTTCCTAAAATTGTAAGATTTCTGGGTAGTTAAAAAATTTAAAAAAATTATATAAAAAGGTGCTCATGTTATATTCAAGTTATTTTTACAGATATGTTCCCCCTATGCAGAAAAAGATTAAATTTCCAGCTGTCAATAGAGCTGTCAACACATCATAAAAATATCTACCCCTGGAGAACCTAATTTCTACATTTCGGTGGACACACCTGATTTCTATAATGCTGTTATTTAACAACGTCCTGATTGGACAATAAATATCAAAAGTGTATTTTGTGTGTCTTTATGTGCAAGTTCTAAAATCTTGTGCAAGCTAAACACAATCTAGGCTCCAGCTAAAAGTACAATAATAAACCTTCTTGATTGGTTAATAAATACCGAGGTCATATTGACACCAACGCACAAGTGTTCAAACCAGAGAAGTAAGAGAATGTGTTCTCGAGCCTACCATGTGATTAACAAGTAAATAAATATGATACACCAGTGCATCTTACCAGTGAGCATCGTGACAACAACATGCTTGCCTACTAAAAACTACTCACACATTGAGTAAAAAAGTTACCGGTTGTTGGACATAATCTCATCCTTCTGGAACATTCACTCGCTCAAGTTGTTCACACAGCAGTTTTCGTTCATTCCGGGAAGTGAATTAACATCTAAGTTCTCAACCACAGAATTTCTGATTATACAACAAAGTTCTCAACCACAGAGCATTTTTATTACACAACAAAGTTTACAGAATTTATTTATTTATTGACAACATTACGGTCAAAGAAAGACAACTCTAGAACAAGTTTTTTTTTCCCAATTTACACTGGAAATTTATATTTCGCAAACACTGTTTAATTACCGCATAAACAGAATTATTCTTTCACTCTGTGAAACTTACATCACCATATTTCTTCAAGTAAACTCACACACTATAACTCCAAACACCAAAATAACAGTTTACACACATAATTAAAATAACAAGCATCATCAAGATTTCACTCACAAATCTTTACTCATTTCAACATAATGCATTTTATCTTTTATGCTATATAAATCAAAATATTGTTTGTTATTCAAAAATTTTTTTGTATTATTTCTCTTATTGTTTATTGTTTCTTGGCACATTTCTTGAAAGTAAAAATAGTAGGGATTGAATTGAAGCCATTCGATCCTCTACACCCCAGTGTTTAAAAATGCATTTCTGTGATATTTTAAACTCTAAGTTGCAGGGACATTATTATTATAATAAATAAAAATAAAATAAGAAATAATAATAATAATAATAATAATGAAAATTATAAATAAGATAAAACATGAAAATGTATAAAATAAATAAAAATAATAAAAACTTTCCCAGCATGCAACAAAAACTTCTGCTGGAAATACAGACATCCTGCAAAAAGACATTAAATTCAACTTCTTTGCCACAAACCCTCAGACAATCAAGATGTGTCCAACCTCTCTTTGTATCATGGCATGTAATAATACAAAGTAACTTCTTTGTCTCATTACATGTATCATGAAACATTTACAACCAAAAATACACACACCAGTACACAGAAAATAAATAAATTCTATGAAATTAACATACAATTTACTAGGCTTTTCTGTTATTTCTGTACATTTTATTTCCTGCCAAGTATGTTTTTATCTCTATGAACACAAGGATAATTTCTGCTGCTTTGATGTGAGTGACCCCACATCATATTGATAACCCTGATATGTATAAAAAAACTTTCCTATTCACTCGCATCAATTTTGGTAACCCCAACATGTATAAAAAAAACCACAAAGTAAAATTTGTTTCACACCAGCTAATATTTCTGAAATAAAGTTTTAGAAATGTATATTTTATTTTTTAAAGATTTTTTTAACAAAGGGAATTACATTGTGATCACAGTTGGCTAAGAATGGTGCTAAAATCAGCTTTTTTTAAAAATTTCAAAACAAATTCTCCTCCCAGTCAATTTAAATTAGTTTTGAAATTAAAACTAAAATAAAAGCTTCAACAAAGATTTTTCATTTTCAAAAATTTCTTTTTAAACATTATGTATTGTGTTTTTTGGGCAGTACCTCATATCTAACAAGAAAATTCCAAGATGAGCTTGTTGCCACAATTCAAATAATCAATGAATTGTACCCATTACAATGTTTTATTTTCTATATGCTGTTTTATTGTTTGGGGTAAAATGAACAAGCACACACACAAATATATACATACACAGACGCACCAAAAGAAAAAAAAAAAAATCAGTGTTAGGCTTTCCAGTGTGCAAATCAATTATTGAGCTAAACTGTCATTTTCATCACACACTTATGTACCTGATGATTTAAGTATTAAAAATGAAAACCAACTGAAATAAATTAATATTTTTTATGAAAAAAATACCTCCACACACTGTACAAAAAAATTACCCTTCAACTAAGCTTGTTTTACCATGTTTTATCATTTTTCTAATTCTGAAGTAACTAATTCAACACTCTTTGTTTCCAGTGAAATTTTTCTGTTTCTTAATATTTTGTTTAGTTTTTGGAAGGCATCTTTCACTATTCTGATACACCTTTAGATTTCTGTGTTACATTTTCTGTCATTTGTTATAATACTTTCCAGATAGATGACTTTCTGTATGTGTTTGAATCTGATGTCTCTAATTTGTAGACAACGTCTTGGGTTGTTCCTTTTGCAAATGACCATATATTCTGTTTTCTAAAAATTAATGTTTAGTTCTTTGAATTTCAGTGTAAGCATTTTATCAGACTTTTACTTCTTATAACCATTGTGAGATTTTTGAGCTAATCACTAATTTCAACATTTACCTTAATAATCTTTCAATTTTGTTTTTCTACAGCACACCATGGAAGACAATGAGTGTCCCATATGTTTTGAGCCTTCTAACAAATTCAGGGTATTACCCTGTGGGCATGCTTTTGATGAAGAGTGTCTAAAGAAATATCTGGAGTTTAAAGGTTTCACATGTCCTTACTGTCGAACCCAGTTAGATACAGAAGCAGACATCACCAAATTCATTGAAAAGCTTTCACTAACTACAAGCACAAATTTCAACAAAATAAAATGTATTTCTTGCAATGCAGATATTTTTGTAGACCATATTAAAGAGCATGATGCGTGTATTTTGGATTTGTCAGTTGATGCTCAGAAATATTTGTTCAAAATGACTGAGCAAGAGATGATTACTCAAGCAACTAATTTCAAAGAATATTGTGATTGGGCTAACAAGAAAAGAATAAACTATATTCAGTCTGTTGAGGATTTTTCATCAGATTTAACCTGTAAAGTTTTAGAATGGAAGAAAAATTATTGTGCTGCCATTGAAACCTATTTTCAAAAAGATCTGGATAACTTCAAAAAGTTAAACACAAATGTGATGGACTACTTGAAAGCCAAGAAGTCGTCTCTTTCTAACTCAAGTAATTCAAGTTTCCACAATCAAATGCTTCCTGAGTCTGCAAGAGTAGATTTTACTCTTAGAAAAGACAAAGTTACCAATCTTGTCCAAGATATTTCTGGTCAGAATCAAAGCGAAATTTTAGCATCTCTCTTACCTCAAGTAAGCCATTTATCTCAAGCAGTGAATGAATTTAAGGATCCACCAAAAATTCAAGTGGAATTTTCAGTTAAATCTAAAAATAAAGAATGTGTTGCTGTTCAGTTATCTGCTTGTTCAGCTCTGGAGCTCACATTGGAAGAAACAGCTTCTGCAATGGATGCATGGTCTCACCCAAAATGTATTTCTGATTTTGGACTGAGTTCTGGAAGAATACACAGAGCAAAGATACTTCCTAATGATACAATTATTGCTTGCTATGAAAATCCAAATAAGTTAGAAATGTATGATGTTAAAGGAAATCTTTTATCAGTAACTAACTTGATTAATATTCCTGAAGATATGATTGTTTGGAAAGATAACCAATTATTTATCTGTTATCAAGACACCTCTTTCCAACTTGTGACTTACGCAAATAATTATTTGAATGTTCAACAAGTGCTAAATGCACCAAAGATTTATGATTCAATTTCATCTTTTACATCCGGTAATATACTTGGTAAATATGCTAAAAATAAGTGCGATGTTTTAAAAATAGAAAATAACAAGTTGATAAGTGTGGAAACATATAACTTGCCTCTGTCAAAAGTGGTAAGAGTTTATGGATATACTCAGCATTGCATCTTGTACAGCGGAAGTAACACGAGCCTAATGCCAAATGAGTTAAACTGCTATAACATCCAAACTGGAAGAGAGACATCTATATTCCCTTCATCTTCAAATCTATCATTAGGGAACGTCAAGGATTTCACAGAATATGATTCAGTGCTATTTATTTTAGATTTTCCATGTCACAAAGTCTATAGAGTTAACTTGCTGTCAAAAACATGTTCCGTGCTTCTCACAGAAAAAGATGGCATTAGGAATCCATTTTATGTTGACTTAAATGAATTAGGCCATTTACTCGTGTGTTATAACAGCTTGAAAAGTCCTAAGATAAAAGTGTTTAATATTAATCAGGCTGTAGCAGTCCAAAGTTAATAAGGCTTGGATTTGTTATGTAATCAACAAAATAAAAAAAAAAAAACAATTCTCATATCTTTACAACTCTCTACTAAAGAAAAAGCAGTTTGTAATCTATTTATAACATGTCTCTTAAGGGCATAACAATCATGGTTCTCCACAGCTTTCTGGTTTTTCTTGCTCTCTGTAATACATACTCCTTTATGATCCCTCTTTTTGTCATACATTTTTCTCAATCCAGTGACTCAAATTTGTTAAGTGCATTACTTTCTCTGTTCCTCTTTATACTTCACGTGACTTGTGAGTGTTACGGTTGATTTTATTAATACAGAGTTTCCCAGAAGTTAACTCGGGATTTAAAAATTTATTAATTTCAACTTTTTTTTAATATCCAAAAATAGTTTTATACAGAATGAAAATTTGAACACCGGAAATATGTTCCAATTTAATTCCATTTTCAACATCATACAGATGTGCTCTTTCAATAGCATTCTCCGTATCTGTGGTTAATAACTCAGGCTGCAACCCTTGAATTTCAGCACAAATATTATCTAGAGGTTGCTAAGTGGTCTGCAGCTTATTGATCTATTCATACTCCTAAGGTATGTCCAAAGGAAATAATCTGATGTCAGATCAGTAGTTATAAAATTTTGGAATTTTGTGACAAAAAGTGTTAAGAGGTATCTACTTACCTCCCCCTATAAAGGTGAACTCAACATACAATGGAGTTACATCCCTTGTCCACTAGCTGGATCATGGCACTTTTGAATTCAATATGGTGATAAGCTGATGCACATGTGGTTTACATCCAAGCAAATCCTTGCTGTTCTCAAGCAGTAAATAATAAAAGTTATTTTATTATGTGTTAAAATACACTTGTCTTTCATTTTCATTCGTTTTTGTTCATCCTAACAACCTTGGACATAACAAAAAAAATTGGTTAAATTCCAAATAAAATAATTTTTGTTCTTTGTTCAGTCATTAATTTTCCCAGGAGTAATTTTTCAATGTTAACTCCTGAAAAAAAAAGAAATAAAAAGTATGAAAACTGATATGTTACCTCGGTGGCTTTTGCGATACCCTGTATATGAATGACATCATAAAGAAAACCTAAATATTAAATGTGATATCTTCAGAGAAAAAAAAGTGAAAACTGACCCAGTTCAAAGATATACATATATATATATATATATATATATATATATATATATATATATATATATATATATATATATATATATATGTATTTGTGTATTTAGGCAGCAAATTCTCTTTTAGGAAGGTCTGATTGAATAAATTACAAAGATTATGTGTGTTTATTTTTATCATAATGCTTCCATATTCACAGATATTTTTACACATATTACAATTGGTAATAAATGGAAAAATATTTGAATATGAAACTATTATGATGAAAATAAGCAGATATAATGTTTGTAATATATATATATTTCCAAAGAAGTCATTGATTTTCATTTATTAATCCAACAGATTTTATTACTTAAACATTATTTTTAGTGGATATGCATATTTGAATAGACACTGCATTTATTTATTAAACAGTATATTTTCATCTATTGGCTTGAATATTTGAGAAATCTTATTAAAGAAAAATATGCAAATATAAAAACATTAGTCTCCCAATTTTAACTTGGTGATAGCATGCTTTGATTGTAGAAGTGTTTCCCCTGATGGAAAAGTTTTGTTTTGTATTAAGTCTTTTATTGTTTTAGAATTAGTTGTAACAAGTTTTATGTTGAGTTTAGATAAATTCTTTTCAATTGTAGTTGTGATAAAGTTGAAGGGTAGAAGAATATATTTTGATTCATTGAGTTTGGCAAGAAGGATGACTTTTCTATTTTGGAATATTTTATGAGACTTTTGTTTCATGTTGAATATAAAAAAATTAGTGTACTAGAGGAGCTTAAAAGTATTTTCAATGTATTTCTCTTCATGTAAATACTGAGGGCTACAAATTCTGAGTGCTCTTAAATAGAATCCATTGATTATTCTGGATTTTATTTTGTTGTTATGGTGGGAATAGAAATTTATGAGATCATTGTTATTAGTTGATTTGCAATGGACACTAAGTTTTAGGCTACTGTTAACTCAGTGTAACATGATATCTAGGAAAAGTAAAGAATTGTTTGTTTCCATTTCATAAGTAAATTCTATCATCTTTGTTTAGTTTATCTACAAGGTCAGCTAAATTACTTATGTGGGGATATATTAATATATATTTTCCCATACTGCAGAGTGTCCAATAAGACTAAAGCAGAATGTGGCCTCAGGGCTGCTCACTGGAAATATATGCGGGGACACCTATCCATGCTTGACATGTCACTACAAATACCCCAATATTATGTGATTGTTGATCAGAGCAGCCTTTCTAAGTGCTACCAAAGAATTTGGATTCCTTACTACCAGTCTGAAGCAGCAACCAGAAAACTGCCAACTTGGAAACCACATAATGAAAAGTTTCAGCCACTGATCAGTCAGACCACCAAAAACTTAAAACAGTTAAATTGTTATAAAACCATGGAAGAAAGAATCAGTAAACTATATCCTAAGCAGGAAGCAAGGGATAAACTTGTAATCCTGTTCAATAAACATGAAATTAGCACTGGGCAGACAAAAAGTGAACCTATCTATTCTTATTAACCTGCTCACAGCACAGGAGGCCAGGTGATTTTATCAAGAAACCATCTCTAGGAAGGTTGCCCAATAAGGCTCTAGACCCCTTCCAAGCCATAATACTAAATTATTATAAACCTCTGAAGGTTATCTCAAGAGTTGAAATCAAAGTAATATTAACATAAATTAGATCACTTAATTTTAATAAAAATTTAAACTTTAAATATACATACACCATATACACACATAGAAACATACATAAACACACTTATATTGTTTACATTAGATGTCGGAATAAAGTCTTCATTGTCAAATGGACCACTACAGTAGAACTCTCCAAATCCAAACAGAGCATAATCTAGACTTCCTCAAATCTGGACTCATCTTCAAATCCAAACTTTTGTACTAAATTAAATATGAAACCTTTTCTTCCTTGTGTCAGAACAGTTCCCGTAATACCAAACATCTCGAATGTTTAGTTTAGAGGAGTTGTACTGTATATCGTTATTTTTGACTTCCTTTATGAATAATGGAAATCAATCAATAAAAATGAAAAGAATATGTTTATACGATTATATATATATATATATATATATATATATATATATATATATGTATATATAAACAAACTTGTAGCATATAAAAAACATGGCTAGAGACATGAAAGCAACTAAACAACTACCTTTTTTAAGTAAATATCTCAAAAGTATAATTTGAGAAAAAAAGTACAGTAGAACTCCCCAAATCCAAACATAGCATAATCTAGACTTCCTCAAATTTGGACTCATCTTCAAATCCAAACTTTTCTATTGACATAAATATGAAGCATTTTCTTCCTTGAATCAGAACAGTATCCTCAGTACCAAATGTCTCGGATGTTCAGCTTGGAGGAGTTGTACTGTATATCCTTATTTTTGACTTCCTTTACAGATTGTAATTGTTTTTTAGAAGATATTTCATAAATTTTTAAACATTTCATAAAGTGTCTTAGTTTTTCAGAAATTACAATATTTGTTGAGCTCAAATTTTTTCATTACATTTCATTTCATTGTCAATTATTTTTTGTACATTTATGTATCCAATCTACACTTTAAATAAAAACGAAGCAACATTACAAACTAACTTTTGTGTCCTAAACTCAGAATTGAATAAAAATTTCAGGCTTGCCATAGCAGTCTTTTTTTCCTCAAATCCGAACAGTACATTCAATGCCGAACATCTTGGATGCTCGATTTAGAGGATTTGTACTGTATTATCACAATTGCTGTTTAAGTGATGAATAATGGAAATCGATCAATAAATAGGAAAAGGATATGTTTATATGATGTACAGTGCTGTTCAATAAAAGTGACTCACCTGATTTTTTTTTAGTTAAAATTTTTTTCGCCTATTGTTTTTGGGGTCAAACTAATTTTTAATCTTACTAATATAAAGACCCCTTCCCGACCACCTAGTAAAAAAGTTTACTCACCCTAAGGTATTCTATTGATACTTATAATTTTGGATATAAATGAGATTTAGGGAAAAACTCTGTGCAAAAAAAGTGACTCACTTATTTCCTGCAACTAGTAATCAATAGAAACATAACCGAACAGCTTTAGATAAAGAATAATAGAGGTATAATTTATTTATAATAGG
>OZ038491.1:55938347-55940847 GCA_964036315.1 Acanthosepion esculentum | reverse complement strand
AGAAAAAGTAATCTTAATTTAAAACAATTTGATGGATCTGTCATCAAAGCTCTAGGTTCCTTTGAAGAAACTTTCGAGACAAATTATTCTCATCACTGTTGTAGAATGCACAAAAATGATGTACTGTATAACGCCGGTGGGACCTGATATAGGACTATTAAAAGGATATAAAGCGAGTATTCGTCTAAAAGAAATTAATCACCCGTTCTATTTTGAATCTCCAAAAATACCTATTCACATTCTTTCCATGGTAGTTGCAAAACTGAAGAAAATAGTAAAACAAGGCATATCTGAAGATGGTAAAACAAGGTATATTTGAAAATGGTAAAACAAGGTATATTTGAAAATGGTAAAACAAGGTATATCTGAAGATGGTAAAACAAGGTATATTTGAAAATGGTAAAACAAGGTATATTTGAAAATGGTAAAACAAGGTATATCTGAAAATGGTAAAACAAGGTATATCTGAAAATGGTAAAACAAGGTATATTTGAAAATGGTAAAACAAGGCATATTTGAAAAAGTTACCCAAGGTGGTAGTTGGGCCTCATCAGTTGTTGCGATACGAAAGCCCAGTGGTGATTTGAGGATGTGCGGAAATTACAAAGTAAGTGTGAATCATCAGATATGCTCTGTTTCATTCCCCTTGCGTAACATAGAAACGGTAAGTGATGAATTAGCAGGAATGAAATACTTTCTCAAGATTGACCTGAAATCGGCATATGATCAAATAGAAATTGAGGGAAAATTTAAAGAAGTCACTATAATTAATAACCCGATAGGCATACTAACATGAACTTGTCTTCCATTTGGAATTAAGACTTCAAGCCATATTTTTCAAAAGATAATTGAAAAAGTTCTATCGGAGTGGGCAAAAATATAATCATATATCAAGACGATATAAGCATAGGTGCTTACAGTAAAGAGGGATTAAAAAAAATTGAAGAAATTAAAAATTCTGATATGACGATAAATAGCAATAAATGTGAGTTAAATTGTGACAAAATATCGTATTTAGGATACCAAATATCTAAAGAAAGAATTTCACCAAACAGTAAACTGATAAATAAAATATCAGAAGTATCTACACCAAAAAATAAAAAAGAATTAGAATCCTTTTTGGGATTGATTAATTTTTATAGCAGATATCTACCTAGGTACAGCGGCCTAATAGAACCATTTGCAGAATTACGGAAAAAGAATACAGAATGGACTCAGTAACAAAAAAAAGCTTAAAAAAGGCACTAATATGAAAATCGATAGCAAAAATCTTTGATCCAAAAAGAAAAGTGATATTGACTACAGATGCAAGTGAACATGCTCTAGCCGCACTTTTATCTCAAGAGTATCATCCAATAATATATCTGTCGAGAAAATTAACGTCAGCTGAAGCTAACAACTCAGATATTGAGAAAGAAGCGTTAGCAATAGTATGGAGTACAGAAAGAACTCGATTTTTTTTGTTAGAACGAAAATCTTGTTAAAGTCAGATCACAAATCTTTAAAGTCTATATTTAGCTCCAGAGAGGAATTACCAAAAGTCACATCTTCTAGGATTTTAAGATGGGATATAAAACTCATGGCCTTTGATTTAGACATCATATACGTAAAGGGGTACACTATTCCACATGTGGATGCGCTATCCAGACTAAATTTCGACAGTAATTAATTAGAAGCCTCTGCAAATTCAGGAGATAAAGTACTGCACTGGGTTGAAACGGACGTCTTACCCGTAAATTGTCTCAGAATGGAAACCATACCAGTTCCAGGGTTAAGTAGAAATTCAGACAGAAAAAAATGAAATATATGGAGAAATTGTTCAATGGCAGAAAATCCCTACAAAGAATCAAGGCATAAGCTAACTGCAGAGAAAGGCATAATATCCAGCGGAGATATAATATCCCATAAAGTTTAAGAAAAGAAGTAATAAAAGGTGTACATGATGATGTACATTGTGGTATAACAGCTACACAAACGAGATTAAAATTAAAAGCGTGGTGGCCAGGATATTCTTGAGATTTAGAAGACTATGTAAAAATATGCCCCAAATATGCTGAAATAAAAATAAAAGCTTTCGGCAAAACAAAATTCACTCGTGGCCTGAAGAAAAAGAACCATGGGCTCGGGTACACATGGCTCATGCCCATATTAAAGGCATAGGGCTATTTTTAATTTTAGTGAACTTGTAGCTGACCGTGGGTTGAAGATGTGAAGAGATATCAGAAGGTTAAACTTTCCTGCTGGCGGGTCCAACTACATGAGAATGTCGGACTTTAATTAAGTCCAAAGAAGACAAACAAGACAAACAAGACCGATATACATATATGTAAACAAATATATATTAATAACAAATTACAATGACATGGACAAATACATAGAGTTTGTATGGAGAAATTATGTGTGTGTGTGTTGTGTTGAGTGTTCGTATGTACGTGTATTGTTCTTAGCGTGTTCCCAGGATTTGGGACACGCTGTATCTGTGAGAGGTCACATATTGGAA
>OZ038491.1:55915847-55933347 GCA_964036315.1 Acanthosepion esculentum | reverse complement strand
ACTCGGTATACCGCTTTCTCGTTTCGAGCCGTTATACTGCCTACTGTCTTGTAAAAAAATTCTAACGTCAGTTTTCTCGTCTGATCAGCTAATCTAAAAAAAATGACCTACAGTCTGTTGTTATCTGGAGCAAGGAATGGCTTGTTAATTTTAACGCCTCCAAAACGAAACTTCTTTCAATCACCTGAAAGACCCCTTCCTGCCCTCTCTCAGCATGGCTGATACTAACCTCCATGAGAGTGACTCGTTGCGCCTTTTCGGGCTAACATTCTCAGCTGACATGAAGTGGAAATACACTGAATCCATTGCTAGGTCTTCTGCTAAGAACGTTGGTTCATTGTGTCGTATTAGGCAATCTTTCGCTCCTGAATCTTTCTTACATATTTATAAGTCTACCACTCGTCCATGCTTTGAATATTGCTCCCACATATGGTCCGGTGTTCCTGTTGTATATTTAGAGATTCTTGATAGAATCCAAAGAAGAATCTGCCATGTTATTGGTCCTGACCTGGCATCTCGGTTTCAGTCACTTTCCCACCGCCGTAATACAACTTCACTGTGCCTTTTCTATAAATACTTTCATTGTTCAGATGAACTCTTCGATATTGTACCTAGACTTTATGAATTTAAGCGCAGTGGTAGATTAGCAACAAGGTCTCGTCAATTTACAATGTAGCCGTAAATTATATGCCAATGGTTTCTTTTCTCTCTTTTGTGATGTCAACGAACTCTCATTGACACTTTTGTAATGTCAGCGAATACTCGTTGTCCCTTTCGTAATGACCGTTGTAGTAGAGACTTTGTAATCGCAGATACAACTATAGTTACGCCGTTGAACAATAGTGGTGTCAGACGTCTTCGAATAACACTCGCACTGATAGTACTTGCTCGATAATACTCGCTCGTCAAGTAACCACCGAATAGTGATCCGTTTAGTGAGTAGTATAGTGAATAGTATAGAGAATAGCGACCCGTATAGGGACAGAGGATAGTGTAGAAATAGTGATTGCTTAGGCACAACGCTAATTCCCATATATACATTTCCTTTGCCATCACGTGATCTACTTATTCAAAACGGGATCGCCTGTGTTTGCTCCCTGACAATCTCTGCTCAAACTCAAGTGTCGGCAGCGACACTTTATTGCTATATAACACTCTCACTTCTTGTTTTGTGGAGCTATCTTCCGGGTGCATGATCTTTAGCCAATTTTGGTCTTCAAAAATTTAAATGCAATGCCAATCGTTATCTGCCGTGTTCTTGATTACTTTTCTATTGTTCTCGCGCTTTCATAATGTTTCTTTTCTCTTATTCTTCTACGCTCACCAACACCTTGTCTCTTAGCAGCTTCACGGCCTTGCATGGGGTGACATGATTAAAATAATATATGCAAGTGAGGTGATCTTGAATGTTTCATTTTAATGCGTTTCATATTGAAGTTAAGGGTAAGAAGGTTTTCGGTGGCTTTGAGGAAGGCATAATTGTTAGAACTTGAAGACCACACTCACCCAGTTCAATTAATTATGTCTTCTATTATTCCGTCGACATTTTTCTTTTATTACGTCTCCTCTTTCTTCCCTACATAATCCTTTCCCTCCTCCCTTTTCTCTTTCTTCCTGCTTATAGAATTCACCCTCTTCTTTCTTTCTTTCTTTCTTTCTTTCTTTCTTTCTTTCTTTTTTTAGAATCTCTTCTTCCTGTCTAACTCCCTCTTTCTCTCTTACTTACTTCATTTAATTCGGTCTCTCTTATCACTTTTTCTATAGCTACGCTATATACCTTTAAATATTTTTCTTTCTTCCCCACATAATCTCTCTTCGTTTTTCTTCTCCTCTTTTCGGCTTACGGCCACATTACGTTAAAACAGCGGTTCCCGTACTATCACCGAAGTTAACGGAAGTCAACGTCGAGCCTGGTTAATTGCTACATGGGTGACCGCTTTGAAATACCAGATGCTGTAAGCTTGGATGTGCAGGTGGTGAAATGGATAATAGCTCGGAATTGTTAATCTGTGAGCCGAGTTCCAATTCCAGTTGGGTTCGTTATATTCACTTACGCGCAAATAGCCTTGGTAAATACACTTCTCCCCCAACTATGGGTTAATTAGTAAGACTTGTATCACTAAACCATTATTATTTAAAAAAAAAAATTGCAACAAAATATTTAGATTTCGTCATTAAATAACTCATAGAGGTGTTGATATGCCGTTAAACAAAAACAACAGCCTAATCCTATCTCTCTTCACCCTCCTCTCTCTATCACTCTGTTTATCTAATTCTGTATCTGTTCTTATTTTTTCTAGCTTTATTTTAAGTACTTTTTTTCTTTTCTTACTCCATTTAATCTCTTTCTATCTCTTATTTTATTACGTTTTTCTCGATTTGGTTAGTATTGAAACAGTTCATTAGTAAGACACGAAACTCTTAGTAGAGAGCCTATTCTCTTCTCTTTCTTCGTGCGTATAAAATCAAATCTCTCCTCCCTGTCTTTTACTTCTTTCTCTCTTACTTCATTTAATTTTGTCTCACCTACCACTCTTTCTATCGCCAAGCTATTTACCTTTAAATACTTTTCTTTATTCCCTACATAATCTCTCTTCGTTTTTCTTCTCCCTTCTCTCTTCATCCCCCTCTCTCTATCACTCTGTTCATCTAGTCCCGTCTCTCTTTTTATTCTCTCTACATTTCTCGTTTAAGTACTTTTTTTCATTTCTGTTCTTACCCCATTTAAGCACGCACACACTCTCTATCTCTGCCTTACTGCGTTTTCTTCTCCTTGCTTATCTGTTCATATAATCATCTCTCTCTTCTTGTTGTCTCTAACTTTGTTTCTCGTTTAAATACTACTTTTCTTTTTGTTCCTATATCCCATTTAATCTCTCTCTTTCTCTTATTTACCTTTGAATGCTTTTCTTTCTTCCCTGCATAATTTCTCTTCGTTTTTTCTACCTCACTCTCTTCATGCGCCTCTCTCTATCATTCTGTTCATTTAACCCTGTCTCTCTTATTTTCTTTACCTTTATTTTATGTCTTCTTTTCTTTACTCACCGCATTTAATCTCTCTCTCTCTCTCTCTCCCCTCTCTCTCTGTCCATTTTTGCGTTTTTCTCTCTTTGTGAAGTAGGTTCATCAGTAAGACACGAAACACTTCACGGAGAGCTTCTTCCGCCCACGCGGCAACACATGTTGCTTCTATATTGGCAATAACTCCAACTTACAACGTTTACGAAGAAAGGAACCTTGACCTTTTCCTACAGGCTGCACAAACTGCAAGCTCCCATGGCGAGAATTTTGTATTTATGGAAGAAGCACAACCCGATATTCTGGGAGAATTACTCGTAAAAAAACAAACAAACAAACAAAAAAAAATCTCCACTTTGATAGGTAATCCTGTGGAATGCATAAAAGCGAAAAAATTTGGCACCTAACCGACGTGAACAGAAGACCCACAGATGAAAAAAAAAAAGAAAAGAAAAGTTCTTGACGTCACAATGACGTCATTAGTTCAGTGGGGTGGCCTTAATACTTCATCGCCCCAACTCTTTTCTCCGCCTCCTACTTTACCTAGAGTCTCCATTCTTCACCCCCTAATGTCACATGATATTCAAGAATATCGACCTTTAGTCGTTTTTAATAGATCGTTTTTGTGCGATTCATTGGATCAGCCGTTACATTATTTCGTTTCGTTTGTTTTTATACTTGCTGTTTTCATCGTTCTTTTGGTTACAATCTGCATCGTGTTTCAGAGCCATTTTCTATTTGCGCAAATAATTGTAATACAAGTTTATCTGAAATTAAGATATAAACAGATGATGTTTCCAATTTTTTCGGATACTGAACATTGTACATTTGCTATTGTTAAAATTTTTTTGGCTGATCTGTTCTTCCGCCCTCATCAGGTCATTGTATACTAAGTTCGTCCTTATTGGCTGCAAATATATTTTTTTATAACTTTGAATAGAGTATTTAATATATTCAGCATAGGACGACGGCCGAAGTACGGATCGGCCGAAATTTTGCTTTAATAGCAGCAAATATCGAAAGAGTTTTGCGTGCCTGAAAAAAAGGCAGGATTATATTAACGACTTTTCTCAGAGTTATAGATAATAAACGAGTGCTTTCTTTTTTTAACAAACTTTGGACATGAGCCTCTCTCTCACTTTATATAATAATAATAATCGATGGATATCTGGAGCAATAATTATTATTAATAGATAATTCAAAATATTTATCTATGACTGAATTACTGAATAGAAGCTTCGCGATGATAATAGTCCTCGTGGTCAGATAAGAATATTGTATTATTGGCAGAATATATATATATATATATATATATATATATATATATATATATATATATATATTTCTAAACTCTTATTAAATGCATTAATTAAATTTTTAAATTTAACATGTTTTATACTGAGATCTGTTTATATATATATATATATATATATATATATATATATATATATATATATATATATATATATATATATATATATTTGGACAGCAACCTTTCTTTTAAACATCTTTCATAAAATACGGCAGACAAGGAAGATTTAATTAATTTTTTATTTAGTTTTTCCAGCATCATTACGGTTTTCCGTTTTGTAGAACCAAGAGATGATATAAATTTTCCATAATTTTCATTGTCGGCCATTTCTTTAAAGTTTGCTGGAAAAACTAAATAAAAAATTAATTAAATCTTTCTTGTCTGCCGTATTTAATGAAAAACATACGCACGCACGCACGCACACACACACACACACACACACACACACACGAATTTCTTTGGAAAGTTCCTGAAAACCATACCACGGTTTGACTCAAGCCTTGTGAGTGAAATTGGGTAGACGGAACACTTGGAGACTGTCGATGACTTGTGACTTCTTGCATGCTAGCACGAAGTCACAAGTCATCGTGACCGAGGTTTTGAGTGTGTTAGCCTTGGTTAGATTGTTGATCACGCTAGATAACACGCTCTCTCCCAGAAACTGTAACTAAGGTCTGCTCAGCATAGTTGCAGTATAAAGCTCAGGTGGGCTCTGTGAGTGTTGAACAAACACAAATGTGCCTGAGCGAGCGTCTGAATTAGGGATTGGCTAGCCACCCTAGTAGACGGGTATCCTCGAATACGAGTGGCCAGCTATTATATATATATAGTGAGGCACTGCTGATTCGTACACTATTTAATCAATTTAATTTAAAATAACATAATTCATCTTTCATTTAATGAAACATATTTTTTATATACAGGTGTTAGCACATGTTAAGCTTTGTATTTTATTTAATACAATATTATGAACCTAACATTAACAAAATCGACAAGAAGAAAGTTATATTTACGCTTCATCCGGTAGTCAAGAGCATAGCCTTTCTGGTCAATAACTTTATCCGCTCTAATTCTACTAAATTTGACAGTCATCATGAATGAACCCTAACTCGTCACCAGTTTTCTGTTGGTTCTAGCTCAGGACTCTTTGCTGGGTAAGGTATGACATTATATTGTCTTTTTCATTTTTTTTCACCTATAGGAGCACTATCATGTTCGAAAAATTAAAACGCCATCTTCCAAAAGAATTCCTTTTTTTTCAGAGTTTCCGTTAAGGTCTAGAGGTTCTCGACAAAATTCAAAGACGGATATTCAATGTGATTGGTCCTGTCTTGGAGTTTCGACTCCAGTCACTTTCTCACCGACGTAATATGGCTTCCCACTGTCTTTTCTATAAATATTTTATAATATCTTTTCATTATAAATATTTTAATGGCATCTGCTCTGACGAGCTATTTTCACTGGTGCACCAACTGCATGAATTTAAGCGTGCTGCTAGGTTGGCATCTCGATTTCACCATTTTACTGCCGAAACAGTTAAAGGTAACCACCTCTTCTACTCCAACAGCTTCTTCTCTTGCACTTCCCGACAGTGGAACTCCCTTCCACTTACTTGCTTCCATGATAACTATAGTCTTCAAAAAATTAAATGTAATCTCAATCGACATCTTCTGATGCCTTGATCCCTGTTCTTCTTTGTATTCTTCTACTTTTTATCCTTTCCTCACCCCAAACTTTACCCAGTCTTTTCCTTTAGTTTCACTTTCTGTAGCCCCATTGCGTACTAGTGGCATTCCTGCCTTGTTTGGGGTGAAATGCTTTAAAAAGATATCATTGTACTCTTATTTCATGTTTCAAACAATTTTAAATAAACATCCCGCTTGTCTTTAACTAGGTTGGTGTTTCTAGGGTTCATGACTTCTCTTTTTCTCTACATACATAGCGCGATTCCAACCAATCAATTTAATTAGTCTCATCATTCCATAAAACCAAGTTCCAAAACTCACTTTTTTGAACTAGACACTTCAAATTCTAGTAAAGCCTTGCGATAATTACTTTTGAGCACAGGTATGGTTGTGGTTTGCGCAAATGTAAAAAAAAAAAAAAATATTAAAAAAAAATCAAATTAAAATAAGACATTAGCATATCTCTCTTTTTCTCTCTCTTTCTACCCTTCTCTCTATATACTTTTCTCCCAACTAATGAAAAGGTAACTCTCATATAAAAAGAGGAGGAAGAAGAAAAAACTGGACAACTGTTGGGAAACGGAAGTTCGCTAGTCCAGAGTCTACTTATTGTGACTAGAAATCTACCAAAATAAGAGAGGCTCCACGCATGACTTCCGCTATAAAAAAGAAAAACATAAAGAAAGGGACACCGGAAAACAAATAAAAGAATTTTGGCCAGTCAAGAAAACAAAAGGACATTTGATGTTAGCCGAAACCAAACTTTGCGCTAAATAGTCTGAAGCATTTAAAAAATTGTATATAAAGAGACAGTCGACAGACAGCAGTAGAGGAGATAGCCAGAAACCGTCCCGAGCGTGTAGCGTGAAGAACTAAGCGGTCATTTGCTTAAGACATTTTCCCACCCTTTTTGAGAACCGAGGTACACGACAGACTGGCACCACAACATGTTTCAAAAGTAACCACGCTCCCGGCAGCTGCCAACAAGATGACGACTACTATCAAAGTCTGACTCATAAACTACAACTATCAAGTTGAACAAACTTTCGCCAACCAGATTTATAAAGGATTCGCTTCAACTGAAGCCGATTAAATAAACATATATTATTTGTTTATATCTTCGATTCTGTTCCTTTATTTCAAATTCCAAATTTACGATAAATATTACTAAAGCTCCCTGGCGCTTATCCACACGGTAATTACTGACAACATGTTTGCAGAAAGACGTGACATGTTTACTTTACTCCATTTTTTGGCAAATTAGAAACTATTTTTTAGCGGAATTTTAGGGTCCTTTTGGCATTCATGGACAATCTTTCTTTGCAGTATTAGAGAAAGTTTAAGCGTATAGACCCTTCCGAGAAGAGTTGCAATGGTTTTTGTCTCACTATTTTTCTAAGATATACTGTACAGTCGACTTAGATACTAAAAACTGCTTAGCTGCTGTTCCAAAACTCATTCCTGAATTACAAGTGTTCACAATTCGTTGTTTTAAATCCACAGACAACCCAACCTTCGCCATGTTGTTGTTGAATTCCGGTCTGAAGTGAACAATACGTATACACATTACAGTAAACTTAAATTCCTTTAAAAATTTACAACTCGAATATTTTTTTTCAATTTTTAATGTGTTTATAAAGTTATTGTATTGAATGCAAAGTTTTTGAAATGAATTATGAATATTTATTCGACACAAAAGATCATATTTTGTCTTTTAATTTTTCAATGTTTGATAAGTAAATTATATTATTTTTAATGAAATTGATTGTACTATACGGATAATTAATGTGTGTATGTGTGCATGTGTGTGTGTGCATGTGTGTGTATCGGTGTGTGTATCGGTGTGTGGGTGTGTGTGTTTGTGTGTGTGTGCGTGTATGTGCAAGGATGTATCAATATTGTACAATTATAATGCAATATTTCGCATTCGGTATTTTTTGATGATTTCTAACTATTCTGAAAGTGAAATTGCTAAGAATTACCAACAATACCTATTTATCTGTAGTTGAAGCCATAAGACTGGGTTCAAAATATTTAGATTTTAGCAATATATAATCAATAGAAGTTGATATGCCGCTAAACAGAATCAACTAACAAAAGACAGGAGAGTGTGGAGAGCCATGATCCCTAACGTCCTGAATGGACACGGCATATAGAAAACAAATAAAAAATAAATGTTCTTTTTCTTTTTGTACCATATGTTTGTAAAACAATTTTTATTTTTTCCTTTTTTTTCCTTTTCATTGTAAGTTCGCCGGACATAGATAATTTATTTGAATTACAGCATTTCTTACTTATGCCATGTCTCTTCGGGACGTAGGTGATCATGACTCTCCATATATTCTTTTACTTTATTATCTCTGCTAGCCTAGGTAGTCGAGATTATTATCTAGAAGGTTTGCCTAACGCCCGGTTCACACTCTTCCCGGATCTTTTGAACAGGAGCAGATATTTATCCCTTGTTTTCTGTTTAGGTTTGGGTTTCTGGTTCCTTCTGAAGTCTACTTCAACTCTATACTCCTAACGTCTGTGGCTAAACTCTGAAATTTTATTTATTAATTATTTTTTCCTCGGTAGGAATAGATAGGTTCGCCTATCGCCCGATTCACAGACCTCTTCGGTGTTTGGAACATGAGTAGATGTTTATCCCCTGTTTCCTGTTTAGGATGGGATTTCCGGTTCCTTCTAAAGTATTTCATTCTTAGTAGCTTTATCGCCTTGCTTGAGGTGAATTGATTAAAAAAGACCATCCATTGTAAATAAATAGGATCTAATGTCGGTTGAAATTGACTTAATCTCTCCTTTCTTGACTTGTTGGCTCTGGAAGAGCTGCTCAACAAAGCGGACTACCATAAAAACAGATATTTTTGTCAGCATCAACTGAAGTTTAGGATGCAGAGATGCCTTTGTGTGTAACGTAGTTTCGTTGTCTTCTATTAGTGTATATGTGGACATATCAGCAGCATTTGTTTTGTGTTATGACTGACATGGAAGTTAAGCAGTGTCAAGTCAGGTAATATTTAGATGGGAGTACTATATGAGACCTCATCCGATCCGAAATATATTTCAGTTTTAAATATCCCATAAAGGGTTGATAAACTGTAAAATTCAAATCAATCAATCATGAATGAATGACATGGCGATTGACGAGGATAAACAAGTTTTTCCAAGTGCGCGTGTCGATTTTATGAAGGTGGGAAGAAGAGAGAGAAAGAGAGAGAGAGAAAGAGAGAGAGAGAGAAAGAGAGAGAGAGTAAAGAAAGGAAAAACGTAAAAATAGTAGATGGAAAGTTTTTACTTATGTTACAGAAGGTTAAAAAATGATAATTACAACCTTTTACGGCTTATATTATAAAAAAAAACAAAAAAATACAAAAACACGAAAATGAAAATCCTTTGTAAAAGCGAATGCCACGTAAATTGGGAAGTTGGATTTTTAGGCAGCTTAAAAATATTTTATTATCGTGAAGTTGTTTGGTGTATCCTTAATAATAGTTTGATTATTAAAAGGGAAACGTATTTTGGTTTTAGTCGTTTGTGAATGTTATGAATGAAGGTATTACTGTCGGAAATTGTGTAGAATTTCATTGAATGTATTCCAAATTGTAAATAAGTAATTATTGTGAATGAAATCAGAAATCATAACGGTTAGAGTTTTGAATTTTATGAATGAATTCATAGTTTGATGCACTGTGGGCAAGTATGATAGTGATGGGGTTTGGTTGAATTTATGGATATGTATGTGTGTATGTGTGTGGGGGGGTAGCTATATAAGCAACCGTTCTGGAGATGAGTTCGGCAGTATCTCAGGTATCACAAACGAGAATATAAGGTCCTCATCCGGATGAGGGCGCCGTGTTCCACACCATATACTGACCGAAAGTAATTGAAGTATTGGAGCGAAATAAAATGTAATGTTAAATATGTGAGGTTTAAGTTTTGCGTTATTCATTAATTTGTATGCATTGTAATTTTGCCGACACACACACTTCATTAAAATTCAAACATTTATAATAATAATAATAATAATAATAATAATAATAATAATAATAATAATAATAATAAAGTCGGCTGGGTAGAAATCAGAGGAACGTAAATGAAGTTTTTATTTTCTCGAAAAAGAACATGCTAACAAAGCATGGGATATGTTACATACCTTCTCCCCAATTCTGAAAAGGAAAGCTAGTGAATTTTACAAGAGCTGTCTTTACACACAAATTCGGCATATCATGATGCGAGATGCTGTGTCTACTCACAGGTACATCTCGTTTACTAGAAGTCTGTGTCTCTATGAAGACCGGGTTTCACTGATTGGTTGTTAAGGATCACCTGACTGTCAGGTTAAATGAAGGGTGTACAAACAGGTCTTAAGATATTCAAAATGGTGGATTGCTTCTCGGACAGACCTCGTATTCAACGAGTCCTTTTTCTTATTTACATATTAATCATTGCTTTTGGATGTTTCAGTTAGTTTGGGACTCTTCTCAGCCGGTTTATTTGTTGCATGTCACCAATATACTAAGTTGTAGATTTCTCGAATCTAGATTTGGGCTTTGATAAACGAGCTTCAGTCCTCCGGACAAAAAAATGGTGGCAAATATACACTTATCATAACGCGGTGATTTAGATCAATATTGGTCTCTCTTCACTTGTTTATATAACGCACCCATATATATATATATATATATATATATATATATATATATATATATATATATATATGTGTGTGTGTGTGTGTGTGTGTGTGTGTGTGTGTGTGTTATGGGTCCTTACCTATAACTACAGAATGACCTCTTCCTAACACTATGTATACTACGAGAGAGGGACGAATCTAGTCGAGCCGATAGTAGTTCACTCCAAACCAGACTGACAGTCATACTAACACCTTTCACATCTTGTATTATTATTTCGTGTAATATATCTTCGTTATTTCTACTCTTGTGTTCGTGTTGTTCTTCCTTGGTCCTAACCAGGACCATAACAGTGGCGACGAGGATATTGAAGAAACGAATTCTACGCGGAGAATCTAAAAAAAAAAATTAAACTTTTTGCTATCGGTCGTCCATAACAGAGGCGGCGGTGGTATTGAGGAAAAAAAAACAAGTTCTACGCGAAGATAAAAAAAAAAGAAAAAATGTTTTTGGACACCAACCTTAACAGTGGTAACGAAGACACGAATTTTACCTGTCAGCCAGAACAGAATCGAATTCTACGCAGGAAAATTTTTTCGTACTAAGGTTCCAGAACAACAGGCGACAAAGACATGAAGTTTACACTGAGAAAAAAGGAAAAACCGTTACACAAAATTACGGTGTAAACATGGAAGACTTTAAGGCAACCATATTGGAACTAATGAAAATGCAATTCGAGCAGCAACAAAAAAATGAGGAAAGACAGACTAGGCTCGAAGAAAAACAATTAGAAATTCAACAGAAACACGAAGAAAAACTATTGGAAATTCAACAGAAAAACGAAGAGAAGCAACTCGAACTACAAGAATTACTACTACGGGCAGTAACAAATATAGGACAAAATTATGGAAATGAAGCGACATTCTCGCAAAATGCTATATGGAGCTCTATCAAAGACTTCACTTATGCACTGGACAAAGACACCTTCGCGGCTTACTTCAGAAGATATGAAGATTCATATGAGTTTGACTGCGGGAATTGGTCAGACGCGAAAAAAGTACGTCTACCACTGAGGTAATTAGGGTCAAGCGAATGCACTAAATTCGTAGACTACATCCAACCAAAGAAAACGAATGAGTTGACTTTCAAGGAAGTCGTGAAACTTTTAACGGAATTATTTAGTCCGAACACTTCACTATTCCACAAAAGGTGGAAATGTTTAAATTTAACAAAAAAGGATAGCGAAGACTATATAACATTCGCTTCCGTAGCAAACAAACACTGCGATGACTTTAAGTTATCTGACAATTTTAAATGTTTGATATTCGTCCAAGGCCTGGTTTCGACTAAAGATGCGGAGATCAGACGGAGAATTCTAACAAAACTTGAGAGTGAACCAGAATTGATGCTACAAAAATTGGCTGAGGACTGTCAGAGATGTATAAGCGTAAAAAAGGACTCGAAAGATTCGAAGAGTTTGAGCGTCGCTCCCATACGAAAAGTACAATGACAAAAACGTTTTTCTCCCTCCTCAAAAACAAACCAAACTAATTATTTTACTACAAAAAGTCAAATGAAACCTCAGAAGAAACCACCACCCAGTCCATGCTATCGCTGTGGGACCTTGCATTGGTACAAAGATTGTCCATACCGCTATAAGACGTGACTGTCGTGCAATAAAGTGGGACATAAAAGTTCGCACTGTAGAACAAAGAAAGAAAACAAAAGCCGAGTAAGAGTCACTAGAACTGACCAAGCGTACGGGATAAATATACGAAAATACGTACAAGTAGAAATGTTAATCTAAAAAATCAGATTACAATTAGATTCCGGATCAGATTTAACCATTATTAGCTTACAGACGTGGAAGAAATTAAACAAACCGACCATGTTGAGAACACATAAAATAGCCAGGGCGGTAACAGGGTGAAAAATCAGATTTGAGGGGGAGGTTATCACAAATGTGACGTTCAACGGAATAACCAAGAAATTAAAGATGTATGTTCTAAAAATATGGAAAATTTATTTGGAACTGACTGGATGCAGAAATTTGACTTCTGGGATTTACCGATAAATACGTTCTGCCAA
The DNA here is from genome assembly GCA_964036315.1 of Acanthosepion esculentum. Classification (NCBI taxonomy): domain Eukaryota; kingdom Metazoa; phylum Mollusca; class Cephalopoda; order Sepiida; family Sepiidae; genus Acanthosepion; species Acanthosepion esculentum. The sequence goes on along the minus strand of OZ038491.1, from coordinate 55,920,613 downwards.
AAAGTGGAAAGGTTATCGACCGTGGCAGAGAAATTGAAGGAGAAATTAAAGGAGAGTTTCCCCGACGTATTTTCAGCCGGCCTCGAGAGGTGTAAGAAAATGGCGGCCAAAATCGAACTAAAAGAAAATGTACAACCCATTTTCAAGAAGAAAAGAAATGTACCTTTCGCATCATAAGAAAAAATAGACGAAGAGTTGGATAGACTCGTGAAAACCGGTATATTGACAAAGGTGGAATATAGTCAATGGGCCGCACCTACGGTTTACGTGAAAAAGAAATCGGGTGAGATACGATTATGCGCTGATATCTCGACGGGATTGAATGCAGCGATTAAGGATTATCACTATCCTCTCCCTAGTTCAGAGGAAGTTTTCACAAAATTCAACGGAGGAAAATTTTTCTCAAAGATAGACGAGCGAAGCATACCTATAAGTACCAGTAGATGAGGAAAGCTCGAGGTTGTTGTGCATAAACACACATAAAGGGTTATATAAGTTCCAAAGATTACCATTCGGGATCAAGGTCGCGCTGGCGATATTTCAGCAAATAATGGACACTATACTAGGCGGACTGGATTTCACGATCGCATACCTTGATGACATCCTGATAAATAGCAAAAATATTGGACAACATTGGGAACACGTTCAAGAGGTTTTCAGGCAGATACAAAATTACGGTTTTAAGGTAAAGGAAAGGAAATGTGACTTCTTTATGAAGGAGATAAAATATCTGGGCCATATTATTGACGAAGAAGGAAGAAGAACAGACCCAGAAAGAGCCACGGCAATAAAAAAAATGCCGGCTGCAAAAAATTTAGCCGAGTTACAAAGCTTCTTGGGCTTAGTAAATTATTATCAAGAATTTATTTCTAACATGCACAAATTACGCGCACCCCTAAACGAACTGTTGAAGAAGAAAAAGGTTTGGGGATGGTCATATGAATGTCAGAAAACCTTCGACAAAATCATTAAGACTCTAACAGCAGATTTATTTTTAGCGCATTATGATCCAAAATTGGAAATAATAGTCGCGAGTGACGCGAGTGCCTATGGTGTTGGGGCATGTATACTTCATAAAATGCCGGATGGGACACTAAAACCCATCGCGCATGCGTCAAGAACGTTACTACCAGCCGAACAAAATTACTCGCAAATTGAAAAAGTAAGGGCTGGGGATTATTTTTGCGGTTACGAGATTCCACAGATATATTTACGGTAGATTTTTCACTTTACAGACGGACCACAAGCCGTTATTGACAATATTTGGATCAAAGAAAGGTCTACCTGTCTACACTGCTAATAGATTGCTAAGATGGAGGATGATTTTATTAAACTATAACTTTAAATTAGAGTATCTTGCATCAAACAAAATCGGGCATGCAGATGGTCTTTCGAGACTAATACCAAAGAAAACGGAGCCATTAGAAGATTCCGTAATTGCAGCTCTACGATATGAGGAAGATATTAGAACATCATTATGTAGTACAATTCGAGACCCACCCGTCACATTACAGGAAATAAGAAACGAAACAGTGAATGACGAATTTATAAAGGAAACGAAAACAAAAATTGTAGGAAAAGATAAGCATATATCAGACAGTTTTTTGTTATGTGATAATGTTCTGCTATATAATGAAAAAGTAGTAACCCCGAAAACGTTACAAAGGTGAATCCTCAAGGATTTTCACATGGGCCACCCAGGAATGAACAGGATAAAATTTTTAATGCTAAGTTACGTGTACTGGCCAAACATGGATCAAGATATTATACATATGGTGGACAAATGCAAGGACTGTTCCTTAGCAGCCAAGGCACCTCCGATCACTCATAAACCATGGCCTAAGACAGATCGACCGTGGTCGAGAATCCATGTAGATTTCGTAGGTCCATTAGAGGGTTTCTACTACTAATTGTAGTAGACAGTTACAGCAAATGGCCAGAAGTATTTCGTTGTAGAAAACCTACTTCTGAGACTACAATAAATTGCCTTCACGAGCTGTTTGCTCGTTTCGAAGTGGTTGATTGTTTAGTCACCGATAATGGGACACAATTTACATCTGCAGATTTTCAAGAATTTTGTGAAACTTTTCAGGTGAAACACATCAAATCCCCGCCATATCACTCAAGATCAAACGGGCAAGCGGAGAGGTTTGTAGATACATTAAAAAGAGCACTAAGGAAAGCTTATGACGTACCAACAGAAAAGGCTTTACAACAATTCTTGCAAGAGTATAGAATTACACCGAACAGTGCTACGCCATCGGCATTATCGCCGGCGGAAGTAGTGTTCGCCTGAAAAATAAGATCGGTATTCGACAAATTACTGCCAAAACAAAGCAATCACCAACGTCGTTTGTACCAAAAAGAAAATTTAACCGAGGGGAGAAATTAAAAAAAAATTTTTAAAAAACAACACATCCTATTGGGAGCCAGGTACAATAGAGAAACGAATCGGGAACGTGATTTACATAATTCAGGGTCCGAAGTTCTCGCATAAAAGACACTTAAATCAGATCAGAAAGAGGCTGTTAGAGGATTCTAACGGTCTACCTCAGGAAGAGGAGAAAGTAATGGACACAATATTTGACACATTCAATATGCAAAGGCCTCAAGCAATTTCAGAACCGCGGAAATTAAGCAGAAAAAGAAAATTTACAGAGCCTTTGATGATTAATCCGAAGAGAAAAAAATATTAAAGACCCCTGCGAGGTAAAAGCTTGGGAGGGGGTGTTATGGGTCCTTACCTATAACTACAGAATGAACTCTTCCTAACACTATGTATACTACGCCTCTCAAGAGAGAGGGACGAATCGAGTCGAGCCGATAGTAGTTCACTCCAAACCAGACTGACAGTCATACTAACACCTTCCACATCTTGTATTATTATTTCGTGTAATATATCTTCGTTATTTCTACTCTTGTGTTCGTGTTGTTCTTCCTTGGTCCTAACCTGGACCATAACAATATATATATATATATATATATATATATATATATACACACTACCCATATTTTTCACCCACAGACATGCTTGCGTAGGTGTTGAGGTCTCACACTTATACACCCATACTAATATATACAGTTACACACATCATACACACCCCCGAAGATGTAATACGCTTAACACAGACACATTTTCTTTCCAGGAACCAATAAAAGTATCATGAATCTATCCAGCCTCTATCTAAAAAAAAAACTTAATAAAGGCCGTTTGACCAACACAAGGACTGACCAAAATTAATGATAAAAAAACAAATGGAAACAACAGATAAAGTTCATTTTCTTCAGAAAGTCATTCATTCCTGTAGTTCACTGCTACTAACAAGCAGAATTTTTTCTCCTGATGATGGCCGAAACTACTCGAAGAATCTAATTGAAATAATAAAACAAAAAAACAAAATATTAATATACAACCCAGTTTGTCTGAAAAATTTAATTATTTATTTTCTCAATATTTTTATTGTTTAATATATATATATATATATATATATATATATATATATATATACAGTGGGGGGAAATAAATATTCTTACACATGAAAAATAGTATTTTTATAAATGTAAAAGCCTTAACTAAAACAAATTTTGATACATTTTACGTGTAAAGATACATTTTATTAAAAAATAGTAATAAACTTAATTAATTCTTATACTAACAGAAATTAATGCATTTTTTTCATTTTAACTGATGAAAAAAGTATTCGTACAAAACAAAAAAAGCATATTAACTTAATTTAATACTTTGTGGAATATCCTTTATTGAGTTCAACACCTACCAGTCTATTCCTGTACGTCTCAACTAATGATTTGCACACACTGAGTGGTATTTTGTCCCATTCTTCTTGCCATATTGTCTTCAAATTCTTGATATTTGTTGGTGCTCTTTTCCCAATTTGAATTTTCAAATATCGCCATAAATGCTCGATTGGGTTCAAGTCTGGGGGCTGACTTGGCCGTTGCAAGACATCAACGTTACTTTCAGCTAACCATTTCCTTGTAGACCTGGCGGTATGCTTAGGATCATTATCCAGTTGGAAAACCCAATCAGGAGGTAGCCGAAGTCTCTCAACAGAACGCATTAAATTGTCTTGCAGGATTTTCTGGTAGCTTTTGGCATTCATCTTGCCATCTATTATTGATATTCTGCCAACACCTTTTGCAGAAAAACAGCCCCAGATCATGATACTGCTACCACCAAACTTTACAGTTGGCAACGTGTTCTTTGGTAACTAGGCTTCACCGTCCTTCCTCCACACATGATTTCGATAATTATGACCAAACAACTCTATTTTAGTTTCATCTGTCCATAGTACTTTTTCCCAAAACGAATATTCTTTATCCTTATGCTCTCTAACGAATTTTAACCTAGCATCTCTGTGTCGTTTCAAGAGGAGTGGAGTCTTCCTTGGGATGCATGATTTCAGACTGTTTTTGTGTAGTTCATTACTTATTGTACGCTTGGTTACTTTAATCCCTAATGCACGCAGATGTTCCTGCAGCTCTTCTCGGGTAACCTGTAGATATTGTTGGATCTGGCGTCCTAATATCCATGCTGATCTTAGAGAAATCTTCCTCGGAGCACCTGTTCGTCTTTGGTTTTCGACGCTATTACGAGTTTTAAACCTTGCAATGAACGAAGCAATTGTAGTAAAAGGAATATTCAGGTTGTTAGAAATAGTTCTGTAACTGTTCCCATATTTCCAAAGAGACAAAATATGTTTTTGTGAAATAGTCAATTCTTTACCTTTAGGCATTATTAGAACCTT
>OZ038491.1:55905847-55910847 GCA_964036315.1 Acanthosepion esculentum | reverse complement strand
CCACATCAGGTCAAAGCCAATCACATTGCCGACCCTTTGGATTTTTTCGAGAATCTCGAGATATAAAAATTACAACCCCTTGAAGAACGATTCTGATTTTTACTGGGTTGAGTTTGTGCAAGCAGATATTCTGACAAAACTTTAAAAATTTTTCGGACATTTTGTGATGGAGGAACATTCATATAAGTAATCCGACTCTATTGGGCAGTCACACTTTTCGAAAGAACTGATAACAACGGTGGGCACCAATATAAATTCATCACGTGGCCTATCGCCTTAGATATAACAAAAGCCTTTGACAAGCCGTAGTACACAAACTCTCCAGCTATAGAATCTCTGGGAGACTTATCTCACTTATCAAATCCTTCCTAACAGGTAGGTCCATGAAGACCATTGTTAATGGACAGACTTCTGAAGCCCATATGATCAATGTAGGCATTCACCAAAGCTCTCTTTTCGCCCATACCTTTTTTCTCTTTTTTATATTAACGATCTACCTAAAAACATACAATTTTTCTCTTTTTATATTAACGATCTACCTAAAAACATACAATTTTTCTCTTTTTTATATTAACGATCTACCTAAAAACATACAATTTTTCTCTTTTTTATATTAACGATCTACCTAAAAACATACCTTTTTTCTCTTTTTTATATTAACGATCTACCTAAAAACATACAATTTTTCTCTTTTTTATATTAACGATCTACCTAAAAACATACAATTTTTCTCTTTTTTATATTAACGATCTACCTAAAAACATACAATTTTTCTCTTTTTTATATTAACGATCTACCTAAAAACATACAATTTTTCTCTTTTTTATATTAACGATCTACCTAAAAACATTAAATTTTTCTCTTTTTTATATTAACGATCTACCTAAAAACATACAATTTTTCTCTTTTTTATATTAACGATCTACCTAAAAACATACAATTTTTCTCTTTTTATATTAACGATCTACCTAAAAACATACAATTTTTCTCTTTTTATATTAACGATCTAATTAAAAACATACAATTTTTCTCTTTTTTATATTAACGATCTACCTAAAAACATACAATTTTTCTCTTTTTATATTAACGATCTACCTAAAAACATACAATTTTTCTCTTTTTATATTAACGATCTACCTAAAAACATACAATTTTTCTCTTTTTATATTAACGATCTACCTAAAAACATACAATTTTTCTCTTTTTATATTAACGATCTACCTAAAAACATACAATTTTTCTCTTTTTTATATTAACGATCTACCTAAAAACATACAATTTTTCTCTTTTTATATTAACGATCTACCTAAAAACATACAATTTTTCTCTTTTTTATATTAACGATCTACCTAAAAACATACAATTTTTCTCTTTTTTATATTAACGATCTACCTAAAAACATACAATTTTTCTCTTTTTTATATTAACGATCTACCTAAAAACATACAATTTTTCTCTTTTTATATTAACGATCTACCTAAAAACATACAATTTTTCTCTTTTTTATATTAACGATCTACCTAAAAACATACAATTTTTCTCTTTTTTATATTAACGATCTACCTAAAAACATACAATTTTTCTCTTTTTATATTAACGATCTACCTAAAAACATACAATTTTTCTCTTTTTATATTAACGATCTACCTAAAAACATACAATTTTTCTCTTTTTATATTAACGATCTACCTAAAAACATACAATTTTTCTCTTTTTATATTAACGATCTACCTAAAAACATACAATTTTTCTCTTTTTTATATTAACGATCTACCTAAAAACATACAATTTTTCTCTTTTTTATATTAACGATCTACCTAAAAACATACAATTTTTCTCTTTTTTATATTAACGATCTACCTAAAAACATACAATTTTTCTCTTTTTTATATTAACGATCTGCCCCAAAACATACAATTTTTCTCTTTTTTATATTAACGATCTACCTAAAAACATACAATTTTTCTCTTTTTTATTTTAACGATCTACCTAAAAACATACAATTTTTCTCTTTTTTATATTAACGATCTACCTAAAAACATACAATTTTTCTCTTTTTTATATTAACGATCTGCCCAAAAACATACAATTTTTCTCTTTTTTATATTAACGATTTACCTAAAAACATACAATTTTTCTCTTTTTTATATTAACGATCTACCTAAAAACATACAATTTTTCTCTTTTTTATATTAACGATCTGCCCAAAAACATACAATTTTTCTCTTTTTTATATTAACGATCTACCTGAAAACATACAATTTTTCTCTTTTTTATATTAACGATCTACCTAAAAACATACAATTTTTCTCTTTTTTATATTAACGATCTACCTAAAAACATACAACTTTTCTCTTTTTTATATTAACGATCTACCTAAAAACATACAATTTTTCTCTTTTTTATATTAACGATCTACCTAAAAACATACAATTTTTCTCTTTTTTTATATTAACGATCTGCCCAAAACATACAATTTTTCTCTTTTTTATATTAACGATCTACCTAAAAAAAATACAATTTTTCTCTTTTTTATATTAACGATCTACCTGAAAACATACAATTTTTCTCTTTTTTATATTAACGATCTACCTAAAAACATACTTTGATCTTTAGTGAATATCTATGCAGATTATACAACAGTGTATGCGTGTACCTCCCAAAATCTAAATGACCAGAGTCTGGCAGCTGATCTCTGCTCCGAACTAGCTCTAACAGCTCAATGGGGGAATAGTTGGTTTAAAGCATTCAATACCTCAACAATCAAACTAGTAACGTTCTAACATCACTGAGGAGAATTGGAATGGTTGTTCTCTGAAAGAGGCTCCGTGCCTTGAACGCTATTGGGACTATCAATCTCCAAAGATGCTGGGGAAATGGTCAGTTCTTTTTATTAATTAATGTAATCGATAGTTGTGATTTTTTTAAATTATAAATGCGCATGAAACGCATTCCATCATAGTCAATTTATAAATTAACGTTAAGAATATGTAAGGGAGGTAACTTAATTAATATTTTTTATCATTAATGTTTAAAAATGCTCAACCTGCAATTAAAAAAAAAATTACAATTTGAGTATCACAAGACATTGCTTTCATCAGCATTCTAAAACATTGTTGCTATTCTCATAATCTTATTTAAAGTTGGTTCATTAATTTTTATATAGGGCGCTTCATAAATTGTAAGTTTTTGTTTTTATTTATTTTCATGGTAGAGTATACTTGTATTGCTAATTTGTATTTTCCTAAAACGGGAATGTGGACAGAAATGTTCTTTTAAATGTGCAATAGAACTTGAATCCGACATGTGCAATATAAGCCTTCTTGATAATATTGTCATCGTAAAACCAACACACACACACACGCGCGCGCACACACACACACACACACACACACACGCGCACGCGCGCGCGCACACACACACACACGCACGCACGCGCGCGCGCACACACACACACACACATAATTCTGCATTTGGGCAGCAATTTCTTTTTATACAAGTTTTATTAAAAACTCAAGGTACTGCGATTAAGATTTTTATTTATTTTTCTTGTGTTCATATACGTGTTTTCTGTTTTGGACATAAAGTGTTTAAAAATTGTCTAAATGTTCTGCATATGCGAGCGCTTTCGGCTATTCTTTTAGCCATTATCAAAGATAAATTTTGTTTTATTTCTAACTGAATGTATGGATTTTTGATGTATGCATCTAGAGTTATAGGAACGTTTTTTTTTTAATTTTCCAAATACAGTCAGCACATTGTGGCCGTGTTCATGGTTGATGTTATTGATTGTTGTTTTTTTCTTTTTTTCTTATTAGTACTTCCATTATTTTTAGTCATTATTTTACATATGAGCGAGTCTATTATGCTTGTATTTTCTGCAAGTATTTTGCGGATGAAATTTGGTAGGTTTCCGTATATGTTTAAATGAATCCTAATTGAGCTATGGTCAGAAATCAAAACATTCCTATAACTCATAGGATGCATGCATAAAATATCCATACATTCAGTTATAAATCGAAATCAAAATACTCCTTGACAATGGCTAAAAGAATAGCCGAAAGCTCTCGGACATACAGATCATTTGGACAATTACTTTATGTAAACACTTTAGGTCCAGAAAAAAAAAATTATGAACACAAAAAAATGACACTATTTACATTATTCGGACTATTGTCCTCATTTTTGTTGCCATTATTCTCACAACGTTTCGGCCGTTGTACGCTCCGGCCTTCTTCAGGTGGTTGGAATATCAAACTGAACCCTTCATTTCGTTCGCTGGGGTAGACTGTTCTAGTTCCGCGTGCCATGTCTAATGGATGTCACTTATCAGTTATCTCCGTAAGGACATATGTGCATGAATTTCTGGGACTTATAAACTTAATGTCTTCAGCAACCATTTTTACCAGTGCTCATATTGCAATTTATAAGCTCTCGAATATACATTTGGACAATTTTTGCACACTTTATGTCCTAAAAAAACAAAAAAAAAAACATTTATGAACACACACACACACACACACACACACACACACACACACACACACACACACACACACACACACACACACACACACACACACACACAAATGACACTATTTACATTATTCGGACTATTGTCCTCATTTTTATTGCCATATTTATCACAACGTTTCGGCCGTTGTACGCTCCGGCCTTCTTCAGGTGGTTGGAATGTCGAACTGAACCCTCTATTTCGCTCGCTTGGGTAGACTGTTCTAGTTCCACGTGCCATGTCTAATGGGTGTCAGTTATCAGTTAAGGACACATGGCACAGTGGATAAAGGTGTTGGCTAGATCCAGTGACAGGACCCAAAGAGTTGTGAGTTCAACACCTGGTTAAGGCAATGGAGAACTTGGAGAGGGGAATTAACAGGCGATAACTGACAATTGACATTCATTAGTCATGGCACGTGGAACTAGAACAGTCTATCCCGGCGAGCGAAATAAAGGTTTTAGTTCGACATTCCAACCATCTGAAG
>OZ038491.1:55813347-55900847 GCA_964036315.1 Acanthosepion esculentum | reverse complement strand
AGAAATATTGATGTAAAAATATAAATTGGTAGGTAAAATTTATACGCTAATAAGAATAAATAAATAAATCAAACTTAAGTAAAATACAAGTGAAATAGAAATAAATTATTCAAATATAGATTAACATAAAAGGACCATATAAAGAAGGAAATGTCAATTAAAATTAACTACTAACATAAAAGTGACCTGATAAAACGGGGCTAACAATTAAAAAAGGGGATTTGATGATAAATATGTGTAATATATATATATATATATATATATATATATATATATATATATATATATATATATATATAATTATTTATTTAAATATTATAACATAAATATGTTATAAAATCACTACAAAAATAGCCATTTTGTTTCAACACTTCTGGTGTCTTATCAAGACCAAAAAGTCTTGTAACGAAAATTTTGACATTTCAATGGGTTCTTTGGATTCTGCAGAAGCTTCTGACCTGGTCGGGTTATTTCTTTTGTACAATTTAAGTGCTTTTGATTGTCTAGATTCTGATAGTGTAGGATTGTATAGGGATGATGGATTATTAGTTGTTAAAACTCCACTAAAATTAAGGTAGACCGTATTAGGAAAATGATTCATAAGGTATTTAAGGATTTGGGTCTTAGGACAATAGTTACCACTAATGTTAAACAAGTAGATTTTCTAGACGTTACCCTGGACCTTGCCAGCAACACTTTCCAACCATATGTGAAGATTAATTCCAACCCAATATACGTGCATCCAAATTCCAGCCCCCCTTCAGTCATCAAACACATACCCTCCTCCATTGGATTTAGGATTAGTAATAACTCTTCGAACGAAGATGTTTTTAATAAACATCGGGATTTTTACAATTCTGCACTCAAAAATAGTGGATACAAAGATACCACTATTCAATATAAAAGCCCTGTTAATAGCAACCATAATAAGAAAAAGAGATCTAGAAAGATCATATGACTTGATAAGACACCAGAAGTGTTGAAACAAAATGGCTATTTTTGTAGTGATTTTATAACATATTTATGTTATAATATTTAAATAAATAATTATATCTGCTCTACTCTGTATTGAGCACTCTTTTAAGAATAATAATTGTTGGTTATTGGAATTTATTCCGTATATACCAATCCTATATATATATATATATATATATATATATATATATATATATATATATATATATATATATATATATATATATATATAAAACAACTTAAAAAACTGAAATATAAAATATATATATAATAGAAATTAAATTGCAAAAATTTTTTAAAAATTATATTAAAAATATATGTGTGTGTTACGTATATGAATATATAAATGTTAATTTTTATGTAAATCAAAGTCTTTAAAATTTTGATATTAAACAACAAATGTTGACAACATATTCAAGATAGATTGAGGTGGAAAGAAAACGTATCGTAGTTGAAGATAGAAAAATAAACAGATGCTTCTTTAGTCTTAATTGATTTATTTGATAAAGATAATATTATTAGTCATTATCGATAGCGTAATCCCATCTATTTGGCAAATTGTTGATCTCTCGGATGTGAAGTCCTTCAGGTTTCGATCAAAAGTATCAGTCAGTATTAGTCATAACCTCCTCACAATTAATAAACTGTTTTCCCTCTAAATGAGTTGAAAAGATGGCACAAGATCAGAAGGGTAAGTCCTTTCATGTTTAATGACATAATGTTTTTCCGAATGACTTGAATAATGTCCATTCTTGCATTATTCTATAAGAGCAACGTGTCTTTATGATTAACCAAACAGGTGCGTTTTCAGCAAATTTGTGATTGCACCGACTAGTGTTATATAGGAATAAAGTGTCGCTGCCGACACTTGAGTTTGAACATTGATCGCCAGTGAGCAAAACACATCGCGTGGCGTCTAATTGATCGCTATATTCTATTCTATCGTCTATTACTAATTTGATCTTCATTTCTAGTCTATCCTCTATTACTATACGAATCCCTATTCTCTACTCTATTCACTATACTATTTCTTATACTGATCACTATGCGGATTACTATTCGAGCGATTATTGTCGAGCAAGTACTGTTAGTGCGAATGTAAATTCGAAGGCGTCTGACACCAGTATTGTTCAACAGCGTACTATAGCTGTATCTGCGATTACAAAGTCTCTACTACAAGGAGCATCACAAAAGTGACAACGAGAATTCGTTGAAATCACAAAAGTGTCGACGAGTGTTCGTTGACATCACAAAAACTAGTTTGCTCAGAGTTTTCCTCAACTGTGGTTTTCAGAAGTTCCAATATTGACAGATCTTGAACATCCAGATCGAAGGGAATCTTTCAGAGAAAATTTCCCATTCAAATTTGGTCAGACAATCGTTGGCATGTCCCGACACTTAAATCTTCATGTCCATAGACAGAACGAATATTTCTTGCTGCTTTTGTGGCTGTAGAAACCTTACTGAATTCATGCAACGTGCAGTGTTTGATATGGGTCGGATCTAAACTCATTTTAAAAGGATAAAATCGATACGAATTTTCGTCTCTCTCTAATATGCAGAGAGAGAGAGAGAGGGGGGTTGCGAAGGAGAAAAATAACATTAGAACGTAAAAATTAATGGTTGTTTCAGCGAATTTTAGTCACTCTGTAATATACCGAGAGGGAGAAAAAAGGGCGGGAGAGAGAGAAAGAGAGAGAGAGAGAGAGAGAAAGAGAGAGAAAGAGAAAGAGAGAGAGAGAAAGAGAAAGAGAAAGAGAAAGAGAAAAATAACTATATCAGAACGTAAAAATTAATGTTTTTTTCAGTGTAAGTATTGAAAAAGTTGCCCTCAAAATAATCATGTCAAATATGCGAGAGCAACTTCTTTCCAAACTAATACTTGTAATCAACATTAGAAATCCAAGGAAGACCCGAAACCATCAGGCTAAAGCATTAGTAAAATCATCAAGAATACTGAGGCGAGTGCTGGAGTATTGAGGAAACCTTGTTTTCACTTGTTCACTAGCGATGATCACAAGAAAGATCTGATGTGAACTGCAAACCCAATGAATAATCGAAGTAAAATCAGTAAGAACAGAGAGGAAGGTGGTGGAGTGCTCACTCGTTCATCGGAGATGGCCTCCAGATAAGTCTTATATGTGAATAATAAATCATGGAAAGGACCAAATTCATCGAGACGAAAAGCGTAGTACAATCGGCTCGAATAGTTGGGGTGGGGTGTTGGAATAGGCCGGAGATTGATTGTAACTTGTTTAACAATAAATATTCAACGTAAATTTCAGTTAAAATATCTTTTGCATTAATTACATTTTTGATAGCGCATTTGCTGGATTGAAGTTTATTGTGCAAATAGAGTGTTGTTTATTACATTGTAAATGCACGCACATACCCACACACGCATGTATATAAATAAATACATTTATTTATGTATATGTATTCCTTTTACTTTTTATCGTTTCTCTCACGAATTATTCTTTCTACACATATTCATGCACATATATATGCCACACACACACGCACCCATATATAAAATAATATACTTACTGATATTTATTTTTAACACACACACACACACACACACACACACACACACACACACACACACATATATATATATATATATATATATATATATATATATATATATATATATATGGGCGCGTGGCCGAGTGTTTAGAACGTTCGCTTTCTGACGATGAGTTCGAATTTCACCGCGGTTGATTTGTCAGGTAGGAGGCTTCCTGATGTCTGGAGTGTGTGTGTGTGGGGGGGGGGATCCCAGCGTGCGGCACCTTTGGAAAGTTCCTGAAAATCATACCACGGGTTGACCCATGCATTGTGAGTGAAACTGGGTAGACGGAGGACTGTCGATAGCTGTGCTAGCACGAAGTCGCAAGTCATCGTGACCGAGGGTTTGAGTGTGCTGGTCTCGTTCAGATTGATGATCACGCTAGATAACACGCTCTGTCCCTGAAACTGTAACTAAGGTCTGGTCAGCATAGTTTCAATATAAACCACAGGTGGGCTCTGTGAGTGCTGAACAAACACAAATGTGCCTGAGAGAGCGTCTGAATTAGGGATTGGCTAATCACTCTAGTAAACGGGTATCCTCGAATACGCGTGGTCAGCTATTATATATATATATATATATATATATATATATATATATATACACGCTCTGTATATATATATCATATATAGTATATATATGTAGCACAGGTAAAAATAGTCCGCGGATAAGTAATCCAAGTAGATCCTATTAATATAAAATATTAAAACTGATCCACAAAAGAGAGCTCAATATAATTTTTATTATAGAGCATATACGTGAATTACAATTAACGAGATCCAAACAATTTCCCTCATACAGATGATCATTTCGTCCATGGGAAAGTAATTTTCCCCTGGACTTATCATTGCAAATACATTTACTAAAAAAATTAGTAAACGTATTTGCATTGATGAGTCCAGGACTTCTTTCTTATGGACGAAATAGTCATCTGTATGAGGTAAATTGTTTGGATCTCATTAATTATATATATATATATATATATATATATATATATATATATATATATATATGTATATATACAGTGTAACCCGGATATAAGAGACCCAGATATAAGAGAAACCCGGATCTAAGAGAGATTTTCTCTGGTCCCAAATTAGAGCCTGTGTTAATGTATATATAATAGACCAAATCCGGATATAAGAGACGTCTTCGCCGGTCCCGACAACTCTCTTATATCCGGGTTACACTGTATATATATATATATATATATATATATATATATATATATATATATATATATAACATAGCATATTTATATACTATACACCTCCGTGCACACACACTCACACACACACACACACATATATATATATGTTTTGTATTAATTCTTTTGTTCACAAGTAGAGGTCTATCGCTTCTTCCCTGTTTAGGATAGGGTTTCCGAATTCTTCTAAAATCTTTTTATTCTCTTTCACTTCCAACAACCCTGTGGTCTTCGTGACATTGTCTTCTAGTTTGGAGCGAATTGATTAAAAAAGAAGAAAAAAAGTATTGTATTGTTTTAGAAGTAGTATCAAATGTTATGTTAAAAATTATATATATAACCATATATATATATATATATATATATATATATATATATATATATATATATATATATATGTATATGTATATATATATATATATATATATATATATATATATATATATATATGTATATATATATATATATATATATATATATATGTATATATATATATATATATATATATATATGAATGCAAGTGTATACAGATAGAAAATAAGAAAAACATGTACGCTGGGCGAATAAATACAAGTGATTTCAGTAAATACTTGAAGCAACAAAAACGAATTTCTACAGAAGGCTGCTGAGAATACAAGGGATCGAACAGATCAGCAACAACGAAGTCCTGGAGATAATATCTTTTAGTTTCTGATAATAACCGTGACAGTCGAAAGTACTCCAACAAAAAAGAAAATAAACCCACGAAATCTAAAACGTTTGCCCAGTTTGGATCAGAATGTGTAACAGCTTATTCGAAAATTGGAAAAGTACAATGCAGAATTAAACAGATAGACACTTTCGGATGAATTCATCTTGTTAAGATCTATCTATCTATCTATCTATCTATCTATCTATCTATCTATCTAACCAAATATATATTTGTAACCATTTTATTTCCACACACACACACACACACACACACACACACACACACACACACACACA
Organism: Acanthosepion esculentum; assembly: GCA_964036315.1. NCBI lineage: Eukaryota > Metazoa > Mollusca > Cephalopoda > Sepiida > Sepiidae > Acanthosepion > Acanthosepion esculentum. Next base: position 55,895,106 of record OZ038491.1, on the reverse strand, counting down.
CACACACACACACACACATACATATATATATATATATATATATATATATATATATATATATATATATATATAATAAAGTGTAAGAAAATTTCGTTTGACATGTTTCGTCCTTTGGGACTTAATCGGGCTAAATTTGTTTACCTTGGTGTAACTACATATGCGCACGAATGAGGGATGCTGGGAATTTAAAATTTGAATTGGATTTTTTTGTATATAATCTATCCGATTTAATTTTGTTTTTAACTCCTAAAAGCGAAACGCGTCACACGAAAACTTTCACTTTGTCATACATTTTTCCCCAATATTGTTCTTGATATATAAAAATTTATATATCGTTATCTCATATATATATATATATATATAATATATATATATATATATATATATATATATATATATTCACTCACCACACCAGCCTGCTCATTGATGTCATTACTTCTAAAACGTACACAAACAATGACGTACCCACTGTACCAACGTTGGCCCCATTCTTTGAGTTATATTCATCGGTAGTTTATAAATAGGCTACAAACGAGTTTTATGTTTTGTTTTTAGCCGTTTAGACAGGAATGAAAGAAAGAGTTTGACTGGAATCAGCCAACGTAATGTTTTTGGCAACATGAGAGAAAAACATGTGGCGTTGTCTGCTGCTAGGTTGAAGGATCCCATTACCATAGCAAAGAATTTAATCTTTACAACGTGTTTGTAACTATACAGGCTCGTTTGTATTATTTTCTGTATGAATTTCTAGGATAAGGAGTTATAATTATTTACATTATTTACACGAGGACTATTGTCATCATGTTTGTTGTTATTATCACAACGTTTCGGCTGTGTCCTCCTGACTTCAGGTTGCTTATCGACCCGGAAAACCGTCAGTGAATTTCGAACTAAACTCTTTGTTTATTCTGTGGACATATATTATTCTCATTCCGCTCTCCATGTCCAGGGAACAAGACGAGATATGCCTAGACATGTACAGCGGAATAACAACCATCTATTCCGTAGATTAAATAAGGAAGATTACTCGGAGAGACAAGCACTTGATGATGATCGGAGAGCACAACAGACGAAACGTTGTGATAATAATAACAGCAAAAAGGAGGACAATAGTCTGAGTATAAATAATGTAAATAATACTTGCTTGTATGTACAACCACTACAGTTTGAACTGGAATCAGTTACGCTTTCCAGCCTAGAAACATACATAATGTTAAGCGGGAAAGTATAAAAAAAATGAACTTGAGGAGGCGGAGCAGGAGCAAGAAGACGAGAAGGAACAAAAATAATATAGGAATGTGTAGGAAAAAACAACGTTCGACAGAAACGAAAAAGGTAGACGGAATATATATATATATATATATATATATATATATATATATATATATATATATATATATATATATATTAAAATAATGAGAAAGAGCAGTAAGATTTATAATCCGGTGTTCTTATTAATTATTATTTTTTTTATTTAAAAAAAACAGTGCTCAATACAATTCAGTAGAGCCTAAACATAATAAATTCACTAATTAAAAAATATTGTTCCATCGCTACACAGGAATTACCATGTTTTAAAAACAGAAACTTAAACTTAAATTTAATTATAGAATTAAATTAATTTTAATTTAAAATTTAATTAAATTTAAAATTTAAATTAATTTAATTCTATAATTAAATTTAAGGTTTAGTTTCTTTTTTTGAAACATGGTAATTCCTGTGTAGCGATGGAACCATATTTTTAAATTAGTAAATATATATATATATATATATATATATATATATATATATATATATATATATATATATATATATATATGCTGACCGGATGATGATATATGATCCATATATCCTTAGGACAGTTTCTGCACACTCTACGTCCAGGAAAGAAATCACTTGCACGAAAGGAAGAAAAATTTAATAATACCTTAATCTCAGTGCCTTGTCACTTGTCAGTCGTGTTCAGTGGAATCAGTATAAAAATGGGATTGCTGCCCAAATAAAGAATTATATATACACTGACGAAAATAACTTTAAGACGGATGGTCAAAGTTTTATTCATTTCAGAACTTATTTTGCCGGCAAAGTTGGATAATTTAAAGTAATGTAGCAATAAAACTTTTCAAGATGTACAAAAATATACAATTTTTACATCATTTGAATGAGAAATAAATTCTGCATAAAGCGTACACAATAAAACTAATTTATATTGTTTTATTAGAAACATATTCTGAAATGAATTAAACTTTAACCATCGGTCTTAAACATATTTTCCCCAGTGTATATATATATTTTTAAGACATTTTTGTTTATACATTCTTTTTATAGATGCAAATATTTAAGTAAAGGCTCTGTTTATAATAAACAGTATTAAACAACATTTACCGGCTTGAATGTCCGAGAAATTTTCATAGTAAATATTCGTTCTCTGACAGGATTCGAACATGTATCTTATACGGAACCGTCATTTAGCCTGACGTGCTCTTAACCGATCAAGCCACAGGGAATCGTTCGATTAGCAAGGTCGAATTTACTGCCTTTAAACTTCAATTTTCCATGATTCTCACACGTACATTCATATCTGCTCATGGCGTCTCCAAATGTAAACAAATGACGTAACACATTATGAAATGGACAAAGTCCGACAATTATTTTTAAGACATTTTTATGTTTATACATTCTTTTTATAGATACAAATATTTAAGTAAATGCTCTGTATATAATAAACAGTAGTATTAAACAACATTTACCGGCCTGTATGTCCGAGAAATTTTCATAGAAAAATATTCGTTCTCCGAACTTGTATCCTATACGGAACCTTCATTTAGCCTGACGTGCTCTTAAAGTTTAAGAGCACGTCAGGTTAAATGACGGTTTCGTATAGGATACAGGTTCGAATCCAGTCGGAGAACGTATATTTTCTATGAAAATTTCTCGGATATTCAGGTCGGTAAATGTTGTTTAATACTGTTTATTATAAACAGAGCATTTACTTAAATATTTGTATCTATAAAAAGAATGTATAAACATAAAAATGTCTTAAAAATAATTGTCGGACTTTGTCCATTTCATAATATATATATATAAAATTAGATGTAAGTACCTCCAAACAAATGCGATACGTTAGGATTAAAATGAATTAAAAATAAACAAACCTTTCTTGAGGATTTTATTTTAATTTCAAGCTAAGATGAAATTTAATATTTCCGATATTCAAAATACTTTGCTGTATTTCAAATCGAATTTAAATTATTGGAATGAGTTTTTTTTTAAATTGTTAAAAATGCCTCATTTTAGACATATTTACATTTTTTTTCAGCAGAATGAAACATCATTCAAAATAACATATACTTTTCTGAACCCTTTTTTGGAGATAATTATATGATTTAAAATTTAATTAATCTGATTTGAAACAAATATTACTTAATCTTAATATGCCAGAAAAGATTTTTTAACGTGGAGCTGGCTGTTTTTATGAGGTTTTGACAACTATTTCGATAGGTCTACGTTTGGAATATTTTTCTATGGGGATATATGAGGAAAAATTACTTGACGAATATAACGTGCGCGGCCTTTTTATATACTTGTTTTTAACTACCAGGATTTCTAAATGTTTAGGAAAATGTTTAAGTAATCTAATGTTTTATTGAATTTTAGGTACTTTAGCTTTAAATTTACTATAGCTACCGCTTTTATTTTATGATAATGTTTATGGATGCCCGCACTAACAAAAATCGGTACGTTTATAAACACACTCATAAAAATTCAAAATTATTTTTAAAATACTGGGGGTCGCTGAATTGTAGTAATCTTTTCCATTTATGATTAGTAAATATAATTTTTACTTAATAACAATATCATCTAATTGCTATAAATTAATACAGAATTTTAAAAGATTTAAATCTTTACAAATTATCTTAATTAAAAATTTTAAAAATGAAAACAATTATTGCAAAAATACATTATTCATCGAAATTTTTTTATAGTGTCTATAATATATTTTATTCATAGAAACAATTAAAAGTTTTTCTAATTAAATAATGTCTTAGTTTTTATTGCATTTTTTATTTTACGATTCAGAGTAGATTTTCTGTAACTGGTGATAAAAATTATATTTGAAATTCTCCAAGGACTTGTGCTTATAACTAATATACATATTAAACCCTACAAAATTAATTACACGAAATTTCATAAAATTAATTAAGTATGGGTATCAAATATAAAAAAGAAATATTTTTTTACTAAGATTTTCTAAAAAAAAAAATGTTTCTAAAACAATTTCATTCATTTGTGAATAAATCCTGAAAGTTTCATTAAAATTCGAACAAATTACTTGATTTTTGCAAGATTTTTAAAAATCAATGTGTCCTTCATCGTAAAAAGACGCTAAAATTTCCTGTATTAATTTATGATCATCCGCTGATGAAAGAAAAATAATTAACTAAAATTTTAAGGTTAAAAAAAAAAATGAAATAATCAAAACATTCTTTGGTCTTTTCTCTTAATAACATAAAGATTTTAACGCTAAAATTTTGTTTTTATTAAGTTCGGGTATTTTTTCAACAAGGAATGCTCATTTTGTGCTGATCTTTGCAGGTACCTAATTAAATAGATTTGAAGGTTGACAACTAAAAAACAGTTTTCAATTGTGTATTCAATTTCTACAGGGCGTGGGGGGATGCTGCTCATGACCAAAAGTTGTGATGTAATTATTCACAATAATATAACAATATATAATATCACAATATATATATATATATATATATATATATATATATATATATATATATATATATATATATATATATATATATATATATATATATATATATATATATATATATATATATATATATATATATATATTTATATATATATATATATTAATAAATGCACATATACCTACATTTGTAGTGCAACTTAAAGTTTTATGGTTTCCAAAGTTGTCAGGCACAAATGGCAAATGAACCACAATAAAATTGTATTAAGTGGTTCATTTGACATTTTGGCCTGGTGACTTGGGAAACCACAAAATTTTAAGTTGCACTACAAACGTAGGTATATGTGTATTCATTAATATATACGTCATAGCTCTGTTTTACTACATTGAGTACCATATTGTTTGCACCATAAATTAAATGAAATAAATATCTGTTTGCTTATCTGTGTATGTACGCTATCGCACGCATATACACTTGCTAATATCTATCTATCTATCTATCTATCCATCTTTCTCTCTCTATCTATCTATATATCTATATATATCTATATATATATATCTATATATATATATATATATATATATATATATATATATATATATATATATATATATATATATATATATATATACCATCTTTTGTTCGTAGGTTGTCAGAATCTTATTATCTGTCAATTTCTTTTTGTAAAGAAGTCATTTTGTGCCTTAAAATCGCAAAACTATATTTGTTTATTAAGAAATTATTTTTACCAACACATACGTACACTCTTACGTGCACTTGCGTATCATATGGGCCACCTACATTTTCGCCAGTGAGATTTTAGATCTCTGGCTCTTACACACACAAAAAAGCACTCAGTAATATTAGCACAACGTTTCAAACGATAGCGAAACAGAAGCAAACATAGAAACTGTTAGAATGAGTGATTGTCTAGAAAGAGCAGTCTGAGATTTATTCTAAGTATCTGCCCTAAATTGTACAGGTATTAAATTAATTATCAGGCGTAAAGGCATTTTGTATAGTATATGCAAACAGGTATTTTATCTCTTTTGGCTGGTGTATGGTTAAAAAGCTAATCATTCACTATCACTTTTCTTTTGTCGAAAACTAGAGAAAACATCTGACGTACGCTGATATATTTTCATAAATAAAGCAAGAAAAAGTCATAAGTTATTTATAACTGAAAAGAGGACCTCTGACGTCATATAAATTTCTGGTTTATATTTATTGTCTATTTCAGTAATAAAGAAATGTGTCGAAATGATTAGCGATAGAAATTGCGACCGCATTCCTTATTTTTGAGATTGGCTCTCGAAGTCTTGTGATGCTTCCTGATTCCTTTTTATATTATTTTCTTTCGGCCAAAAGGGGCGTAAGGTAAAGATGTGACTTCTTCCCGGACTTATTCAATCTTTACAGCAAGGTGATCCTGATAGAATCAGAAGTTCTAACCGTACTCCTTATTAGTTGCCACAATATTAACAACATAAGAGATGCAGATGGCAGACACAGAAAGGAAACTACAGGAACTCTTAGAGACAGTAGTAAAAGAAAGGGAGAATAAAGGATTAAATATTAATTGTAAGAGGGCACCTCGAGGTTAGCAAGCTTGTCTCGCTAGAACAATTACGACTGAGTAATGAGTTCGGTCCTCACTACTTTCGCACCCTACTTTCGGCCTTGTGTCACATCTAAGCTACGCTTGGAAAATTGCAATATCAATTGTAAGACAGAAAGGAACAGATGCGAACTACGAATTGGAGACACAAAAATAAAGCAAAAGCATAGATTTAAATATCTAGGACTGAAAATGCGACATCGAAACCAAAGGCGCATTGGAATAGCAAAAGAGCCTTCTAAAAGCTAAGCAAAGTAATAAGTGTTATGGGAACTTACCCATAATAATAATGGACTATTCCGGACATCATAAATACTGCTCCTTAAGAGGAAGTACAGAGAGTCCTTTTTGGACGACTCGGCTAGACGGTCGAACTCTCTGCCTCTGAGGTAGAGGGGAACTCTCTGTCTCTGGGCAGGGAGGAATCCGGACGAGGTTCCGCCGAAGGGCGGACCCTCGTTCGGGGAGGTTGACCAACCCGATCCCGTTTATACGGGTTCTACGGGCAATTTTTGTCCGAGCCTACGGGCTCGGAAAGCCAACATTAAACCGGCCTTGTGCACGTGGGCGTGTTAATGAACATCGTAAGTTCAGAGAGTCAGAGTCAGAGACAGAGTCAGACGATTACTGTAAGAACATTGGAATAGTGATACTTGTCGAGACAACATAGTTCACTCTAACCAAATCTGATAGTCATTACTAATACTTCTACTTCTTTGTACATATTTCTGTTTGTAATATATCTGTGTTATTCCATACCTGTGTTCGAGTTATTCTTCATTGGTTCTACCTTGGACCATCACCGTGGTACAAGGAACTTGGACCATAACAATAAGAAACAGGAAAACTTCGTTAGAAACAAAGAAAAGGTATTGAACTATTATGTAATACCAGTCCTCCTATATAGCAGTGAATGCCAGATAATATCCTCACAGATTAAGAAGAGACTTGAGAAACGTGGTTCTATAGAAGCATGATGAAAATCCTATGTAAGGCAAATAGTGAGAAAAGAGGGCATGGAAAATTTGATACTTACAGGACATACTGAAGAAAAGAGGGACAGAGACAAGCAGCGAATAACCTAGTTAAGAAGATTGTATAAATGGTTGGCAGAACAGGGATTAGGAGAGATAGCAGAAAGAGGAACGGAAAGAGCTTTAAAAGACTTGAAACACTGGTTATCGCAAGATCACCGAAGTTAAGTAATTCGAGCCTGGTCAGTTCCTATATGGGTGACCGGTTAAGAATAACAGGTGCTGTCAGCTTGGATGTGCGTGGAATGTAACAGATAACGGCTCGGAATTGAAAATCGGAGAGCTGAGTTCGAATTCCAGTCGGGATCGTGACATTTACTTACGCGCAAATACCCTTGAGAAAGTTATGAAACCACATCTTCGCCCCCTCCCGCATCAATGAGTAAATAAGTAGAACTTGTATCAGTAAATCATTAATATCTCTAAATATTATTACAAACTAAAAATATTTTCTGGACAGAAGTAATTTTAAAGCAAGAAAATATTTTTAGATTGTAATATTTTTTTTAGCGTTATTAATGATTTACTGATACAACTTCAACTAATTAACTCATAGTTGTGGGGGTGGGGGGGAGAAGAGGAGGATTCATACCTTTCCCGAGGGTATTTGCAAAATGCCGATAAGCCGTAAGACACAAACTAATCAAAGGACTGGAGGTTGTGGAGAGCCATGATCGACCACGTTCTGAAGGGACGCGGCACATAGAAGAAGAATTCTTGCAACTGGAGTTGGCAATTGATTCTCTTTGATCACTAAAGTGTTTTCAGTGCAAAATAAGACCTACTGATATTAGATATAAGTACTTAAGAAATAACAACGAGCTAAGATAAAGCGAAATCTCTTTTTAATTATATGTACATTTAATTTTTGCTTTCAAACTTAAAGAAGAAAACCGTCAAATGTTGGACGTGCGTGTAATATGCACAGATTTGATAGATGATCGATCTTCTGCTGCAGTGGCGTCAATAGAAAGCACGACAATTTAACTTCGTTTGGATGCAGACTAATGAAGGAACTAGAGGCCGAAAATTAGCCAAAGTTTCCTTAATTTCAAACCCACTAACCACTTTCGATCTTACGAAAATCAAAGAAAAATGGCCATCGCGTAAATCCTTTGCGGATGATTCACTACGTGAGCTTACATCTGCTTTTCCCCTGATCAAATCCACATCAGCCTTCTAACGAATGTGTAGTTCGTTGGTAACACGATTCACGATATCGTGTCATTTTAATCACATCACGTTTCCAAATATGAGAGATTTAATGCTTTGATTACGCTATCCATGACCTTTTTTAGTCAAGCCATGTTGAATATATTACAGTGCGTCTTTTATCGAGGAAATTCAAACATGTCGAAGACACTTCTGGCGTTTGCATAATTTATTTTCCTTCTAATAATTGTTAGAAAATTGATAATTGAATAATTGCTTTCCTAACGAAGACATTGCTGATTGTTTAAAACGAACTCTTGGGTAAGAAACTCTATACATATGTACATAAAACGTACAAAAAAAAAGAATATATTTATTGCGTAAATAAATATATATTGTAGAACATTACAGGTTGATTTTTTTATAATAAACAGCAATTTATTCAAATATAAAGACAAATGCAAGTCATGCGTAAATAATGGCTTTTATCAATAAATGCACTGGTTTCTTTGAAACATTACGTTAAAAATATCCATATAACAAGTTTTAAAATTCTATTAATATCGTAGTATCTACCTAGCTTCCTTCATAAAGTATTAGTCAGAAGAGAAAAATGTTAAAGCTTTTAAAAAGAACAAGAGAATAGCCCAGTGGATAAAAGCGTTGGTTGGTGTGATCCACTGACTTGACCCAAAGAGTTGTGAGTTCAGTAGAGGTGAACAAAAACTTGGAGAGTTGGTTTACTAAAGGAAAATAACTGAAACTGAGATATCCAGAAAAGGCATGACATGTGGAACTAGAACAATTTACGAATTCGAAATTCCGACGTATATCGCCTGAATAAGGCCGGAGCGTACAACGGCCGAAACGTCGTGAATATAACAATAAAGATGAGGACAACAGTCTGAACAATGTAAATAGTGTAAATAGTTACAATGGCTCATCTCAGAAATATAGACAGATGAGAATATTATAAGACAAGATAGCAATACTTCGTCTCTATCACTTGTCTCTTTTACTTTCAATAGCTTTTCTTTTCGGTTTTCTCTAGCTTCTTCACTGATATCGAACATTCTTCTCTCTCACCCCCACTCTTTTACTATTTTTCTTTCATTTGCTTTTATTTTCATTTCTGTCGACAATTTTTTACTTACCCTCTACCTTTCCTTTCTTCCGCCTCCATCACTTGTCCCTTTTTCTTTTCCACTCACTTTTCGTTACCCTCTGCTTTTCCTCTCTTTCTTCTCTCTCCCTTGCTCTTTTACTTTCACTCACCTTTTATTCGTTTTTCTCTAACTTTCTTACTCACCTTTTACATTTCCCTTGTATCGTTTCCATCCCTAGCTACTTTTTCCTTCAGTTTGCTTTTCTTTTCGTTTTTTTTTAGCTTTCCTATTTACCCTTTACCTGTTCTTTGTTTCGTCTCAATCCCGTGAACCTTTTCTTTCACTTGCTTTTCTTTTCGTTTTTATCTATCTATCTATCTATCTATCTATCTATCTATCTATCTATCTATCTATCTATCTATTCCAATCTCTCCTCTCTCTCTCTCTCTCTCTCTCTCTCTCTCTCTCTCTCTATATATATATATATATATATATATATATATTCTAATCTATCTATCTATCTATTTGCAGTATTGTGCAAATTAATTGGGACAGTGACTTCAATAAAATAGAGAAATAACATATTATCAAATTATGTTTATTTCTTACGAAAAGCTTCACATAACTGTTCTAAAATATCACAAACCTGTATGTTAGATGCCCGCCTCTACTTTTAATGAGCATTTGGACACGTTTTGGCAGAGATTCGACTAGTTTCAGACATGTTGCCCAATTCTTAATTGTGATACCATACCTGAATGGCTGCACAGATTAGCTTCTCCATGGTGGTACAGTCATGTTTTATCAGTTGTTGCTTCACAATACTCTACAAGTTTTCAATGGGGTTCAGATCAGGGGAATTTCTTGGCCATACCAACACTTTTATACTCTCATTTTGAAAAAAAAATCTGTATTTTTTCAATGTGTGGCAGGGGGCATTATCTTGCTGAAACATGCCATCTCCATTTGGATAAAATTCTTCCACTGTTTGGAGCATATGGACTTTCAAAAGATGTTCATATTTTGTGCTATTCCTCATCTCCTCAATTATTCTCAATCTGCCTAACCCATTTACACTAAAACTGCCCCAGAACATGTTCTTGGGAATGTGTTTTGCTTTTGCTCAACATGGCCATCTCTTGCGGGTTCACGTTTGCTTCTTCGTACAAAGCGGGATCGATGAACTCTCACTTTAAAATGCATTTCATCTGAGAACAACACTTTTTTACCAATCTTCCACTGTCCATTCTTTGAGATTTTGCCCATTGGAATTGTTTATCCTTCATTCTTCCTGTCAAAAGCTGTTTTTTATGTAGGTTTTCTGGCTGGTCACTCAATTTCAAGTAGCTGTCTCCTGACAGTTGAGTCAGATATGAACATATTGGATTCCACTAAACTTACTGCCAGGTCTCTGCTGCTCTTCCTCAGATTTTTAATGCTGTTTCTGAGCAGCATTGCTTCATCTCTTTTGGTTGTTTTCCTTTTTCTTCCACAACCTCCTTTTCTCAAAACCTTACTGTGACCTAATAGAACCTGCCTTTTCACAATGCATCCAACACTGGACTTGATTATTTTGTCACACAGATATGTTTCAATGTTCATGGGGCACAGTAACTTGTGCACACTTACTAGGACTTATATTTATTTTTATTTTCACTGTTGAAAGAAAATAATCAGGTTATTTTTGAAATCGGAAATAGTAATTGAAAAAACAAAATATTGACTTACAAGCAAAACCATATAAATCACACAATTCTTAACCGAATACAAAGTTTAATTACAAATAAATTCTAAAGTATTCAAAATTGTTTCAAAAGTGTTCTATTGTAACAGAAATGTGCACTGTAATGGCTTCATTGTGATTAAGAGTCATAAAAGTATTGCGTCGCTGTCCAAAGACAATTTAAAAGAAAAATATATTAAACTGAAGGCCTTGTCCCAATCAATTCGCACTTTCTTTCTTTCTTTCTTTCTTTCTTTCTATCTATCTATCGTCTCTTTTCTTTGCATTGACTTTTCTTTTCGTTTTTCTATAGCTTTCTTACTTTACTCTCTTTCGTTTCCCTCTCTTACCTCTTTTGCTTTCACTTTTCTTTTTTCTCTTGCTTGCTTACTTACTATCAACCTTTCCTCTCTCGTTTCCATCCCATATCCTTTTTCCTTTGATTCGTTTTTTCGTTTTTAACTCTCTTTTCTTTTTTCGCTTTCTTACTCACCTTCCGGCTTCCTTTGCTCTTTTCCTTTCACTCATTTTTCTTTCCGTTTTTCTGTGGCTTTCTTACTTACCCTCTACTTTTTCTACTTCACGCTTTCTTTTTTCTTTCAGACTTTTCCTTGATGTTTAGTTGTCGTGTGGAAATTAACAGATAATCATTTGTTGCAAAACATGATTATTTAGCTTTTCAGTGTGTGTGTGTGTGTGTGTGTGTGTGTGTGTGTGTGTGTGTGTGTGTGTGTGTGTGTGTATAGAACATTTTCCCAGACGCACAGTTATTACACGGATATTAGAAATAAATAACCAGGAAACAACACTTCTAGGAAGGGTACACAGATATTCTGGTTCTAGGAATTGCTGATCCATACGTAATTAATCCACTCATTTGTAGTGGGTACTATGTTTTTATACTAGCAGTCACCCAATATAAGGATCGTAAACCACTCAAGATAGAGAGTTACCATTAACTTGTTTATGATGAACGAGGAGCGTTATATGCTATTTCTATAGCAAATCTTCTGATGAGCTCAGTTCAGACTTTTACAGTTAGGACACGCCATATCTACAGGGCCGAATCAGCCTCATTTCTTCTGTATTCTAAATATAAGGCGAATGTTCCACTCTTCTCTCATTGATATCACACACCTCATTCATTTTACCTTGAGTGGCTCTCGAACCCTGTACTGTAAAAGTGGAGATTTTATTTTATTTAAAGGGAATGTTTACGAGCGTAGTACCCATAATGATCAGATTATTCTTGCATGGATAAATTCTACAAATAGTTATAATGACCGGCTACTTGTTTCTGAGTGCGCTCGTCTGCTAGGTCGGATAGCCAATCCCTCTTGCAGACGCCGGCTCAGGCACATTTGTGTTTCGTTAACACCCACAGAGCTTGTAACTATACTTTTCTACTGCAGCTATTTTGACCGGACTTTCGTTACCGTTTCTGGAAGAGAACGCATAATCTGGCGTGATCAACAGTTTGAACAAGGCCAGTACGCTGAAACACTCGCTCACGATGACTTGCGACTTCATGCTAGTCAACAACCATCGATAGCTTCATTTATCCAATTTATAGTTTTCAGGAATTTTCCAAAAGTGGGCTCACGTTGTGATTGCTTATTTCGGACGTAAACATCAAGAAGTTGCCTTCCAAAAATTCGACCATGGTTGATAGCAGATACGGAAGGAAAGCTGCAAAAACCCCTACAGAAGGTAGTGAAAGAAAGCGAGAAGAAAGGATTAAACATTAACTGAAAGAAGATAGAATGCATATTTGTCAGCAAAAGGATGAGCCCAAAGTGCGAATTGTAAATCGGAAATACCAATATCAAAGAAGGGTGGAAATTTAAATTGCTATGACAGAAGACGAAAAGTTTGACACTGAAATCCGAAGGCGTATTGGGATAGCCAAGGAATCATTCTAAAAGCTAGGCAGAGTTAGTGCTCCAAGAACTAGGAAAAATTCGCTAGAAACAAGGAAAATACTAAACTGCTACGTGATATCTGTCCTCCTGTATGGCAGTGAGTGCTGGTCGATCTCCTTAAAGATGAAGAAGAGAAAATCAACAGAAATGTGGTTCTACAGAAGGATGCTGAGGATACTGTGGACCGAGTAAGTAACGACGAAGTTTTGGAGAAAATGGTAACAAAAAGGAAGCTAATACTTAACATCAGGAAGAGAAAGTTGAGGTTTCTGGGGCATATAATGAGGAAAGAGGGCTTGGAAAATCTGATACTAACGGGACAGATAGAGGGACAGAGGAAAACAATGCATAACATATTCAATGAGCTTGAGGAAATGGATGGGGCAACAGGACTTAGGAGAAATAACAGAAAGACAAGAGCTACGAGGGGCAGGAAGTTGTGGAGAGTCACGATCGCCTACGTCTTAAGAGGACGTGTCATATAAAGAAGAAGAGAACAGTCTAACCACTCGTCCACGCGCACATATCGAATTATATAAATACTTACGAATTTAGCTACCCCATCTAGCTAGTTCAGCAGTAAAAGGGTGAGACCTAGTTGCCAATCTAGTAGCACGCTTAAATTCATGTTGTCGCGACATCAGGGAAAAAGATCATCAGAAGAGTTCCCATGAAAATATTTGTAGAAAAGAGAGTGGGATGCAAGGGCACGCAGGTTCGAATCCTATTCGAGAGCGCATATTTTTCTTTAATAGGATTTTTCAAATATTTAGGCCAATAGACGGAAATAAATAAATATACTGTTTAATAAATAAACGAAGTGTCTACTCCAATATTACGAATATCCTCTAAAAATAACATTTAAGTAATAAAATCTGTCGAAGATTAATAAATGAAAATACATCACTTCTTTAGAAGATATATATATATATATATATATATATATATATATATATATATATATATATATATATATATATATATATATTTATATATATATATATATGCGCAGTACTTATTGGAAAATGTTCAATATCAGTGATAGAGCTAACATATTCAGTTGTATGAATATGAGTTGGTGACCCTGAGTTTGTCTGATGTTCGCAAAAGCGTGAAACCCAGAGTAACAAACTCATATCCATACGAGTGAATATATATATATATATATATATATATATATATATATATATATATATATATATATATATATATATATATATATATATATATATATATGTATGTATGTATATATATATATATACTAACTTAAAAGCCGCCCTATTGAACGGTATTATAAAAATTGTCATCATACAAAAAAAAAAAAAAAATTTCGTCACAAAAATCACGTAAAGAAATCGCCGAAAACAATCGCAGTAATGAAAATTGGGAAAATTTGGGAATCCATAATTTCAGGTTTGCTGGTCCGGATCTGGCCCGGAATGATTTTAATTTGCTCACGGAGTTGGCCTGGTTCCAAAATGGTATGATATATTGGACTACGGCCTCTGGGAGTAAAGTTTAAAAGTGTGACACAGTTACACACTGACATTTGTATTTATTATATAGATATATAAACACGTATGTATCGTATTCATTTATTTTGTCTATGTTGAGACATGCAACCGAATGTTTATTACAATTCGTAACCTCTTGCCGTTACTGTTAATGTTGGGAGAAGTTTGAAAAGAATTCTGACCAAGCTTGAACTTATATATAAAAAAAGTAAGCGCTTCTTTTCTTTTTTCATTTTCAAGATGAGGGTTTATAGTGTCTTAAAATGTTAAATTCTGAAAGAGACTGATACAAAATTAACAAAGAGGACACTTTAATTATATAGGAACAGAGGTCTTGGTCCAAGATGGCGTGGCAAGAGACTATTACCGCAACCAATGGCCAACAAGCCGGGATGGATCAAATACGAATTTTTTTAGAAATTCATATACAAATACTCCTCGCGATATAATTGGAAATAAAAAATATAAATATAAATAATTTAATTCCCAAAATACGAAAACAAAGACAAATACTTCTGAAACTAAATGCTTTTTCACATAAATACAAACGCTCTGAAAAAGTATTTGAATGCAATTCAAATATATTTTTAATTGATCCAACAATACCAACAAACACTACATTAACAAAAGCTGAATTAAAGGATGTAAAGACTAGAGCAATTTATTTCATTTATTTGCATTCGTAAAGCCAAGACATGCGACCAGGCTTGATTGTAAAGAAAAATTGTCAATAACACCATCCACATTTAGATGTCCAAATTCTTCATTTTCGATGCTTAATAAAGCGAAACTTGTTTAGACGTTCCTGACCCATTGTGCTTCCGAGATAGTTTTTTATCAATTTTAGTTAGCTGAAAGAGCGCTCACAGGACACCATAGAGACAGCAACAGCCAACAGTGTGTGCAATACTATTTGTAAATTGGGGAACACATCCTCACCGTAAGATATTGTGAGGTTGTAAAGCTCGATTGGAGCTTTTGGTTTTAACGAAGGCAGTTTTTTGTATTACCACCCAGCAGTCTGTAATTTCTCGATAGAGTTATATTCTATAAAAATCACCTTCGTATGCTGCAGCAGCTATTTTGTATTATTCTACCATGTCATCATTCGAGTCAATGACGCTTTCAATATCCAAGAAAAATCTAAATTGCTCATGTAACTGACTTAACATTGTAAATAGATCTTACAGTTTTGTACTCAACCTGTTCAGTACGGCCTTCAAGATAACACCCATTTCTTCTCCCACATTTAGAGGATCATCTTTCGTCTCCTCTCAAATCATTTTCTTTTTATGAGGCACCCTTCTCTGTTGACCCACGTCATTTCCTCATTCTAAGCATTTTTTCTCGCCTTTTGCTATTGAATTTTTTACAGAGTGATTCCCATTTACTCATAACAGATTGTTGCAGACTTTGAATGTCAGCTCGAGTTTCATTGAAGTTTATTCTAGGACACTGAAGTCTTTTCTGTAGTAGGTCGATGGAAGTCAGGACGTCGTCCCCAATGTGCAGCAAGCAGCTGGCATCGCTTCTTGTGTCGACTGATACTGAATTGTCACTTTGCCATATCCTCCAACAATTTAGCTATGTCATCGAACTCCGTTTTTACAACGTGAACAGCATCGCGCCTAGTATTCAATGTTTTATCAGGGCGTGGTGCCGTTTTACAGCCGTCCCTAGTGTCTCCTTCAATTTCTCCCACCGCATTGTTGAGCTGGGGAAAAATTGTACAATGAATCAAAAACACTAAAAAATGATACAGCAAACACCTGTTCTGATGCTTCATGCACTCCGACGAGGTTTAATGAATGATTGTCGCAATTCACAAAAAATGCTTTCGAATTACTCAGTGATATGCGTTTTTAGACATTATCAGAGTCTGTCCACGACAGTCGTTCAAATCAAGACCATCTCGTTCCAATTTTGAGGTAATATCGAATATAATCTTAGAGTATCTATTTCTTTTGACTCTCAGTTGGATAGACTGACGAACTTTGTTGCCCAGTAGCTCAATGAACTCATTCTGTATGTTGCAAGACAAAAATGTTACAGAATGTGGATGCGACTTGATATAATCCAAGTGATGATGCAACAGAGGGCCGTGCTTTCTAAGTAGCTTAAAGAGTGCAAGAAATTTACCGAGATTATGATGCAATGACTTCTCGGAGTCCACAAAATAACAGATAATGAGTTGCCAAAAACTTGATACCATCCACAAAACGCATGGAGCAGATCCTTCCACATATGCTTCAGTATTACTCTGCCAGTTGTCTCTCAAAGTTTTTCCATGCAAGAAAGGACGCATAGTGATGAGTGCTCTGTTCATGTTCCGGTATTCCTTCGTTGCATTTTTTCCATTTTCGAAATCCACAAGATTTTTCGAATACAGTTCTTTGGTTGACTGGGACTGTTGAAAACAATAAACAACAGAAACAATACATTGCATTATTTTTAATTACGCAGAATCATAAACCCATCCTGTAGTTTTCTTTGAAACCAGTAATTCATGAAACTGCAGTTGACACTAATATCTTTTGTGGTGGTTTCATTTCCCATCGCTTCTTCGACACGTCGGCTCTTATTAACTTCTCGTTTTTTTTTTGTAACTTTCAAACGGCCGTCTTTGTTCTCAAAAGTTTTAGCACCCATCTTCACCATTTGTACGCGTAGATCATAAGAAATATGTAGTTTATCGCAATTTACATACAAATATAAGCAACCTACATCTTTCTTGGTTAATACTGCATGTTTCGTTTCATCATATTGTGTATGTTCATCAGATTGGCAATGAAACGAAGATGAAGGCTGCTCGAAAGCATCCAATAAAACTGTTTGCTTTGCCTCAGAATCTATCCTAACTTAACAGACGAATACATATATACGTTGAAATAATGCATTTTCTCTATATTCTCAGAGGAAGTGCATTGTTTTCTGTGATAAACTTCAACGATCTTCAATGAGTTTCTCGGCATAGTATAATCATATAATAATATTATTGCAGCAAAGGCTACATAAACACCCATCGAAACTTTTGCCATCGCTAGCGATAACCAAAATTGTGCCATAAAACTCGTGATTGTTTTTCGGATTGTGTTTTTTGTATGTAGGAATATACGGCACGTTATATCCGACACTGAGTTGCAATAAGATCATTATATCTAAATCTTTTATATATTCATTGAAATGCTAGGATCTACCAATTGAAGCGTGGAGAAAAATTACCGTTATTATCATTTTACAAAGAAATGCTGAGTTTACCATCCCAGGAATACATCTTAAAACATTAATATGGATTAGTTTACAATCTGGTCTCAACCGAGGGAAAACAAAATTAAACAACACATTTTTGTTGTTTCCTTAACACATTTCACGTTCTGGCCGGCATGCACTTTCGTCAGTACTGCGCATGATCGAATACCTACTGAGCGCCGTCGCCAAAATAATTCATGACGCCGGACGCGCCGTTAATTAAACCAGTATCTGCGGGCAGTCGCAAAAAGGATATTAAAGTAAATAAAAAGGAGGAAATTTTAGATCCTCTTTCACCACATTTTGAGTTAATTTCCCGACATCTTCGCCGATAAATACCCTACCCTACCCTACCCTAACTTAATCTTAATTTTTCAACACGTCTAAATGAGATTGGTTAAATTGGGTCTAGTTAGGCGAGATTTTTACACATGTTTTTTGTATAAAAATATTGGTAGTGGAACATTTCGCTTGCAATTCACTCCCAGTACCGGCAATAAATGGTGCGCCCCGGGGCGACTGCCAACTCCATGCCCGCCCACCTATGTTCCGCCACTGATTAGGAATGGGTAATATAATTTTGTAAAACTATTATAATAATATATTAAAATCTAATTAAAAGGTTTATTCTAAAATCGGACATTATTTTTCGAATAACTTAATATATTAGAATCCAATTAAAAGGTCTATTTTAAAATCGAACATTTTTCCCGAACAGCTTAATATATTAGAACGCAGTTGAAATGTTTATTCTAAAATTGGACATTATTTTCCGAACAAACTAATAAATTCCCATGAAAAATCACTATCTTTCATCGGTTTGGGAGTTTGTCAAAATGCATAAATACGTATGACTCATTTTCTTTTCCCAGTAACCGGTTTATTTTCTTTTGCACCCCCACCTCACAAGCACAATCAAAATGAGAGTGGATATTTTGGATAAAACACGTGTGTTTCCTGAAATGCCCACAACAAACATGGCGGACTCAAGACGAGAGTCCACGTAAATAAATGAAAAGAAACGACAAGAACCGATATATATATATATATATATATATATATGTGTGTGTGTGTGTGTGTGTGTGTGTGTGTGTGTGTGTGTGTGTGTGTGTGTGTGTGTGTGTGTATATATATATATATATATATATATATATATATATATTGGTTGAGCCCTCTGGTTTGAGGTGTGAATTTGTAAACAGTGACTATTTAAGCTAATACTGCACGACTCTTCGACAGAATTGAGTCACTCTCAGTCACTGTGTGTTTATCCAAATCTAAAAATAAGCACGCTGACGGCTTAGCGGGAGAAGTTCGGACTGACGCAAATTCAGTCGGGTTTCGATCCTAGCTAGAGGCAACCAGACGTCTAGCCACACTGATGAGCTGCGAAACAGTCTGTCTGCGGATGACAAAAAAATATATATATACAAACAAATGATAATGTATTAACATCAAAGGTATCAAATGAATGTGAAAACCGTTTTTGTTCAAAGTATGTGTATTGGGTGAATTTGCTTACGTACGAGTGTGTGTGTGTGTGTGTGTGTGTGTGTGTGTGTGTGTGTGTGTGTGTGTGTGTATTGTTCATGCGTTTCCCAAAGAGAACGCCTTTTTCCTTGAGAGACTTACATTTTGACGTGTAAGCGGAAAAAGTAAGAAGAGAGCGAGAAAAATATCGCAGAGTATTTATAATCCTGAGTACGTCTCCTAGTAGCGGTTTCGAAAATTAGGAGGAGGTAACCCGACATAACAACTCTTTATACTGTTTATTCTGTCCAAACATCATTTGACACTTTAATAATTGCTCGCACAATACAAACTTTTAATCTTTGAACTCTGCCAACACCTGGCGCTTTTTATTTTACAAAATTTATTGTCTCATCGTCTCAGTCTTAAATTTGTTTTTAACTTTCACATCTACGTCAAAAAATTCGACTCCCATTTCTATGAACCTACCCACGTATACAAAAAAACTAGAACTCATAAAAATCTTACATGTGACAAGTCATTAGATAACGTCATGCCCACGAGAGGTGACAGCAAGTCTCGTGAGATATTTCTTTCTTAAAAACGTCCCCAAATTTCTCATTTTATATTTTGCGTTGTTACATGCTGACATAAAGTTTTGTTGAACGGTATATATATATATATATATATATATATATATATATATATGTACCAAATAATATTATATATATATATATATATATATATATATATATATATATATATATATATATATATTTGTGTATTTAGGCAGCAATCCTTCTTTCATGCACATTTCATTAAAAACGACTGACAAGGTGCTTTTATTTAGTTTTTTATATAATTTCTCGTGCGATCTAATAAAGTTTTTCTTTTCAGAGGATAAATTATATAAAATCTCTCCGAATTATTAGATCGCACGAGAAATTATATAAAAAACTAAATAAAAGCACCTTGTCAGTCGTTTTTAATGAAATGTGCATATATATATATATATATATATATATATATATATATATATATATAATATTATTTGGTAATCCGTATGGATAATTCCAAAGAGTATATATATCCAGAGAGAGCTCAGTGTAGAGACAGAGCAAATGATAATTTATTTTACCCATGGTAATATTTTATTTCGTGAAATCGATACTTCAATTTCGTCTCATCAGATCAAAGACAGTTTCAACAATAAATGGATTTAAAAATTTTCCAGGCACAAAACGAAATATTTAAATGTAAATTATGCTTTAAGATATAGATTCAAAATTCTAGGAGACACGTATTTTAAATCCATTTATTGTTATAACTGTCTTTGGTCTGATGAGATGAAATCGAAGTATCGATTACGCGAAATAAAATATTACCATGGGTTTATAAAGTCTCCGTTTTCATAATTATATATATATATATGTGTGTGTGTGTGTGTGTGTGTGTGTGTGTGTGTGTTCTTGTTGTTTAGTCCTTTCTTCTCGCTGTCAACACAGTGTCATCTGCATACCTTATGGTGTTAAGATTGTAGCTGCCAATAATTATTTCTGGTAGGACTTCTAATTCTCTCAGACTCGTCTCACTGTATAGGTTGAATAAGATCGCTGAGAAGACACATCCTTGTCTTAAATCTCTTTCTGTTTCTGTATTGGGTTGGTGCATAATTATCAGGCATTTTTAAACAATATTTATTATGAAAAAAGAAACATAACAATAACATTTTTAAATGATTATTCCGGAGCGTAGGATTATCGTCACGGATTTTTATAACCTGAAAATAAAATAATATTTTTATTAAAAAAGTGAACAAAACAGCAGTTTTTATTAACAAGTAACTCACCTACAAAACGCCTGATAATTATGCACCAACCCAATATATTTACTGAACTTATTTTCTATCAATATACCGGCGGTTTGCTGTCAGTATAAATTCTTGATTATTCTAATATCCTTCCCAAATATATCAAGCTTACTAAGCAGTTCCAACAGTTCTTTGTGGTGTACTTTATCAAACGCTTATGCATAATTTATAAAACACACGTACACCTTTTGCATTTGTATTGTTCTTTCTGATACCATTCTGAGTATAAATATCGCGTTCCTTGTTCTAGTTTCTTTAACGAACCCGCACTATTCTTGTCCTATTTTCGGCCTGATTATATTCGGATGATAAGTTTTGTTATATGGCTCATTAGGCTGATTGCCCGATGGGATTCACATTGGCTTCTTAGGTAGTGCTATGAGAATAGATCTACTTGCGTCTCAGCATAGTTACAGTATGAACCACAGATCGGTTCTGGGAATGCATGAGAAAACACTCATATATAATATAAACTTCAAACGTTATTTTTAGTGGATATCCCTATTTGAAATAGACGCGCCGTATTTATTTTAAACAGTGCGCATTACATCTGTTGGCCTGCGCACGCGAGAAATTTTAATAAAGAAAATGTGCTCTCCAGCATGGTTCGAACCTGCGTTTACCGTTGTAGGAGAAATCATCGTTTAATCCGGCGTTCTTTAGACCGTTCAGCCCAGCAAGGTCATATTTTCCCTTTTAAGGAAAGCATATTTCAAATTATTTTTCTTGAGAGCCCATATCTTCTTAGTTTAATAGTTCTTTTTAATAGATAACCGTTTTTTAAATAGACGTCCCATGCAGTCTGTTAGATTTAATACACACTGTTTAATATAAAAATGATGCGTTTAACCGGAAGGTGCCAATATATTTTTCTTTACACTTGAAGTTAACGCATCAAGTCTTCTACAAACGCAAATCTTTCTCAGACTTTCGAAACAGTTATATATGTTCAGTTTCGCATCTGAAACGTAAACAAATCAATTTCTGAAGAATTAATGGATTTATTTTTAATCCGACATTTTTATTACTTCAAACATTATTTTTAGTGGCTACCCGTATTTGAAATTAGACGCCCGTTTTTATTCTAAACGTTATTTGAGTGAGTGTTTAAGTTAACACCACTGTTTTTATTTTCACAGAAAGTGAAATAAATATCAACCAGCCTAGTTCGAGAAGTCATATTAAAGAAAAGTGTGCCTCCCGAATCGAACACCAGGGAAACCATTTTTATAGCAGAAGCGTGCCGTTAACAATTTGGCCATGAAAGACGATTCCACGGTAGGATTGCTTTTCCTGATGAAAAAGTCGAACACAGATTCAATTCTTGTCGGGAGGCTCATTTCTCTTTAGTAGGACTCCTTAATCTAGGCCGGTTGATATTAAATTCACTGTTTAGAAAAATAAAGAAACAGAAATGTGAGATCAAACTTATGTGTCCACTAGAAAACATTTATGGTAATAAGAAATAATGTAGGATTATAATATATATATATATATATATATATATATATATATATATATATATATATATGTGTGTGTGTGTGTGTGTGTTTGTGCGCGCGCGCGCGTGAGTATGTTTCGTTATATAAATCAATGTTCATAAATCAGTATTACTGTTGAAAATTTATTTATTTATTTCATGTTATTTAAGTCATGGCAATTATGTGTGAAAAATAATATTGCCCAAATATCCGTTAAGGCTTCGGCGGCAAACCTCCACTCGATGGCCAAAATTTTTGATGACGTCTCTGCATAGTTGCTCCTCGATTTAATATGCCTTATTATCTCATCCTTCAGTTGTTGAATTGTTGTTGGCTTGTTGACATAGACCTTACTTTTGAGATGACCTCAAATGAAGAAAACTAAGGACGTCAAGTCGCACGATCGTGGTGGCTGTTTCGAGAGACGATGCGACCTGGGAACATCTCATTGCATTTCTGTTTGAACGTCCATTTTCGTAATAGGCTTCGATAACTTTAACACGTTGATTGATTGTTAATCTTTCCAGGGTTGAAACTGCCAAAGACGTAAGTTGTTAAATGTGAAAAAAAAAAGAAAAAAATCATTAGACGCTTAAAGTTAATTCACATTTCAAATCGGTCCAAGTTATTGGAACACCTTTTATATATAAAACATGACAAACAATAGAGAAAAATAGAACAAATACGGCCCATAAAAGTGATGGAACGACGAAAAATGTTACCGTAATTTTATAATTTACACAGGATTTCCTCCTTGTTACATATAGAAGAAAGAAATTCCACTTAGCAGACAGTTTTAAAAACTACTACTTTATGGAACAGACTACTGCGTGGGTGCTTCCATGAATACTTTAATCTTAATCCCTTCAAGTCAAAAGTTAATCGTAATCTATCCTCCTCTCATAATCTGCACTTCCTTCTCCTATTCTCTTTCATCCATACCACATACCATTCAGCATTACCATTTCAATTTGAATGGCTCTTGAGCATTGTATTCGGCAATATTTAGAAAAAAAAGAAAGAAGTCCACCATTAATTCTAGATGGCATTCAACTGAAAATCCGTCTACCGTCGAATTTACAGACGCTCAGGAAAGGATAAAACAGTAAGCCCATTAAGCATATCATATGATTAGGTCAGTCTCTCAAAAGCAAGATACGATGGAAGAAAAGCCAATATTACATAACAGTTCAGCACTCTTTCTTTTCTTTGTTTCTAACGATTTTCACACAGTTAAAAGAACGTGTGAGTGTGCTGAGAGTTTGAAATAATTTCATTCATTTTCAGTTCGTTTAAAATATCTAAGATTGTGTACCCTTTTTACGAGTTAGAAAAGAATATATAAATAATATATATATATATATGTGTGTGTGTGTGTGTGTGTATAAGATAGTCCACCTATGTTTCTTATAATATGTAGATTTAATAGGCCGGTTAATGAAATTTGAAGAATAGAATAACAACATTGGCAATAAGATTGATGAGAGTTCCGACTTTCAAGTCTTTCTCTCCGTGCTTCAATTTAGTGAAAAGACCGTTTAAAATATAAATATCATCAAGCTTCTTGCCAATATTGTTATCATTTTGTTGCCTTTATGTTCCTCAAATTTCATTAAGAGGCCTATTAACTCTACATATATAGGGGGCAATGGATAAATTGTCTAAATTATGCAAAAATGAAAATATTAATGTCATCTCATTTTAACAGATATATTTACGAAAATTACACAAAAATATCTTGAAATACTAAAGAGTAAATTTATTCAATAAAATTGCCATTTGCTTCAACCACGGCCTCCAGACGACTTCGGAATCTCCTGCAACACTTCTGGACGGTCTCTTTGTTTAAGTTGGTGAATGGTGCCATAATCCTTGCCTTCGGTTTATCTTTGATGTTACAAGGAGTTTTGTTGGTCTCTCGCTCAACTACGCTCGTCACATAATAATCAAGGGGGCTGCAGTCTGGGGAGTTAGGTAGACATATGTAAAGGGTGATAAGGTCACAGAAATAACTGGCAGCCATGACTGGGTTCTCTTGCTTGTTTGAAATGGTGCAGAGTCCTATTGCCAGATATAGGGTCTTCCAGCAGCCACCCTATTGACCGAGAGCAGCACTACCTCATCAAGGCACTTGATGTAGGCCTCCGTGATGAGTCTGAGGCTCTTACCAACAAATTCGGGTGTTCTTTTCTTAGAACGAGCAGAGTGAGTTTTTCGAGCTGCCGTA
Source organism: Acanthosepion esculentum (assembly GCA_964036315.1). NCBI lineage: Eukaryota > Metazoa > Mollusca > Cephalopoda > Sepiida > Sepiidae > Acanthosepion > Acanthosepion esculentum. The sequence goes on along the minus strand of OZ038491.1, from coordinate 55,870,019 downwards.
CTTTTTTAATCGCCATTAGAATCATCCAACTCTTTCAGAATCCTCTGCAATGTCCTCAGATTGACACACAAACACTGTGAAATGTTTGTATTGGAGCTTCTGGCGCGAATGTCAAGTAGTACAGCATGCTGTTTCCAAATACCTGATTGAATTGTGTCATTGTGCTTTTTTTTTCTTACAGACGGTGTCCAACTGACCCTACTATACTGTGCAGTAGATATAATAAAAAACAAACAAACAAGATGCATGGGCGAAATTAAATGTATAAAATGGTGACACTTCACCCATCGCACCCTGTATATATAATAAAAATATACTTTTACGGTATAGTATATTTATAGGCAAAAGTGCTCAATATCAGCGGTAGAGCGTGTGTAAGTATAGAAGTGGACACTGAAGTTAACAATATATATATATATATATATATATATATATATATATATATATATGGTACATTTGATAATAAAGTATAAGTAACGTAGTAATATACATATATTTTATATTTATTAGACATCATATTATACTGAGTTTACAACAGCCTAAAACTTTGTGTCCGCCGAAAATCAACCAATAAAAATGACTTAAAAAACTACAATTCCCATCATAACAATAAAATAAAATCCGGAATGATCACTGGATTCTATTTAAAAGCATTCAGAATTTGCAACCCTCAATATTTACACGAAAAGGAGAAATATATTAAAAATACATTCAAGAACCTTCAATAGCCTGTCTATTCGATTTTTAATGTGAAACAAAAGGCTCATAAAATATTAAAAAATAGAAAATCTGCCCTTCCTTACAAACCCAACGAATAAGAAAAAAATATATAATTCTACCCACTAACTATATCACAACTACGAAAAAAATATCTAAACACAACATAAAATTCGTTACAACTACATCTGAAACAATCAAAGATTTAATCAATAAAAAAACAAAACAACAAGCCAAAACTTGTAGGTGGAATTTACTCTATCAAATACAGGAATTGCCAGAATGAATATATTGGAGAAACCTTAAGAAGTTTAAAGAAATGACTATATGAACACAAAAGGGACATTTTAAAAAACAACACACAAAACGCATTGGTTGTTCACTGTAACGAAACTGACTAAAATAATCCACTGTGACGAAGATGTCTGGAAAGTGCCTTGATCGCTAGTTTAGCTACGGCAAATTTGCGCCCAGGCTCTTACAATATATCACCATTCTTGGTAGATTTTCTGTTGTCGTAGGATAGTCAGGGACAAAAATGATGGAGAGAAAACAAAAAGAATACAAATGAATTTGGCTAGACTGAAAAAATATTCTTTCAAAAATATTCCTTCAAAGCAGTAAACAATGAATTTATTTGACAAAGTATCTATAAACAAAAAACAAAATGTTTTTTTACTATCCTGTGCCAGCGACAATGATGGAGAAAGCATTACCTTGCACCATCGCCAGGGAGATACGCTGCAAGAGCCACTCCGTATCGCGAGGCTCGTCCCTTAATCGAGACGCCATCTCGCCAACCCTCCGAAGGAGCGCCATCGAACGAGGGCCAATAACCCCAGAAGTCGTCACTGCCACTGGAGTAAAAATAAATCTGTCCGCAAGAGAAAAATATTTAAATATTTTTTTTATCTCCGTGTCCCGTGCGACAGACTGTTCTAGTTCCATGTGCCATGTTTAATGGATGTCAGTTATCAGTTATCTCCTGTTAATTCCCCTCTTCAAGTTCTCCATTGCCGTTACCAGGTATTGAACTCACACTCTTTGGGTCCTGTCACTGGGTCTAACTAACGCCTTTATCGCTCACTGGGGTAGACTGTTCTAGTTCCACGCGCCATGTTTAATGGATGTCAGTTATCAGTTATCTTCTGTTAATTTCCTTCTGAAAGTTATCCACTGCCTTAACCGGGTATTGAACTCACACTCTTTGGGTCCTGTCACTGGATCTAACTAACGCCATTATCCACTGTGTCATGTGTCCTTGAGTACATCTGTGTATGAATTTCTGGGTATTATAAACTTACTGTCTTCAGTAACTATTTTTTACCAGTGCTCATATTGCAATTTCATATTGCAAAATCTGCTGAGCCGACCAAGTATAGAAATGAATACAATATGGGAATCAGTAATAAGGAGTGTCAGAGAAAAGTGACGAAACAACAAAAATTGCAATAGGAGCTCTGGTAAAAACATGCAATGATAACAGCAAAAATTGCCAGAAAAATAAATTGTTTAAGAAAAAAAAAAAAAAAACAACCTGTGATGAGAAAAATCATTGAGAAGCAGTGAGAAAATCCTGTGATTTGACTGAGAAAACGACTGACCTGCGATGAATTGGCCTATTTATTTAACTCTGCATAATAAACGATGTTTGTTATCAATGATGAAAATCAACATAGTTATTCTGAAAATTAAATGATGAGAAAAGCAATACCATATATGAACATCGCTGAAACACATTTTGAGGAGTCCGCTCATTTAAACGCAAAGCCTCGAGTTGAAGAATATACCTAACCTATATCCACCGTAATATCCAGTATAAATTATAAGCATTAAAATAAAAATCTAGTATTAATTATAGCTTTCTAAAAAAAGCCTACTCATAACTCATTAATTAAATCAGATGTTGGGCATTAATGGGTTAAAATTTTCAGTTTGTTTTCTTTGGGTTGGGGGTGATTGGATCAAATCGATTGACCAGACTTATTGCGGAAAAGTGGATATAGGACAACAAAACACACCGTAGAAGCTCGAAATAGGGACAGACTAGAACTGGTTTAATAGAGAAAAAGAAACAAACAATCAAAAGAAGAAAGAAAAAAAGAAAGAAAATACGAAAGAAAGAAAGACAAAAACTAACAAATCAATAAAAGAAAACACGTATGAATGAAGAAATATGAAAGGAAAAAGGAAGAGAACTAGCATATGAAGAAAGAAAGAAAGAAAGAAAGAAAAATGAAAGAAAAAAATGATCAATGGAAGAATGAAAAAGAGAAGTAATAAAAGAAAACAAAACAAAGAAAGGACGAAACGTTCAAATGAAGAAAAAAGAAAAAAAGGAAGACACAAACAAACAGATAACTAAAAGAACACACGTATGAATGAAGAAAGGAAGAAAGAAAAGAACAAGCGTATGAAGAAAGAAAGGAAGAAGGAAAGAAAGAAAGGAACAAACGAAGATAAAAGGAAAGAAAGAAACAAATAAAAGAACACACGTATTAATGAAGAAATGAAGAAAGAAGAGAACAGACGTATCAAAAAAGAAACAAAGGAAGTATGAAAAAATAAAAGAAACAAACGAAAGAAAGAAAGAATAAAAGAAAGAAAGATTAAAGAAAGAAAGAATAAAAGTAAGAAAAAAGAAAGAAAGAATAAAAGACAGAAAGAAAGAAAAAAGAAAGAAGGAATAAAATAAAGAAAGAAAAAGAAAGAACAAAAGAAAGAAAGAATGAAAGAAAAAACGAAAGAATGAAAGAAAGAAATAAAGAATAAAAAAAGAAAGAAGAAAGAAAGAATAAAAGAAAGAATAAAAGGCAGAAAGGAAAAAGAAAGCAGGAATAAAAGAAAGAAAGAAAAAGAAAGAATAAAAGAAAAAAAGAACAAAAAGAAAGAAGAAAGAATAAAAGAAAGAAAGAAAAAAAGAAAGAACGAAAGAATAAAAGAAAGAAAAAAGAAAGAATAAAAGAAAGAATGAAAAAAAGAAAGAAGAAAACACTTTATATTAAATGTATAAATATAAAAAAACAATTACTGATGAAAATGGATAGTTAGTTTTTTTTTCATATAAAATATTTTATTGGAAATTCATTTTCTCGATTTAATTAATGAAAAGCTTTTAATTGATTACTCATCATCCATTTTTGTCGCTTCCAGTACAGTTTGCGCTTCATTTGTTATGAAACATTTTTTATGTAATGACATGTTCCTTAAGAACTTTTTTCGCAGTGAGATTCACCGTGTATAAGGCCCGGGAGCCACTCGAGGTAGAGGGTTACAAAGTAAGAGGAACAGTTTATGTGGATAGACCCGGAAGATAACGGTTAACCCTAGACTTGAACAGATTGTAGTGATCGGGAAAATATCTGCTTGGGAGTCGGTTCCACAGAGCAGTGGTTCGCGGGAAGAAGCTGCTTCTTCTCACCAACGGAATACAGAGGGAATGTGGGTGTTTTGCTGCAATGTGCGTAGCATGGTGGGTCCTAGCCATGAAGGTTAGAACTGGTTGAACTAAGGAACGTAGTTTGTCTGAACACTTTCCATGGAAGTAGCGACAGAGCAGTGAGAGGCTTGCTACATCTCGTCTATGAAAGCGGGGATGCAAGGCGGAAAATAATTTGTCACCCTCAAGGACACAGAGACGCTTTTGGACTCTAGTGAGACTGTAAAATAAAGATTAGGCAGTTCCTCCCTAAATATGACAGCAGTGCTCCATTTTTAGGCCTGATCTGGCTCTTTTAAAGGTTTGGGGATAACACGCGGTGTCAGGTAATTTCTGGAGCAGTACGGGGAACCGACCGTTTTCCCTGCATCTTTAGCAATGGACCGTATGTACAAGGATTGAGTTTCAGGCCCAACAGTCGGTCAATACACGGAGTTTCCCTGAGGGTCCAATCGGCAATGATGGAAGGTAACTAGTTTGGCTTTCGAGGTATTGAATGTAACCAGCCAGTTTTTACCTCCACTGCGATGCGAAGGCTAGATCGGATGAGAGATCAGCCCTCAATCTCTGCTCATGAAAAGTTTTGGAGGTGCACCCATATATCGGTATATCCTCAGTATAGATATTCATAAATGATCGGAGTATACGCTTAGGCAGATCATTGAGGTAAAGTAAAAAGAGGTTTAGTCCGAGAAGTGACGCCTGCATTGATTACTAGGTTAACAACTACCTTCAGTAAACTACCCATTAGGAAGGACTTTTGAGAAGATTCTTCCAGTGATTCCATAGCTAAAGAGTTTGAACAGCAATCCCTTGTGCCACACCTTATCAAAAGCCTTCGAAATATCTAACGCTATGGTCCTTGATGTGTATTTGTTGTCTAGTGCCTCACTTATTCTCTGAGTAATGGTAATTAGGCCATGAGCAGTGGATCGGGTCGATCGAAACCCATATTACTTGTCGCTCAAGAGGCTGTCCTTATTTAGGTGACCAACAACCTTCTTGTTGATTATAGCCTCAAAAGGCTTACTGATGGACAGTGAGGAAACTGACGAGTCTATACTGAGAGGGAGTTGAGCGCTCATCCGCGTTCTTAGAAACCGGGCATACGCTTAACACTCTCCACAAGTTTGGGGAGGATTTCTCATTAAAGCAACGGTTAAATAACTTCGATCAGGTCAGGATAGTTCCAGGTTGAGATTCTTAAGGACTACCACCGGGATTTTGTTTGGGCCACTGACTTTTTTTTAATAAGTCTGGGGAATTCCAGGGCTGTGATAAAAATACTACTAAGATTGCGCTCAGTGGGACGGTGGAAGTCGTGAAAGGTATGTCCAATATCTTCTAAAGGAGGCAAAAATTGAGGCGAAGAGTTTCGCCTTATCTGTCGAGGAAGAACAATGACCTTATGGCCATTTATAATAGTGGCTAGAGCCGCTTTACCTCTATTCATATTTTGGTTGGAGATCTTCCAGAACTCTCGGGTCCATTTTTTTTTGTTTACAACATTGGTCTGGACCGCCTGTGTATAGATACACTTTGCTTTTTCCAGAACTTGCAGCGACTGCCGGCAGTTCTGAATGCAGAAAGAGTCAAACTGCACCGATCCTTGCGGATATTGAAGTAGTGGTTACGGTGAGCTATGGCTGCAGCTCATTTAAGCGTGAACCAAGAGTTGTTGATTTTTGCTGGAACTTTTTTGGGAGTATAAAATGATCCATTCTGAGACGAGGGGAGTATTTTTGCAGGCAGCATGTTTGGATAAGTTTAAAAGACTTAGTCGACCAGCACTCTCCGCATATTCCTTTTCTTTATTATCTATGAATTACCATGATTTATTGGAAAAAAGTAATGGATTCCCGTTGCCTTTTCCACGGCCTTGAATTCAGAGTTATCACTCTAGACTTGTTGCCGACCAAAGCTAGAAAGTTCTGTCTACCCTGCTATTTAACCCATTGCTGGAAATAGGGAGAATGGTGTCATGCCTTATCCAAGGGCATTTTTGAAAAAGTGAAGTCAACACGTTCGACCAAGATATATTTTCTAAAGTTGAAGTTCTTCAAATATTTCCTCCTCTACTTCTCGATGATGGCCAGAAAATTAAAACAAAGCAAAAATGTTTTTTTTTTTGCGCAAAACTTAATCCTCTATACAAAGATTAATGTCGCCTCCCTACTTACAGGACCCATCATCAATCACTCCAATATCCTTCTTGTTGCTCGTCGTAGCTTACGGTCGTATCACGTTGAAACACCGGTTCTCGTACGATCACCAAAGGTCAGTACCTAGATGGGTAAACGCTTGCGAATACCAGGTGCTCTAAGCTTGGATGTGCGGGTGGGGTAATGTTAATGACTCGGAATTGTTAATCGGAAAGCCAAGTTCTTAGTTCCAGTTGAGTCTGTTATAATCATTTACGCGTATGAATCCATCTCTTCTCCCCCAGATATGGGTTAATTAGTAAAATTTGTATCAATAAAACCATTACTATCTCTATAAAAATAAAACTGCGTACAAAATATTTATATTTTGGCATTAAGTAACTCATAGAGGTTGATATGCCGCTAAACAAGAACAGCCAACCAAGCAAAAGCTTATTGTTCGTGTCTATGTCTCGTTTCTGACTGCATCACAAGAACGGAGTATCGTTAAGAGAACTCCTCTCTTCCAAGAAATCATTACATCGAATTTGATGACCTGCAGTGTTTGTGAAGAAAAACTTGAAAAATCTATACAAATTAAAATTTGATGAATGAATTAGACAGAGGACACATTATTAGAATATATTCCATTGATAAGTTTCAGACAAAATAAAAACCTCTTTTTACTGCAATTTATTAATAAGATACAATATTACTATTAAGTGGACACCAAATTATAATTTATGGAGAAAGATAAAAAAAATAAACTTTAAGCTTTTAAGCATATATAGTTTTTTTTTGTTTTTTTTTTTAAGCGTATCACCCCAAGCAAGGCTGGAGGCCACTATCACGCATGGGGTTACAGAAGGGTAAGAGGAAGAGCAGATAGGAGTGGTAAAGGAGAGGATGTGGAGAAAGAGAAAGACGGAGGGTCGATCAAGGCAAGGGAGTTACAGAAGATTTGGAACGAGAGCAGATAGGAATGAAAGATGAAAGGATGTGGAGAAGGGAAAGTTATTAGAAATGTTATACTATTTTTTCTGTTAATTATTTACTCTTATTCTTGTGTTTGCTACTACGTCCGTGCGCTGTATATGAATGAAGGGCAACGTATCAAGTGGACAGTGCGTGTAACAATCGGAGCAACAATCCGAGTCGAAGTAGTAAGAAATTTTCCTGTGTTTAGTCTATTTCCTGTTGTATGAAAACTGTCTTAATAAGAAGAAACTGGAGAAAAAAATATTATAAATAACCTTCGCTATTTCTGGATTATAAAAGTTTTGAATTTACGCTTTATCAGATTTCTTTCTTTCCTTTACTTTTTCATTATGGACTGGTTGAATATTTTTATAAGGCCAAATTTTTCTCCCCTGAACCTTCTGCAGATCAAATGAAATTTAAATGTTAAAAAAATTCTTGGTCAAAAAGAGTTAACCAGACCTTATCAGATTGTATCCAATCTTTACGTGTAAATCTGTTTGTTTTAAAAAATAACATATAATAACATCAACATTGCTATCTTGATGTGAACAGGCATTGCTGTCCAATGAGCGTGGAGTTAAAATGAGAGACGCAGACGATAATAAAGAGTTGACACGACAGTCATGGGAAATAGAATAAACACTTTCATTATTTGTTTAAATCCTTTCTTTCTTTCTTTCTTACTTCTTTTTTGATTCCTGTTTTTGTTTTTGTTGACCAGAAAAGTTTTATTCTCCTCGACAGGCAGCGGACAAATTTCGCAAGTACGTTTCTTTAAGCCGAGGTCACGAAGCCGCTTGTCAAAGCAAAATAGATCCGGCAAGATAGAATTAATGTAATGAATTTTGGATGACGTCATGTCTGTAAACAGCCAATGACGTCAGTACCGATTTCTAAACAAGAGAAGAAAGATGCACGCCGGTAATGGGAGAGAAAAAGAAAAGGGTAATGATAGACTAGAAGCTAATTGTTGTAGCATATTGTGTTGACGCTGACGTCAAGATTGTTACTTGCCATTTCTACCGGACGCTTCGTTTTGGCCAGCCCACGTCAATTTCATACACCTAAAATGAAACAAGACAAGGTGTTTGCCCCAGTTAGTTCTTGTAGACTATACCAAAGTAGTTATACCTATATCGCCAGAAACTTTATACTGATTATATCTTCCTTATTTCACGTGACTTGTTATTCTTATTTCATTTCACACCAATCAAGGCACTAAAGCCACTAAGATACAAGGTGTTACTAAGTGTGAAAGCATAAGACAAAAAAAAAAAGAAAAGGAAAAGAGAAACATTATTAAGGAGCAAGAACAATAAAAGAAGAGGAACCAAAAAGTCAGTAGATAACAACTAACTTTGCATCTAAATTTTTGAAGATCGAAGTTGGCTGGAGAGTTGGCATGGAGCCGGAAGAGAGATTTCCACAAGCGAGAAGTTCGAGAAAAGAAACTGTTAGCATAGAACGTATGGTTGCTAGTTCAACTGTAAAATGATGAGACCTTGTTTCCAATCTAGTGCTACGCTTAAATTCATGACTAGGTACCATCGCAGAAATTTCACCAGAACAATTTCCAGGAAAGTATTTATAGAAATAGCACAGGAAGCTACATTACGGCGGTTGAGAAGTGACCGAAGCTGAGATGCCAGGTCAGGACCAATAACATTGCGAATCTCTAAATATATAGCAGGAGTATCAGCTGATATGTGGCAACAATATTCAAAGTATTGACGAATGGTAGACTTATAAATATGTAAGATAGATTCAGGAGTTAAAAGATTTCTAGTACGACACACAGTCATTTTTTGAAATCAGTTACCAATTTGACCTTATCGAACCGATGAGGCTTATTATTGAGACAGGAGTAAAAAGTTGTCATCAGCATAGACACCAAGTTGAGAACTGATGCCACCAGGAAGGTAGGCCATTGATGAAAATTAGGAACACAGTAGGTCCAAGGATAGATCTCTACGTGACACCTGCATTAATACAAAAAAGATCTAGGCGAGTGGCCGTTCAGGACAACTTTCATTTCCCGATTTGATAAGAAAGATTGAATCAGTTAAAAAAGAATCGTCCAGAAATACAACTTGTGAAGAAGGCGTGTATTCCAAACCTTGTCGAATGCTTTCGAGATGTCCACAGCAACAGCCCGAGCCTCACAATTCTTATCTAAAGCTTGATAGACTCTTTCAGCAATAATATCAGCAGTTGACCGTTAGAAGCGAAAGCCATATTGCTGGTCTTAAAGAAGTCCCTGCGATGTGAGATGCTTAACCAATTCAGAGTTGATTAGGTCCTCTAGTAGTTTGTCTAAAAAGAGGCTAACAGGCCGATAGAAGGATTAGACGTTTCATATGAGTTCTTAAAGACTGGAACTACAGAAGATGATTTTTAACAAGCGGGGATATAAACGGCATCCAGGCATTTATTGAAAGATTTAGAGAGAACATGGGTCAATTCAAGAGCGGATTTCTTAAGGACTATATCAGAGATAACATCAAGTCTACATGTTTTGTGGGGATCCAGCTTAGAGATGATAGCAGACTCCATGGAAGGAGTTATATGTATATCACTCAACAGAAACTCAATTCTAAACGGAAAGTTTGAAAGTAAGCACATGTGAATGTCTGTCTGTGTGTCTCGATATACTGACTTTCCAGAGTTCAAAATCGTTTACCTTCCCTTCTGAAGTATTGTTTATATTCCACACTACAACCCTCATCTTCCAGACTTGGTAGCGTTCAAAATCGTCCCCGCTGTCGTGTAGGAGATGATATATTTTCCACTCTGTAACTAATTTCCAACAGATTCAACGATGCCTATTGTTACTCTATGCCATTTCAATGGTAAACTTACTAGTCTAAATTGTACTAGACCAGAGATGGTGAACCACTGATCCGCGGGTCATGAAGTAACCTACTATCAACTTTTTAGTGACCAACGAGTAATCAGTAAAATGATGTCATTAAATATGGCTACGCCAATCAAATATTGCAAATTTTCGAGTTTTGTAAGCGACTTGTTTGATTTGGTTTGGTTTGGCATATCAACCTCAATGGATTATTTAATACAGACAAAATTTTTATTGCTGGTAATATGTTTTTCTTCAAAAATATTCAAAAATATATTTCTGGGAATATTTTTCCTTGAAAAAATCTATAGGTGGTAATTTTTTTTTCCAAAGAATGTATAGCTGTTTTTTTTTTAAGTACTGCTGATGATAATTTTTCCTTCAAAAACGATTGCTGGTAATATTTTTTTTATTACAAAGTATTTCTGGTATTAATAATGGGTGTCAACTATTTGCCCATAGCTGGGACCCTAACAGGTGCTACTAGCGATTAAAAAGTGAACGCCAGCAATTAAAAGGTGGTTTCACGCTCCTTGCTGTTGGACGTAGTTTATCGTCTTACCCAGGACGGATTAAGTGACTTGTGTATGCCTAAACACATCTAGCTGATACTCAACAAGTTTTATAATATTTTTCATATTTATGTCGGGAGATTTTACCTCCTTTTGAATATTATCAGTTTTAATCTCGTCTATTTTTAATGTCTGCTCGGATAATTTAAAATATGTGACTATTCTGAATTCATTTGTAATAGTTTCTTCTCGACGACAAAAATAATCCATAATAATGGCCACAAGGGAAAGGAAAATAAGCTCAGAATGTATTGGAAGTGGGAGGCTTTGTTACAAAGAGAGTATTGAAAAAATATGGTCTTATTGAGCAAAATAAAAAAAAAGCTTTTGCTGCATATACAAGAAGTCAATTCTTGCATGTTCGTGTAATATTAAGCGCCATTTTAAAACCAATCATCAGAATTTATGCTTAATGACATGGAGAAATGAATGAAATTATTCGAAGAGAAATAAAACAACAGGAATAACAATGTACTAATTTCTAGTAACTAGACTAACGGGAATTTAGCAACTCCTATATATATATATATATATATATATATATATATATATATATATATATATATATATATATATATATATATATATATATATATATATATATATATATATATATGTATGTATTATGAAATGGACAAAGTCCGACAATTATTTTAAGACATTTTTATGTTTATACATTCTTTTTATAGATACAAATATTTAAGCAAATGCTCTGTTTATAATAAACAGTATTAAACAACATTTACCGGCCCGAATGTCCGAGAAATTTTCATAGACGAATATTTTCTATGAAAATTTCTCGGACATTCATGTTGTTTAATACTGTTTATTATAAATTTCTCGGACATTCATGTTGTTTAATACGGTTTATTATAAATAGAGCATTTACTTAAATATTTGTATCTATAAAAAGAATGTATAAAGATAAATGTCTTTATATATATATATATATATATATATATATATATATATATATATATATATATATATATATATATATGTATGTATGTATATGGTGGACTCTCCCGTCGTATTCGACGTATGATTTTCAGCAACTCAGTTCCTAGGAACCGTCAGACAGACACCAGCACATTTGATTTGATGATAGTGGTGAAGGCTTTGTGCAGAACCAACCACACTATTTGAAGGGCCGAATACAGAGACCTGATGCACTACGTGCCACAAGGTCTCCAAACAATCTTCCCTTGGTTTTGAATTCAGTGTTGTTGTCCTCCTACACCAGTTGCCATCCAAGGCTATAAAACTCAGTCTGTCCTTCTAATTACCCATAGCTGGAGTGAGAAGAAGAGGATTCATACCTTTCCTAAGGGTATTAGCACGTAAGTGAATACAATGGATTCGACTATATATATATATATATATATATATATATATATATATATATATATATATATATATATATATATATAAAAGAAATATAGTTTTAAGGTCTGCTATATTTATGGGATAAAGTGCTCAATATCAGAGATAGAGCGTATGTAAATATAAATATAAAAGTGGACATTGAAGTCAACACTCAGAGGAGACAGGCTGTTTAATGCTAGACGCAATCGTCAGGCCGCGAATGTTGGATTTTTCCTCGTCTATTTATATATATGGGTCAGTGGTGCATTATGGGTAATCTATTCTGCCGGTTATTTTTTGGGAGTGGCTTGTTTGTTTATTTATTTGTTTTGGTTAATTTATTTTAGTTGTTTTTCATTTTAATTTTGTATTATTTATTCTTTTTGGTTTTTGATGTTTTATTAACGCAGTAAAAGAAATTGGGGTTTTGTTTTGGTCTGGGAAGATAAAGCTATTAAATTCGTCTAATGTTTAGATTGCTTGCCGTAGTCTATTCTGTTATTTTGGTGGGGGACAGATTTTAATTTATTTACCTATTTATTTATTTGGATTGATTATTTTTATTTGTTTTTGCTTATTTATGCTTATTTTTATTAGTGCTAACGATTATTTTAGCGGGGGCGATTTGTTACTTTGTTCATTTATTTGGATTAATGTTTATTGGTTTTAATTTATTTACTTATTTTGTGTATTTTTATTAACTCTATTTGGTTTTCGAGTGACGTAGTAATGTTTTTTGTTCTTTTTATAAATAAATAAACTGTTGATCACGCTAGACGCTACAGTCCAACTGTAAAAATAATCTTTGAAGTAACATATATATATATATATATATATATATATATATATATATTACTTCAAAGTTTATTTAGTGACTACCCGTGTTTGAAATAGAGGTACTGTTTTAAGTTTAAGCAGTTTGTATTACGTAAATCGGTCTTCGCACTTGAAAAATCTTAAAGAAATTGTTCCTCTTTGCAGGGTTTGAGCGTACGTCCCTCTTTGTAGGAGAAACCGCCGTTTGATCTGGGGTGTTTTGCATCGCTTGGTGGCAGAGACTGTCACGGCTCTGCAGGGTCCTATTTATCTTGCCAGATAGCTCATTTTCTAACTAAGATTTCTCGAATGCACAGGCCCAAAGCCGTAATACACGCTGTTTAAAATAAAAACAGGGCTTTCATTTGAAACACGGCTATTCGCTAAAATAACGTTTAAGGCAATGAAAATGTCGGATTAAAAATAAATCCATTAATTCTTTAGAAATTGCTTTGTTTACATTTCGGATAAGAATCTGAATAGATATGAAATTAGTATATATATATATATATATGTGTGTGTGTGTGTGTGTGTATGTGTATGTGCGTATGTGCGTGTGTGGGTGGGTGTGTGTGTGTGGAGTATAAGCATATTATATTTATATTTGTATAGATTTGCATATGTATTTTTATACTTTTTCACGCCCACATATGTATATGTATGTGGAGAGAGAAAGAGAGTGAAAGAGAGAGAGAGAGAGAGAGAGAGAGAGAGAGAGAGAGAGAGAGAGAGAGAGAGAGAGAGAGAGAGAGAGAGAATGAGAGAAAAAAAAGAAGGAGCGATCGAGAGAAAAAGAGAGGGACAGAAAGAGAAAGTGAGAGAGAGAGAAAAGTGAGAGAGAGAGAAAGAGAGAGAGAGAGAACGAGGCAGAGCCAAGGTGATCTAACGAGAGTGGAAAAAAGGCAAGGTTTTATAGTTTTTTTCTACAACGGACAGAGTATATACAACGGCTTTATTCTTGAGCGTACACTATTTTTATATGTTTAAAATTCCATTTTATGGCTTCTTTTAGTTTTTCAGAAATTTAGCATCTGAAGAGCAGACATAGAAATACGAAGTCTCAAAAGGAATTTTAAATATAATTTTGTTTATGAGCATACGTATACGTGTATATGCGTAAGAGTGTTTTATGAATTATGGGAATTCTTTCGAAAGTACAACTGCAACTAAACTTAAACACACCCAAACAGCCAACGACCCCCCCATATATATATATTCATGTATATATATATATATATATATATATATATATATATATATATATGCATGAAGATTGAAAATAAGTAAGTAAAACAAAATTACGTTCATAGCAGCACCAAACACCAAAAAACAGGAAAAACCTCTCTTGAACATCTAACTAAATTTAACAAAAACACATAGTGCTTAATAGCCCAGACCAAAAAATCCGAAGCATAAAAAAACTATCCAGAAAACAGCAGAAACATAATCCAAAACTGAAGGGACACAGACCACTTTGATTTTGCTGCATACCTTCGGTTTTGAATATATATATATATATATATATATATATATATATATATATATATATATATAAGATAAAAATAAATATATAAGATAAAAAATAAAAATAAAAATAAAAAAACAAACAAAAAAACAAGCAAAATAATTTGACATAAATAAATAAACAAATAAGCGACTTCCGGTAAAAGTAACCGCCAAAATATACTACCCATAATGCACCACTGACCCTTATATAAACAGCCGAGAAAAATAACAGCACTAGTCGCCTGACGATTGCACTAGCATGAAACAGACTGTCGCCTCTAAGTGCTGACTTCCATGTCCACTTTTATATTTACACACGCTCTATCTCTGATATTGAGCACTTTACCCCATAAATATAGCACACTTTAAGACTATATTTCTGCATATATATATATATATATATATATATATATATATATATATATATATGCAGAAATATAGTCTTAAAGTGTGCTATATATATATATATATATATATATATATATATATATATATATATATATATATATATGTAATTTTTATATATATTATTTATATATTATATATGCGCGGTACTTATTAGAAAGCGCTCAATATCAGTGATAGATCTAACATATTTAGTTGGATTGATGTGTGTTTGTGACCCTCGTCAGAGAGCGTGAAACCCAGGGTCACGACTCACATCAATCCAACTACACACACACACACACACACACACACACACACACACACACATATATATATATATATATATATATATATATATATATATATATATATATATATGTATATATATATATATATGGACATTGATATCAATACCCATGTGTCCTGATTAAACGCGATCTTCATGGCCTGAAGATAGCGTTTACAGACTGTCGCCGCTGGGTTTTGATGTCAATCACCACGTTATATTTACATAAGCTCTGTCTCTAATATTGACCACGTTAATCCATAAGTATAACTTACCTTACAAACTATATATATATATATATATATATATATATATATATATATATATATATATATATATATATATATATCCCTATTATTAAGAAGTAGAATATTTTCTTTCTGTAAGCCTTTTACTAATGATTTGTCTGTGTTTCAGTCCGTTATCATTAATACTTAAGGTGATATGGTAATGTGCTTCGTTATATTCGGGTTCGGTCCGGGTGTTTTTAGTATCTCGTTATGTTTTGGCTTTCATTATTTAAATGTTTACAAATTTTGTAAAAGTATTTTTGATACAGCAAAATTAGAATGGATGTATCTTAGCTGACCATCTTTACAGAAAACCTCAGGTGGTTCTTTGATTCAGCTTGTCTGTTTCTTTGGCCTAATTGTGTACTCTTTCTTAGCATATTAAACCATTGGCAGTTTTCACTAAGGAAGATCATATGTGTAAACATATTTTGCTTCAGAAATAGGAAACGTCCATGAGAATTTTTTTTTACTCTGAAAAAGAAATGCATTTGTTAAAAAGAATTATTTTTTGTATTTTCAAAGTAATAAGTTGGAAACAAATCACACACATCGGCGTGTAATTATTATTTCATGTCATACATGACGCATTTTGTGGTTGGTTGTTGATCTGGTCGTCTAACGAAGTAACCTCCTTAGTATATGTTATATATCGTACCTATGAACACTAATGGGTATGTTCCAATCCTCACAAATACATTGGACACTATTGCAAGTGGGGTTAATATGCTGTGTAAGTAGTCCACTACTAGCAGTGGTTTACCTACTTCATACCGCTGTCGAGTATTGTATTTTGTTGATGTTATGAAGATTACCATTTCATTTTTAACCTCCATTTTGATTATTCCTCATTCAGTAACCTTTTCTAGGTTACAACAGTATGTTAAAAAATGACTTATTCCTGACATTATTTCTTTCCTGATAATTTTCCTTTCAATATATTGTTACTCATAAGCCCAATGAAAATGATTACAATAAAACAATGTCGAGTAATCTTACTGTATGAATACAAACTGGGGAAAAGAACCATTTTTGTATCGATGAGAAATGGATGACAATAATAAGAGAGTAGGCCAGTGGTTAGATGCAAGTGAATCACCAAAACAATACCCCAAAACCTCCACTACATCCTAAGTGTTAATGGTTACTGTATGGTGGTCTTTCAAAGGGGTTATTCATTATTCATTCTTGCCTTGTGAAAAAATAGCAGCAAACTCATATTGTGGAGAAATTATGTATATGCACAAAAAATTGAAAAGGAAACATCCTAGACTTGTGATCATGTATGGCGTAATTTTGTTGCACGACAACGCGCGCCCGCACGCTTCTTAATCAACTGTCCAAAAGTTGCATAGCCTGAATTATGAAAATTTGCCTCATTGGCCATATTCACCTGATATCTCTCCTAATGATTATCACTTATTTAAGCATTTTGAGCTTTTCATATACAATAAATCATCTTACAAGATGGAAGAGGTAATGGAAATGTTTATCACATCAAAGGAAGATATTTTTTTACAGATGGGATCAAGAATTGAGAAGTACGTTAGAAAACAGTCGTTCATCAACATAGTTCTTATTTCAACTAAATAAATTAGTTATTTAATATTTCAGAAGCGTTTTATTAATTTCCTATAAAGGGTGCCATTTCATGCGTGACAAACTAATACATTGTATCAGTTATAATGTTATAACAAGAAAAAACCCCAACTCTTTGCCATTTCTAAAGCAGATGTTTACGCATATGGTCTTCTGTAGTGAAAATGACTGAGATAACTTGAACGAAAAATTACCTTAAATCTTTTTAGTAGCCATATCACATGCAGCCCATTGCTAAAAAAAAGTTGCCTATGCCTGCTTTAGAATCTAGATATATATGACATGTCACATTTCTTAGAATCGACATTTTCCCAATCCATATATATATATATATATATTGGCAAAGAAAATTATTGGCAATGAAAATTTCTGCCTGAGGGAAACATTTAAATAGTTTTTTTTCCCAATCTACAAAATATCAAATAATTATGCCGAGTCTATATCTTAGCGTTCTTTGAACCAATTAAATTGTTTTCTCAAAGAATCACGTCACCATGCAGAAGATCAAATATATATATATATATATATATATATATATATATATGAATGTAGATATATGTGTGCGTACGTATGTGTGTTTTTATGTAAATATATATTATATGTATGTATGTATGTATCTGTGTATGAAGTTGACCGGACAGTCATGTGGCGTTTTCTATTCAAATATTGTTTCTAAGGTGATGTCTGACGTCACCATCCAAACTTATGCCAATCTCTAACAAGCAACGACTCGCTTTCTTTAAGTTACGCTCATTTTCGTCACAGTCGAACTTGTTTATTCAATCAGTAGTTGTTTTCTTACATCAAGATTCCCCTGTCTCTCTGCAACGGGGACCTAATTTTCAGTTCTAAATCAGTGTTGTTGCTTTTTACTTAGCTTAGTTTGGCACAAGGTCACAAGTATGATGCTCCCAGTAAGGATCGAACTCACTATTTAGTAGTAATAAGCCGAGTGAGCTACCTAAACATGACCTCACGCTGACCTTATGTCAGGGTTGCTTGCTAATTAGTTCGCCTTCGAGGATCCTTTTTAGATGTTACTTTAGCCACGAGAGCGTTCATGCTGTTTACGGTCCGTGGTTTGAAGAAAAAAAAACAAGAAAAAAAAAACACAAAAACTTGGACTCACAAGCAATGATGGTAAAATAGATTATAGCGTAACGTGACTAAAACGTTCTTATGCTCGAAATAATTTTAACCCGTAGGTTGCTGTCATTTGATGTGAAGAACGTCTAAAATTTGTAATCGTTCTTTTACATTTGCATTGGTAAAGTACGCTTGTATTGTCGATTACAATCTGACGCTAATTAGGACGGGTGCCGTGTACTTGAGTTAAATATTTATATATAGTATTTTACTCGGAGGAATGACAGGTTTAATATTCTCGACACAAGGAGAAACTCAACAAAAGACTAAATAGACAGGCCTGGTTTGTTTTATCTAATAACAGGCCTACATAGAGAGATATAAGCAGTATAGACACAGACATCCTTAAAAGTTTACAAACAGACAAAGGTGGTACTCGAGTGAAAAGAACAGCAAGCAACACAGGCGTAGATCAAGAAAGAGAGATTTATTGTAAAAAAAAGAATACACTACTGAAAGACGGAATCGGTTAGCAGGCTAGTAATTCCCAAAGTAAGGATATTTACCTTACCTCCCCGCGAGGCAGGATGTGGCACAAGGCCGTTTTAATGTGGAACAAAACCGAGCCCGTAGACCCCGTATACACGGGGTCGGGTAGCTGTCTACCACTCTAGACGAGACTCTGCCCTTCGGCATAGCCTCGTCTGGGTTCCTCTCTGCCCGAAGGCAGAGAGTTCGACCAGCACAGTTGGAGACGAATCTCCAACTAATTGCCGTAGGAAGACTGAGGTATATCCTGTGCACACTATATATATTTACTGATATAGTTAGTTCACAATAGGCAAAAGGGAGAGTGGGACATTCCATTGCAACACATTCACTTTTGGGAAGTGTTGATTTCTATGTCCACACTGGTTATATCTACAAGTATTCTATCCCCGATATTGAACAATGTTCAACTATCTGGACCGTGTCGTAACAGATGATGAAAATATGACATTCCGAAGGTTCACAGGAATCATAAACAAAGATAGTTTTCAGAAACTAAAGAAAGTAGTAAGAGATAGGTAAATGTCACCAGAAAGCGCGAAAACATCGTTGGACCGTTGCGCAATATCTAACCTCCTACACAGCACAGGTGAAGAGAAGACTTGAGACAACATAGATGTGGTTCTACTGAAAAATACTGAAAATACCATGGACAGAGCATCTGAATAATGAGGAAGTTATGAGGAAAATGGAGACGAAAACGGCATTTAAACTTCAAATCAGAAAGAGAGTTGAAATTTCTAGGTAACATAACGAGAAAAGAAGTCTTGGAGAAATTAATACTCACAGGATACATTGAAAGCAAAAGACACACATAGGCAAATAGGGAGCAATCTACCTAAAAAGCTTGGGTAAATGGATAACAGAACAGGGAGTGGGTATGATAGTAAAACGACAAACGTTGCTAAAACCTACAGAGGGTCGGAAGTTGTGGAGAGCCATGATTGCCACGTCCTCAAGAAGAAGAAGAAGAAGAAGAAGAAGAAGTGAGTAAAAAAAGACA
This sequence comes from Acanthosepion esculentum, assembly GCA_964036315.1. Classification (NCBI taxonomy): domain Eukaryota; kingdom Metazoa; phylum Mollusca; class Cephalopoda; order Sepiida; family Sepiidae; genus Acanthosepion; species Acanthosepion esculentum. The sequence continues at coordinate 55,850,428 of OZ038491.1, read as the reverse complement.
TGGATTAGCGGAAATGGGTTTAAAATATTCTTTTAAAATTCTCAAGCACTTCACTTCAAACGCCGTTCTTCCATTGATTGAGCTGTGAACGAGTTCAAGATTTTCGTCATTTTTCGCTTGTTGAAGGTCGAATAAATCGTGACATTTCTGCACGTTTGAGCGTGAATACAACTTGTGTTTTACTTAAAGCTTATCCCTTAAAAGCTTCTCGAAGCATTGCAACGGTTGCAACAGCAGCAGGCTGCGTCAGAACAAAAAACAAAAAAAAACAAACTTAGCACGCGCACTATGTTCTTTGCATCAGTCAACGCAAAAATAAATTAACGTGCAGACAAACAAGGGGAAAAAAGCCGCAGTGAAAACTAGGTCAGTCCAGAACTGTGCCAGACTTAGAAAAGTACCGACACATTATTTTAAGCGGCACAATCTGCTACTACCTCTAGTTCGCGGACCACATTCGAATTATGACCTTCTTTGTGTATTTTGCTTCTAAACACACACACGCGCGCGCAAACATGCACATAGATACACGCACACACACGCACATACATAGATACACGCACACACACGCACATACATAGATACACTCAAGCGTAAAGAACTATACACATACCTATGATTAAATGGTTGATATACAATTTTCGTTAGACAATATCATGCATTTTTAAGTTCTTGCCATTTGACTCGGATAGATTTTTTAAAAATTTTTAAATGACTTGAGGCAAAAAATGTAGTTCTACAGAAAGATGCTGATCATATCATGAACTAAACATGTGAGCAACGACGAAGTTTTAGAGAAAATGAAAACAAAATTTTTACTTAACATTAGAAGCAGAAAGTTGAAATGTCAGAGCATATAATGAGGAAAGAGGGCTTAAAAAATTGACACTCACAAGACATATTGTAGACAAGAGGAACAAAGAAAAGCTGTGCATAACTTACCTTATAAATTCAACCACAAACTTGACCTAGCGAATGCCACACTTATTAAAAAAGAAAGTAACTTCTCAAAAATAAATTCTCAAAAGTGTTGCTATCGAATCTTATCAAAATATAAATCTGCGGATTCTTTCCAATATCTCCTTTCCTGAAGAGACAAGACACATGAAAATTCAAAGAAAACGGTTAAATCCATAACCTCATATTATTTAAAACTTATAACACATAAATTCATTCCATTCCAAAATAATTTAAATACTAATTTGCATAGTCACTTTCGTTTATTTCGTTTATGTCAATGAACTTGTCTGATTTCTTCGTTTACCTAATGAATATTCATGAGCACTCCTATATTTTTGAATTGTGAAAATCCAACAACATTTTTGCTCTGGTATATACATACTTGTCACAAAATAAAATCGTTCTATTTGACTTGATGAATTCCCTTAAATGATGAAACACACCGGCCAAAATAAATTTTCCTTTTGTCTTTATTCATATTGTCCTATTGCAGATATACTCTGTCTGAAATTTTTACACACACACATAATTTATTCGAAAATTATAACACAAATATGTTATAAAATCAATAGAAAAATAGTCACTTTGTTTCAACACTTCTGGTGATGACATTCAACACCATCACTTGATTATGTTGTAATTTTCGAGTAAATTATATTTGCTCTACTCTGTATTGAGTACTCTTTTAAGAATCGTATTTTTGGTTATTGGAATTTATTCCGTGTACACCAATCCTATACTTGGTTATATATATATATATATATATATATATATATATATATATATATATGGTAATATTAGCCGTTCACCTACAAGGAAACATTTGCCATAAATTGGGAGAGCAGCCAATACTACGTTCGGTTGGTATGTCCCAATTTTCATAAATATGTTGGACACTATTGTAAGTTGGGGTAAATTGCTGTCTAAGTAGTCCCCCACTAGCAGTGGTTTACCTACTTCATACCGCTGGCGAGTATTGTATTTTGTTGATGTTATAAAGATTACCATTTCATTTCCAACCTCCGTTTTGGTTATTCCTCATTCAGTAACATTTTCTAGGTTACAACAGGTTGAAATTTACAAAATATCCCTCTTAAAACCATTTTTCAGGAAAACAGGTTTCTCAAGTCCAGTAACTCTTTACAGTATTGATGGGGGGGGGGGGTTTCCTCCCGAACCTTTTATTTGAAGTAGTGTCAACATCTTGACGATGCCATTATTTTAGTGTTCAAAACAGGATGATCTTTACCAAGAGCCCAGACTTCACTTGCTCAAAGCCTTTTTAAACTATTGATCTTAGGAAGCGGTTGTATATTGCTGACAGTTTAGAGATTTCTGAACGAATGGTGCCATGCATTACATCCATATGAAGTCTCGATCTGACGAGGCTATTTAAGAACAGGACACGAGTTTTCAGGTTGATGCTTTGGTTTTGAAGTAATTTCCGGTGTTGGGCAAAACTACCTCTGACGCAGCCTATTCTCTGTTCAATGTCCTTTTCTCCTATGCTAAATTTGTTATAGCTGATACATGCTTCGAGGTATTTGAAGAGTTTAGTATTTACTAATTCCACATACTAATTTTTTATGATGGATTCAGGGTATGTGTCATTACTGCTTTCATTCCAATTCCAGATTATAGTTTGTTTTGGAAAGGTTCATATATATATATATATATATATATATATATATATATATATATATATATATATATATATATATATGTGTGTGTGTTTGGTTGAATAATCTGGATATATTACGTTATTATATTTACAAAAGAATTCACAACTATCAATTACATTAACTTTTTGTCTTCGCAATTCACCCTTGAAGATGTTCTTGGATGAGATTGAAAGTACTTGGGAAAATAAAAGAAATGAAAAAACTACGGAGTCTCCCTTAATTAACATAATATCAACATTATAAAAATGATTCTAGAATTCTAGACGATAATATGTCTAGATTATTCAACCAAACATGCTTGAATTAAGATATGATGCCTAAATACATACATTAATATTACTAATATTGCAACTGTTGTAGGTCACTCTGTAGCATCAACTCCCAAGAGGATGCTTTCTCAATCACTACAATTTTAACCAATTCAAGTCTCGAACCTTGTACATGGTGAACATCATTGTAAAAAAAAAAAGAAAACGTATAGGGCACTCAGTGAGCAATGAAATCCAACATTATCAAGCGGTCAGTGTGTCTATCTTGCTAAGGATGTTTATGATTGCATCACTGAAATGAATACAGATTTTATCACATCTGAGCCAATGTAGTTAGGTAATTTCCAGATTAATTTAAAAATTACTTATAAAACGATCCCTAAAGTTCACTCAGTACATGTCTCTACAGCCACTCGAAGTAAAAGGTTGCAGTCCACAAAACGGTTATTATGAGTGAGGTGCGAGATATGAGTGGAAGAGGCGGTGATAGGAAGTGAGAATAAGAAGAATATATAACGTCTTGAAGAGGCCAAGATTAAAATGTTTTGAGAGTTCTTGGGAATAAGCTGTTTGAGTGGAATTATCTTCTTATATTTCTGTTGTAACCTAGGGAAGGTTACTGAACAGAATAATAGCACGAAGGTTGGTTATGAACGATAATACTTAGGACAAGAACAACACATATAAGATTCGCCAGCGGCGCGAAGAAGTAGTAGTCAACTTCTAGAAGTGAGTCAAGTGAATTCCACAATGAATCTCCAATAGCAGGATATCTACCAATAGCCCCACTCGGTAAGATGTGGCACAAGCCCGAATTTAATGTGGGGTATCCTAGCCCGTAGGCTCTGCCAAAAATTCCCCGTAGACCCCATTTAAAACGGGATCGGGTAGCTGTTTCCCGAGACGAGCCTCTGCCCTTCGACATAGCCTCGTCTGGGGATCATCTCTGCCCAGAGACAGAGAGTTTGACCAGCACGGTTGGAAACGAATCTCCAACTGCAGACCAACATACAGTATTTACTACTGTATTTATGTGAATGGGGTCATACCCATTATTGTCCGTAGGTATGCTACAACAATTTGAAACACAGTTGATTCGACTCTGTTGAAATTGTTTGGCCTTTTCTAGCTTTAAAGGTTTGAACTGGTGGAACTAAAGAATGAAGCGCTCATCTGAACATTTGCCATGGAACTAGATATAGAATAGCGACAAGCTTGCAAGATTACGCCAGTCGGAAAAAAAGATTGCGATGTGGAAAATAATTCATCGCCTACAAAGCCGCGTAAATGATTTTGAACTCAAGACTGGAATGTGGATATAGAGCAACACAAGCTCAGAATCGGCTGCAATACCCCAGTTTTGATTTAATCTGACGCATGACAGAAGGAGTCAAACACTTCCGACAGTCAATGGAATGAACCGAATATTTTACAAGCTTCTTCACCAGTTACCTGAGAATTTACTGTTGACTCAAGAAGTTTGTACTTCGGTGGTATTGGAAATGATTTACAGCCTACTAAAGTGTTTAGTACATTTTGATGGTAGTGTGGATATTCTGAATACGCGTACACATATTTACTCACAAACGCGTACATACACACAATTATACATACACCACCACATTCAAAACACATACGTTAACGAAAAGGCCAACACATACTCACAAACATACGCAAATATACACAAATATGCTGATATACATACACAGATATATGCAGGTATGCTCACACATATAGCCACACACTTAGACATACGCATGTAAACAAACATTTATACATGAAAACACAAACCTTCATACAAAAAGACACACACAATCACATACGCACACACACATGCACGGTTGCTTCTATGGCTTATCTGAACTTAGAATTCCAGACAAATATTTTTTTCAAAACAGTTTCAAATTCTTTCTTTGGTGTTTCAAAATGCCGCCCACATCGCCTAAAAAATAAGAATAAAAAACAAATGAAATTTAAGGCATAAATATGCAAAAAATATCGGAAAACTTCGAAAAGGCAAAGCCGGTAACCAATCGCAGATATTTTGGAACACAAAGGAAATATTTAAAACTTAAGACGCGAGCCAGGGCAGAAAAAAATAGTTTTTAAAAAGTTAGAGGTACGAATCAGTTGAATCCACTTCAGTTCACCCAAGTAGATAAAGCTTTGGTACTTTCCTGGTAGAACGTTACACGAGGATTTTTTTTACGGTAAGGTTCACTCTGTACAAAGCCCGGGGGACACTCGAGGTAGAGGGTTACGTTAAGGGGTAGTTTATATGGAATAGTAGTAGTTTATAAATAAATTGAATAAATCTATTGTGATTAAGATTTGATTAAAAATATCACTGGATTTCTCAGTTCAGATTCCTGTCTGTGAATATTTTTGGTGAAAACATTTAGAAAAAATAAAAGCCATTTTTTGTTCTTTTTCCTAAAATATATTTTAAAGTTGTTGTAAATTCTCTGTTTTTGTATTGCTCTCGAGAAGAACTGTACAAAAAAAAAATTCCCCTAACCATAAACCACATATATAGCCAGTTATACCAGTTGGTTTTCATTTTTTTCATTTGTTCAAAACATAAGCATCAACACGTGGAGATAGAAACAGTTAAAACTTTTTGAAAAGCTAAGTGAAACCGGTTAAAGTATAAAAAGTATAAAAAACGAAAACAAATTATTTTTCTAAGAAACAAACACTGAAAATCTAATTGTAAGTAACAGTTTTAATTCTTCTCTGTAAAAAATTCATATATTATAAATAAATACCACTATATTAAATATATTAGGTGCCCTTTTCACTCAATTCTCATTTTAGTCTCTGTCTGTCTGTCTGTCTGTCTGTCTGTCTGTCTGTCTGTCTGTCTGTCTCTCTCTCTCTCTCTCTCTCTCTCTCTCTCTATATATATATATATATATATATATATATATGGAACAATAATGATAGTCTGTTTTTATTTACACCGAAGACTTCCAAGCAACGACAAACTCGTGCTTGGAAATCTTCCATGTAAACAAAAACAGACTATCATTACTGTTTTGTCCGTGTATTGTTTAATATATTGTAATGTAATTGTCATCTTTGAACAAAATAAACTATGAAATCTCCACAAATATGCTTAAATGCCTATAACTGATAACAGAAGCAATTGCTTTATACCAATGGCTTCCCATACTTAATACTTTTCGTTTTCCCTCTCACGTGGTCATGTGTGACGTCATGAGCTGTGGTACGATTTTTGTTTCCAGCGTCTCATATATATATATATATATATATATATATATATATATATATATATATATATATATATATGCAATTAAATAACACTTCCAATCACTTAATCGTCATCGTAATGAAGACTTTATTATCAGTAAAAACAAAGATGTTAAAAATATAAGGAAAATCAGAGAAAAAGAAGAAAAATCTTCAAGTAAAAACGTGACACCATTTTATAATAATTATGGATTCCTTTTCCCGCTTCTTCCGTTGGCAAAGATGATATTCGGTTTCACCCACTTCTGCAGTTGCTCCTGTTTTTTTCTATTATTGCTTCCTTTATTGGATTTCTATTTCAAGGATGCGTTGTCGGTACTGAACGAAAAAAGAGCGACTGAATCCATTTTCACATCAAGAAAGATTCAGCAATCAGCACGAAAATACGCCCCTGAGAATATACGTTATTGTAATGTATTGGTTTGATCAAAAAGTACGGTCCATTTATGAAGTAAATGTTCTACTTAATAGCCGAATACATACTATAGATATTTACAAAGCTGAATGTAGGCTGACATAAGCTTACAATAACAGAGCACTCATTGAAGATCAAACTCAATGGCAGTAGTAGTAATGACACAAGTCCTGATATTTACGGCGCTGAACGATATAATGGCTCACCTAGTCCCGTCCTGTGTCTGCAAGAAATTTTGTCATCTAGCATCAAGACTTCTAATCGGGAGATTATATTTTCTTTCTATTCATTCATCGCCACCATATTTGTCGACGTGTTTTTATCAATATCATTCAGTTTACCGTTTTATTCAAAGTCATTTTCTTCCTTCAAAACTGTTTTCCTGGGTATGAAAATAAACTACATCCGGTAGCAAGGCCTCTGATCAGCAGATTACAGGTCTTGAGAAGCGTGGAACCACCTCTTAATTTCTGTTGTTCCCAGATCCATTCTAATCCAGGGTGGTAGCACCTGTTAGGGTCCCAGCTATGGGCAAATAGTTAACCACCAAACTGGGGTCAAAACACTATATACATTTTTCTAAATGAATTTATTAATGCTCTCTAGAAAATTAAATTAAAATGACCCATAAGATGTTGATATGCCGCTTAACAAACAAAGTCCTAGTGAGAGGAGAACTTATTAGTATTAGTTTTTGAAAGATTTGAACTCGCATCTTATCCCCTGCTACCTCGTCTTTCATCGTGGCTGAAATGATAAAGTGGACTTCTATGAAAGACAGTCTCGTCGGAAGCTAGGTTTTTATTTCTGATCTGTTGCCTCAAGTTAATTGTTGTTGCTTGTGGTTCTTCCTGTTGTAGTATGGGATTAACGCCAGGAAATACTAGAGATTTGAATCAAATTTAATATCAATCAGGACCCTCTGATTTAATTATCAATCAATCTGGAGTTGATATGTGGTGTCTCCAGTATGTACTGGGCTCACCCTAAAAGATACGAAATTAAGCTTTATACTCTGTCGCACATCAGAGCATCAAAAGAGCTAGTTGTTTCATACCTTTGCCCTAGAAGATGACTTAATAGCTACCAAGTGCAGAATCGGACCCGAAAGGGTGCTGATGTAAAACAAAGTCAACCTAGCTGGGTTTAGGATATACAAACACAAGGCAGTCGGGTGAGAGGAAGTTATATAAACTCTTGATTTACGAGGGAGACGGCAGAATCCCATGCATACTAGTAAGAATAAGATCGAATGTTTGAATAAAGACCCGAAACCACATACCTTCGATTCGGTCTATATTAATTTGACGGAGTTCAGAATAAAGAGTTATTTTACGCATGAAAAATTTAGTCTCTTATTCTTATTAGACGTTAGTGACATAACGTTTCGCCGCTGTCTTGTGTAAAGCAAGTGTGATTCGATTCAACGAGTCGATCCGGCAACTTTCAGAGATTTTCGAAATGAACTCTTTAATTAATCTACAGACATAAATTCATTCAGACGGATATTATTATTATTATTATTATTATTATTATTATTATTATTATTATTATTATTATTATTTCCTGTTCGGTACAATTTCTTACCGGGTAAGTACCCGAGACCTTGGTTAAGGCAAAGCAGTAAATATATGCATTCTATTTGCACAAACTCTGATGTTAAATGGCACTCAGTATATATAGTGTTTATACTTTCTATACATTGATAATACTCTCCTGGGTAGATGAGCAGTCCCACACAGTGCAATCTTTTGAATCTATTGTAATCAGGACCAACCAGGGATCTTGTTAATCTTTTCGTCTCTACCTTTTTGGATCTTAACCCAGGGTGTCAATTATTATAGGTGTTATATATGAATAAAGTGTCACTGCCGACACTTAAGTTTGAACATAGATCATCAGTGAGCAAACACAGGCGATCCATTTATTGAATTAAGTAGACCACGTGGCCATAGAGGAAACGCATATATGTAGGAAGTAGCTGACGACTAACGATCGCTATTTCTAGTCTATCCTCTATACTATACGGATCACCATTTCTACTCTATCTTCTGTTACTATACGGACCACTATTCTCTACTCTATTCCCTATTCTATTCCTCTATTCGGATCACTATACGGATTACTTTTCGAGCGAGTATTATCGAGCAAATATTATTAGTGAGAGATTATTTGAAGGCGTCTGACATCAGTATTTTTCAACGTCGCACTATAGTTGTATCTGTGATTACAAAGTCTCTACTACAACGAGCATTTCAAAAGTGACAACGAGTATTCGTTGGCGTTGACGAAGTAGCAACGAGTGTTCATTGACATCATAAAAATAGGTATAACAGTAGTTTAAGGTACCCCATTTTCTTTTGAGTTTGCACATTTATATTCTCTATACAACCCTTGTCCTAATCAACAGTTTCACATTGAAGGAAATAAAAGAAGAATAAATCCTGTCACTACTTGAAAGAAAACGCACCCAGCCATTACATACAGAGCAGACCGCGTCTCGGGTTTACCATTTAAACATGTGTCATCAGTTTCTGCAAGACCGCCATCTTTTACCACTCCATAGGTGTAAGTGATAGTTCTCATTTTCCATGGTTTATCACTTATCTTCTCATATACGGGTGAGGATTAATTGACCACAATTTCTTTCGGTTATAGCTGTCTGAAAAGTGATGTGTGTGCAGTGCTCACGGGGATACAGTATAGACAAATGCCCATAAAAGTGTTGTGAAAAAAACAACCAGTCTGTGAGTATCGGCTTGTCTGTCCGTTTGTATATGAAGGACTAGTTCTTATAGGAGTCCATGACTAAAGGGGTCCGTGAGTAAAATAAGTTTAAGAACCATTGCATATATTTTGTCATTTTGGTACAGCTATATATATCATACGGAATGTTTTTGTTTGTCATCTTTAAATACTATATCTGTTTTTTTCAGTTTTTATCTAATTGTGAGTTGAAAGAAGAAAATCCATGAAACTATACAACCTCTACAACTGACCTTAATTAGGCGGTGTTCAGAAGTTGATGAGCAATTCTTTTACGTATGAAAAATTTAGTCTTGTATTCTTATCAGACGTTAGTAAGAGAACATTTACACGCTGACTCCATATCATTCTTAGGGGAATTACAACCAGTTCAGCTTTTTTCCAATGAATCATCAAACACATCCCACACCTGTTGAGTACCTATTCGCTGCTGCTTTGATCTACTCAGTCCAGAACAACAAGACTAGTCACTCATGCGTTTCACAATCTAAATTTCATACAAACTCAGGCTTGAAAATAAACACTTGGCGCCGCTATTTGCACTTAACCACAGGTAGATTTGTAATGGTAACCATAATATTTGCCGTTTCCTAATAAGGAAACATTCGGCATTCATTGAGTTTACAGATAGTGTTACAAAGTGTAGTATCTGTTCTTCTAATCTCTAATAACAATGGTAATATTAGCCGTTTCCTTATAAGGGAACATTCAGTATACATTGACGGAGCAGCCAGAGATACTGTCGGTTGAAATGTATAAAATCTTTCTATTAAAATAATTTATCAGGAAAATAGGTTTCTGTAGCCCAGTAAGTGTTATTGCTCTTTCTAGTATTGATGGAGGTTTCCTTCCTAACCTTTGATTTGAAGTTGTGTGGAACGTCAACCTGTTGAATATGTCATTATTCTCTCCTCAAATTACATATGCTATCCATTTTAGTTGTTGTTGCTGTTGAAAGTCCTCAAGTGATCTGGTTCATGTTATCTAGTACTCTTCTTTGTTTGTGATTCTGTAGCGCCAGTCCATGAGGTCCAAAAAAGGCTGGTCCTCCTTGACGTACATGCTTCACTCACTCGAAGCAACATTCTAACCATTGATCTGAGAAAGCGGTTGTATTAGAGCTGACAGTTTAGATATTTCTGAACAAGTTTGGCGCCATGCGTGACATCCATATGAAAATCTCGATCTGACGAGGCTACTTAAGAACATAAATGTTACTCCGCTTCACTTTACTGGCAAATAGGGCTATAGGCACTGTAGCATGTCCCTAGGGTACCATAGAAGAGCGTTCAAAAGTTTTTAAAAATGTATCGACTTATACACAGTTATATTGCGCTATGTAAAATTCTGAAACGTATATGTATTGCTAGTTTCTTTGATTCAGTTGAGCTTGTTTGCATTTCCACTCTAACCAACGTGCAAATGTCAGTGCTGAAAGAAACTGCTGTGTGGAGCCGAGATTTCTCGCTAAATAAACAATGGCTTCCGGACTGTGCTTTACGAAGGAAAAGGCTGAATGCCTCCGACGTTAGATTATTGGATGTTTTCAGCGGGTCAGCATGTTCTTGACAGTTGCACGAAATTCAAAACATTGTAAAAATGATAAGAGATTACTCCAGATGGTTACTTCATGTACGACTCTTTTGTGTGGTGAGGGTGAGAAACCTTACATCAGAAGAAGAGGTTGATGAGCTGTATTTTCCGGAAGATGAACTTTTTTTTAATCTACAAACCTGGTCTGCCGGAAGCCATCATCTTTGCTTGGTTTTAAGTTAAAAACCAAGCAAAAAACCCCACCCAAGAAAACGAAATAATTTGCTTAAAACATTTAGGCAAATTATTTCGTTTCTTTGGGTGGGATCTGAACACACAGTCTATGGTTATCTGAGTAGCCTTCAACGAAGATATACATGGTCTGAGGGCAGTCGATGTCACTGTGGGAACAGCCAGAAAGCTAACTCGCCTGAGTATAGTAGTTTTGCGTTTATACGTGTTTATACGTGTTTCAATTGACACAAAAAGTGGGAGATGACGTCGACAAGAAGCGGGGTGGAGGTTGTATTTATCTTAATAACCGAAAACCAGTCCGACGGAGAGAGAAAATTAAGTTGAAATAGAAGTTCTCTTACCTCTATAAAAAATTTCTGGATAAATAACATTTTCCATCTATTTTGGGCACCTCGACGTGGCGTAATGGTTACAAAGCTTGTCTTGCTAGATCAGCTACGACTGAGTAGTGAGTTCGAACCTCACTGGGTGCCCCATACTTTCGGCCTTGTGCCACATCTGAGCCGCGCTTAGAAAATCACTATGTTTCAGGCACCTCGAGGCGGTGTAATGGTTAGCAAGCATGTCTCGTTAGAAAAATTACGACTGAGTAGCGAGTTCGATCCTCACTGGGTGCCCCATATTTTTGGCTTTGTGCCACATCTAAGCTACGCTTGGAAAATCACAAAGTCTTGGGCACCTCGAGGCGGTGTAATGGTTAGCAAGCTAGTCTCGCTAAAACAATTACGACTTAGTAGTGAGTTTGATCCTCACTGGGTGCTCCATACTTTCGGCCTTGTGCCACATCTAAGCTACGCTTGGAAAAGCACCATGCTCGGCCAACTTAAATTTCTTGTTCTCTGCGTAACTACACAGAGCCGACTTAGGAGAAAAATTTTAATAATTTTCTAATGTTTATAATAATAATAATTCAGTAAACATATTTTTCACTTCTTTAAATAATTCGGTACAGTTTTAAGAAAATCTAATCAAACAGATTATTTTTATTCAATTAGATAATTCCTATATTTTTGCTAGTCTCTCCTCCACTAATTTACTGTAATGTGAAATGACATCGATGGTTACTACGAACACAACAATTGTAGCATTATCAGGCGTAAGATTATAGAATTCTATAAATAATTTAATTTCTTTTTTTTACTTTAAGTCCGCTTCTTTGAAAAAAGGTTATTTTTAGAAGCCGTGATTACATTTGTTCTTTTTTATTTAACTATAAAACCACTGTTATTTTTTCTGCTAACTTTCTATTGAATTTTGACAAGGTAGATATAAATTCTTTCTATACAAACACAATGAATTAAAAAAAAACATTGCTTATAAATGTCAATCTTTAAAAAATTTGCATAAAAAATAAATAACACTGACTGATGATGTATTATTAAGTTATGCTTTAAAAAATTATTTACATTATTCATATTCAGAATATTATCCTCATCTTCGTTGTTTTTAACATAAAATTTCGGCCATTGTGTCCTCTGGCCTTACTCAGGTATATATCGATCTGAGTAACCTATAGGGAATTCGAAATGAACCTTTTATTCAATCTACGGGGCAGACTGTTCTTGTTCCACTGCTCACGTTTAGGGATGTCATCTAGTTTTTTTATATTTATTTAGTACTGTTCAGTTATTGCTCGCCCGTTTCCACTGAGTACAAGTACACACTACCCGACCCATGGATTGAACTCGCAACCAAACTTAGACACTTTACTTGGAGTAAACTTAGACACTTAAACCTAAACTTGACTGCTGATTAGGCTGCCACTGCTACGGGCTGTTGCTGCCCATGTTTTGATTGCTGCTCCTGCGGTTGAAGTCTTGCTGTCATTTGTTTTTATTTCTTCATTAGCTGCTCCCATATTGTATTTATTTCTATGCTAGGCCTACTAAGGAGATCCTCATATCTTAACACATGTGCTGATTCTTTCAGACGTCTAACTCTCTTTTAAAACCTGTTACGCAAATTAAATGTTACCACTTATGTTCTAAACATAATTTGTTAGAAATGTGTAAAAGGCTGATAGTAAATACGTAACCGATGCGGATTCCGTTACGATTGAATAGTGAGTTCGATCCTCACTAGGTGGCCCATACTTTCGGCCTTGTGCCACACCTAAGCGACACTTAGAAAATGAAGAGCACTTCGACGTGGTGCAATTGTTAGCAAGCTTGCCTCGCTAGATCAGTTATGACTAAGTAGTGAATTCGGTCCTCACTGGGTGCTCCACATTTTCGGCCTTGTGCCACATCTAAGCTACGTTTAGAAAATCACCAGGCGGATTGTCTTGTACTACTCATGTAGGTTGGTCACAGGGAAAATTTAGGCTTACGAGAATGTATAAAATATGACAAGAGGTATGTCGTCTGAGTCGTCACACAATACTGAAGTAAAATATCAGAGTCTGATTCATTGCTTCATGGCATTTTAGTAAGCAAGTGGAATTAATTGGCGGTGCCAGTCTTTGCTACAAGCCACATGAAATACTTGCCTCTGACGGCGAGGTTATGTATTTACTCAACTTTGTCTTTCTGCCCACACATAATCGACTAAGTTCAAAAATGTATTTCATTGACATTCTGTGAGTGTAGTTCCATGAGTCAAGAGAATATTGACTAAATTTTGGAGCGGATTCATTAATTTGTTTTGATTTAAAGGTATTTAATATATTTAGACAATATTGCGAAATATATGGGTCTATAAAAACTTGCGCAGTTTACATGCAGACTATTGTCCTTATCTTTATTGTTACTATGATGACGTTTCGGTCTTTGTATCCTCCAGTCTTAATTAGGTGCTTGTCAATCCCGGTAATCTTCAGGGAATTTCGTACAGAACCCTTTATTTAATCTATGGGGTAGATGGTTCTCGTTCCATTTCTAGAGATATCTTTTCGAGTTCTTATTTCGTGCTACTCAGTTAAATAATGATAATTTCTCATCCCAGAAATTTAGACAGAAATTGTACTCCTTCATTGTACCTATAAATGAACTGATCTTCATTTAATTTTCATTTACAATGTCGTTGGCAAAGGGATGCGCTCTCTCGGAGTGCTTTCTTGTGTGATTCCAGTGATGGAGAAAACTTAACCTGACAACAGATAAAAAAAAATACTATGATGGTCAAGATAAGGCCTTACAAAAGTTATTGAATTGCGATCAACTTTTATTAAGACAAATTTGTCGCGACCGACTGACATCCGATTTGGTAAAAAAGAAAATTCGGGTGCTTCTCTGCCTGATGGACTTCGCCCATTTCCGTTAAAATCAACATTTGCGATTTTCGCGTTGGAAAATCGAATGTGTAAAAATCTCCTAATGCGATATTTTTCTTCGGCGTAAACGACACTCCTGATCTTGTTGTTGTTGTTGTTGTTCTTCTTCTTCTTCTTCTTCTTTTTCTTCTTCTTCTTCTTCTTCTTCTTCTTCTTCTTCTTCTTCTTCAGGATTATGGTTCTCCACAATTTCCTATCCTTTGTTTCTCTTAATAAATTTTGTATTTTTGTTATTTCTCCTAAACCCTTTTCTGCCATCTATTTGCACAGACACGCAAGGTATATTATACATTGTTTCCTTTGTGCATCTTGCTTTCAGTCTGTTCTGTGAGCATCAAAATTTCCAAACCTTCTTTCCTCATTATGTGCCCTAGAAATTTCCTCATGTAAAAAGACTGAAATACTGGAAGCATTATTAATAAAAAAAGAAAACGCCAACACTCAATAACATCAATTATGAACACGCAGCAATGTGCTGACCTTGTTTGGAAAAAAAAAAATTCATCACTCTATGATCTAGAGTGATGAATTTTTTCCCTAAGGTTCCGCAAAAGGTCCGTAAGGGTTCGGCAAGAATAGGTGAGATAAGGTTATGCACTTTTGACTTTTTATTTAATTTCATATACGTAACATTACTGTTTACATTGTGTTTATAGTTATATTATAAGTATATGATATTGGTTACTGCTATATATTATAGGTATGTATAGGTATGTGATATTGGTTACTTATATATTATAGGTATGTATAGGTATGTGATATTGGTTACTGCTATATATTATAGGTATGTATAGGTATGTGATATTGGTTACTTATATATTATAGGTATGTATAGGTATGTGATATTGGTTACTTATATATTATAGGTATGTATAGGTATGTAATATTGGTTACTTATATATTATAGGTATGTATAGGTATGTATAGGTATGTGATATTGGTTACTTATATATTATAGGTATGTATAGGTATGTGATATTGGTTACTTATATATTATAGGTATGTATAGGTATGTGATATTGGTTACTTATATATTATAGGTATGTGATATTGGTTACTTATATATTATAGGTATGTATAGGTATGTATAGGTATGTCATATTGGTTTGTTATATATTATAGTTGTTAAGTCTGAAAGAAAAAGAAAAAAATCGTTAGATGCTTAAACTTAATTCACATTTAAAATCGGTCCAATATTTATATATGAGTGTGTGTATTGATTTAAGTTTGTGAAAAGATAATTCATAAATTGAAGTATTTGGGGCTTGACTACGGTTTACGTGGACAACGGTTTGTTTGGTTGATTTCATTTAGCAGCATATCAACACCTCTATGGGTTATTTAATAGGGAAATCTAAACATTTTGAACACAGTTTTATGGCTTCAACCAAATATATTTTGAACGTAGTTGCATGCCTTCAATTACAGATAAAATGTATTGTTGGTAATTTTACTATAAAATCTATTTTTATACTTTTATAGAGTTTTGTTTTTGTTTGGAGGTTCACTATTTGCCCATATCTGGGATCTTAGCAGGTGCTACTATTCCGGGTCAGGGTGAACCTGGGAACAACAGCAATTAAAAGATGCTTTCACGCTCCTCAAAACTTCCAATTTCCCTTGCTGCCGGATGTAGTTTATTGTCATACTCCGGACAACGAATTTGAATAAAACAGACGACTAAATGGAATTGATAAGCACGCGTGCGCAGTGTTAAGAATTACGGTGGCGAAGAATGAATACAAAGAAAACATAAGAACAATAACTAATAATCTATATTTGATAACCTCTCGTCTGTTACTGTGCAACATTCGTCTTCAATTGAAAAGTCGGGTGGTGATGCGATTACTCAGTAATTGATTTGTTTTTAAGGCGTTTCAATATGTTTTTAATTGGATTCACCCCATGCAAGGCAGTAAATCCGGTAAGGCACAAGGGGTTGCTGGGCGTGAAAGAATTAGAAAACAGAAACATTATTGAGGAGCGAGAACAATAGAAGAGTAATCAATAGATAACGATTGACATTACAGTTAACTTTTTGAAGATCAAAGTTGGCTGTAAAGCACGAAACCGGAAGAGAGTTCCGCATGCGGAGTGCAGGAAAGAAACTGTTAGCATAGTACTATAGTTTCATCTAGCAAATTCAATTGTAAATTGATGAGAGCTTGTTGCCAATCAGATACTGAGCTTAAATTCATAAAGTCTAGGTACAATAGCGAAGAGATTATCCGAGCAATTACCGTGGAAGTATTTATAGAAAAAAGGCACAGGAAAGCAACTTTTGATAGTGGGAAATTAACTTCATATACCGGGTGTAACAGCAAAATTGTCCAAATCGTGTAACAGCAGAATTGTCCATTGGTTAGATTAAACTTTGAACCGTTGTACCTTAAAAATAATTACAGGTATCTTACTGGAATTTTCCGAGGCTTTTATAACACTATTAGACTCTACTTTGAACAATAAGAATGTGTAATTACTCTCCAGGCTTAACAGAAGTATTGTGATGAAATCAATCATAAACGAAAATAATATGCTGATCATTAATCAATCATAACTAAGGACGGATAGCTCATGAAGGATTCAAATTAAGTTCAAATATATATGTTATTCCTGGATCAATTTCCAACTCGTTCAAGATGATCCTCGCCCGCTCTAACATTCCAACTTTCTATCCTGAAGAAACAAGGTGCATCACACGTTTCACGTACGATTATATATATATATATATATATATATATATATATATATATATATATATATATGTGTGTGTGTGTGTGTGTGTCTGTTGTTGTATAAAGAAATATAGTTTTAAGGTCTGCTATCTTTATGGGATAACGTGCTCAATATCAGAGATAAAACGTATGTAAATATAAATATAAAAGTGAACATTGAAGTCAACACTCAGAGGCGACAGGCTGTTTCATGCTAAACGCAATTGTCGGGCCACGAGTGTTGAATTTTTTTCTCGACTATTTATATATATGAGTTAGTGGTGCATTGTAAGTAATCCATTCTGGTGTTTATTTTACCGAGAGTGGCTTGTTTATTTATTTATTTGGATTAATTTATTTTATTTGTTTTTTATTTTCATTTTTAAAAATTTTATATATTTATTTATTCTTTTTGGTTTTCGATATTTTATTAACGTAGTAAAAAAAATCTGGAATTTACTTAGGTCGTTTATTTAATAGTTTGGATTGGGAAGATAAAACTATTTATTCGTCCAATTTTTGGATTGATTGCCGTAGTCCATTCTGAGTGTTGACTTCAATGTTCACTTTTACATATATATATATATATATATATATATATATATATATATATATATATATATATATATATATGAGATAACGAGGCCTAAATCAATGTTAACTTTTGAAAAGTCAGTTCTCCTGAAGAAACATTTTGTTTCAAACCATTTTAAAGTGTCAATCAGTTAATGAAGATGGCAACTATTAAAAAAATTATCAGATTTTATGTTATTTGAACTTTGTTAAAGCACATACAAATACATTTATTTACATTTAATATAGAATTATAGAATTAAGCTAAGTGCAAGTACAAATAGTTTATGGCATCTGGGTAATCATGAAGTTACCCTATACTTCAGCTTTCGATATAATATCTGAGAAACTTTTTAGCTTTTTGGGAGGGGGGAGTAAGTGTTTTATTATGTGTATGGCAGGGGCACCGGATCATATATGGCAGCAATATTCCAGGTATGGATGAATGGTAGACTTATACCTATGTAAGATAGATTGAAGAGATAAAATTTTGCAGGTTATTTAAAGCCAGAAAATATTTTTAGATTGTAAGAATTTTTGGGCGATAATAATGACTCAAGTCCTACTAATTAACTAATAGCTGGTGGGAGGAGAAGAGGAAGGATTATACCTTTCCCAAGGTTATTTGCGCGTAACTAAATATAACGAACCCGACCGGAATTGGAACTCAGCTCGCCGATTTCCAATTCCAAGCCGTTATTCATTACACCACCCGCACATCCAAGCTTACAGCACCTTGTATTCCCAAGCGGTTATCCATATAGGTACTGACCAAGAATGACGCTGCTTAACTTCGGTGATCGCATGAGAAACGTTGTTTCAATATGATATGGTCGTTGCTCAATGAGACCTGAGATGTACTTATCAAAATATTCTGATGAGACTGCATCATTATTTTAATCCATTAGACTGATTCCTTTTAGCGAACTGTTTGAATTTTTATCGAATGCGCAGGCCGACAGACGCAACGCACACTGTTTAATAAGTAAAAATACGAAGGATCCACTATAATAACGTTTGAAATAATAAAAATGTCAGATTAAAAATAAAAAAATCTCTTAATTCTTTAATAGATTTTATATAAAAACATTAAGTATTCTTTGTAAATATATATAATATAATAAGAAAACAATGATAGCTGAATTCCATTATCTATGTATGTAGATACAGAAATGTGGATAGAGTATGTGGCGTCTTGCTATATTGAGAATAATTTAAAAAGAAACGCTGTTTGTTTTTGGCAGCCTTTTCTTTTTTTTAATCAAAGACATTGCAGTCTTTCTTTCTTTCTTTCTTTCTAAATTCTATTTTGGCAAAATTCTAGCTTGGCTTTGTGCCTTGCACTGGTATTTGAACTCTCTGGTGGTATCCTCTTTTCCTGGCTCTCTTTTTGGAGCGAACCCCACCCCCACTGCTGTGCCCATGCGAATATACCACGCAGAAAAAGCTCAATCGGTGTGATTTACGTAAGAAGCTAGTATACATAACAGAGGCGTCATTTGAATAATAGGTCTGAGCAAATGCATGCAAGTTACAGGCCGGGATGAAAAGTCACTGGTGGATTGCATACAATGAAATCGTCTCTTTAGTAAAAAGTAATAGGCTTGCTCGAAAAGGAGACACTATTCATCATAAAAGCATTTATAAATGCATTAATCTCTAATGTGTAATAAATTTGCCATTCTGCAGATCTGCTTTCTTTAGCAATTATATATATATATATATATATATATATATATATATATATATATATATAATTGCTAAAGAAAGCAGATCTGCAGAATATATATATATATATATATATATATATATATATATATATATATATATATATATATATATATATATATATATATATATATATATATATATATATATAAAATAAAGTTGGAGTAATGGCTAGCAGTTCAGAATGAGGAATACAAGAGTCGAGTTCGAATTCCAGTTGAATCAATTACATTCACTTACGTATTAATCCTTACGGTATTAATCCTCTTCTGGGTTCTATAGCCTTGGATAGCACTGGTCTAAGAAAAGGACAGCTCTGAATTCAAAACCTGTGGAGGATTGTTTGGGGACCTTGTGGCACATAGTGCACCAGGTCTCTGTCTTCAGCCCTTCAAAAATGTGGTTGTTTCTGCTCAAAGCATTCACCACTATAATCAAATCATATGTGCTGGTGCCTGGGCTGTCAACGGCGTACTATGGTTGTATCTGCAGTTACAAAGTCTCTACTACAAAGAACATCACGAAAGTGACAACGAGTATTCGTTGACATTACAAAAGTGTCAAACGAGTGTTCGTTGACATCACAAAAATATTTAATTGAATTGGAGAGGCTGTGTGAGATTTTCGAAACAAATTTTCACTCAATTCACGTATCATGTTCTTTTTATAAAGAGGGTCTGATTATCATTTAAACAAGTTCTCTGCAATCTCAGAACATCTTGTTAAAATTGGCATTTTCTCTAAAACTTCGTCGATCCATGGTATTCTCAGCATGTTTTTGTAGAACCACATTTCTGTTCCTTCAAATCTCTTCATCTGTGATGAGATTGTCCGCTGTTATATGAGAAGTCTAATATTACGTAATAGTTCAGTAATATTTTCTTTATCTAATGTAATTTTCCTGTTTCTTAATACTTTGCTTAGGTTTTGGAAGACATCTTTCACTATCCCAATGCCCCTTTGGATATCAGTGTTGCACTTTCCGTCCTGTTAAAACATTTCCAAGATATTTAAATTGTTGTACTTGTTTGATTTCGGTATCTTCAATTTGTAATTTGCACGTTGAACTGTCCCTACATACTATCTTCTTGCAATTGATGTTTAGTCCTTTCTTCTTGCTTTCCTTCACTGCCTTCTGTAGGGAATCTTGTGCTTTCTTTTCTGTGTCTGCGGTCAACATTGTGTCATCTGCATGTATTATGTTGTTAAGATTTTGACCGCCAATGATTAATCCTGACAAGACTTCTAACATGGCCTTATTGTATAGGTTGAGAAGCTCGGTGAGAAGACACATCCTTGTCTTATACCCCTTTCTGTTTTAGTATACCTACTGAATTCACTTTCTATCCATATGCAAGCCGTTTGCTGTCAGTATAGGTTCAGTATATATATGTAAAGGTTAACTAGCAGTTCCAACGAAATCTTAGAATAATATAAAACAATCAGATTGAGCATGTTCCTTCATTACGTGACTGGTATGGCTCTCCACAGCTACTTATCCTTCTTAGCTTTAAGCAATGTTTGTCCATTCATCTACCCAGTTTGTGTTCTGCAATCCGTTTACGTAAGTTCGTTAGTTAGGTTACTCTATGTTTCTCTCTGTCCGTCTTACCTTCAATATGTCCTGTGCGTATTAAATTTTCAAAGCCTTCTTTCCCCATTATGTGCCCCAGGAATTTCAACTGTCTTTTTTTGTGATTCTAAGTACAAGTACCCTTTTCATTCTCATTTTTCTTAAAACTTCCTCGTTACACAAATGTTCCATCCATGGTATTCTCAGTATCCGTCTGTTAAGACCACATCTCTGTTGCCTCAAATTTCCTCTTCATCTGCGAGGGGATTGCTCAGCATTCACTTCCATTGATATTACATAGCAGTTCGGCACTCTTTTCTTTGTTTTTAACTGAATATTCCTGTTTCTTAATACTTTGTTTGGCTTTTGGAAAGCATCATTTGCTATTCAAATGCGTTTTCTGATTTGTGTGTCACAGTTTCCATCGTCCATTATAAGATTTCCCAGATAGTTAAATTTCTTTACTTGCTTGATTTTAACATCCCCAGTTTGTATCTTAGGCTGCCCTTTTTGCTGACAACTATATATTCTATCTTCTTATAATCAATAGTTAGTCCTTTCTTTTGGCTTTCCTCTACTACTTTTTCTAAGAGTTCTCGCGTTTTTCTTTCTCTGTCATGAACAAGGAGTCGGCTGCGTATCTTCTGTTAAGATTGTGTCCACCAGTAAGAAATCCTTCGCTTAGGATCATCTTGCTGTATGGGTGAAATAGTTCTCTTAGGATCGACACGGTTTATAGGTTAAATAGATCCAGTCAGAAGACGCATCCTTGCCTTGACCTTCTATCTATTTTTGTGTATTTGCTCAATTCATTTTCTATTCGTATATGCAGGGAGTTTGTTCCCAGTTAATGTACTGGATTATCCTTATAGCATTTCCGAATGAGTAAAGTTTTCTTAGCAGTTCAAATAGATCTTTGTGCTTTAGCTTAAAAACGCTTTTGCGTAGCATGGCGTGCTTTACTGAAGGCCAAGTTATAGTGCATCTCTCATCCAGAACTGGAGACCTATCTCATATCTCGTCGCTCCACTGAGAACGAATTTTTTTAATTTCGGTTTGGGTTTGCAGTAGTTAGCTGCTGTAGCTAGCGTAAGAAAGTAAAAGAAAAAGTAGAGATTAAGAGCGTAATTAATTTGGCTCGAAAAGTTAATCCTCTATATCTTGGTATATTTTTTCTTTATTAAGGTCTTATTAATAAATAATTTGGTGGAGCTGCGGATCCTTCACATACTATCCTGTTAACAAGGGTGCATGAAATGTTATATGCATTTTAATTATCCACGTTAAAAGTAAAACAGTTTTAATGAAATAAAAACCATATCGGAACTATGAATTCTGAAACAAAACGTGGCGAACGTGCGTCAGTACAGACATCAAAAGAGGCCTCGGATCGCATGCGGACATGTTTGTCAATACCAGTTACATCCAGGTTTTTCCGTTAGCAGCGGAACAGTTTGGCATATCTAGATACGGGCCTCTCTGCAACTGATCAAGATCTGGTTCTTTGTAAGATGCCTCATGCAGGGAGAAAACCGGCAGGAGGCAAAACACCGTGTCATGTGAAGTCGGTCTCGTGGGCATTTTTGTTCCTGAAGTTGCTGTGGTTTCTGAGACAGTATTATTTTTGTTATCTCCCTTCTCTTTCCCCTCTCTGCTCTATTACCCCCGTAGTTGCTGGGAGAGCAATCGCTTAGGTGTTTTCCCCAAACTCAACAAACTCTTGCTGTACATTACAATGCAAAATAAAAACATGACAGTAACTTTTTTATTTATTTTATTGTTTAAAAATAAAGTAATTTTTATGCTGACATATTTTGTCATGAATATATGGTTTTTACGATTATAGAAGTATCTGAAAAAAAGATCTTCAAAATGCGTGGTTTAGGGTTAATGTTTTGTACACATCGTTTACAATATCGAAAAATATCGGATTAAATTTATTGAATTTAATTATGACATTAACTTTATATTACAACCTTTTTAATAAATGATTTTTCATTAATTTTGTGGAATAAAATATCACGTTTGTTCCTATTTCATTTTTTTAGCGGTAACCTAAACTAAAATTCAACATACTTTTTAAGAGAGACTTTTAGAAAAAGAAACACAAATTACTCATAAAAAAATTAAATTTTATCATCAATATATTTCTTTTTATGGATAACAGTATTAGAAAACTATTAAATTAACTTTATAGAATTTTAAAATAAATTTCAGTGTGAAACCATAATCGAAAAACGTCTTCGTTAAAAATTAAACATAAAGAAACATTATTAAAATTAACTTTCTTGGGGGATAATTTGCAACTTTTGTAATAAGAAAGACAAGAAAAAAAATGAGATTAATAAATTATTTCTTTAAATCAAGTAAAATTAAAATGTTAAGAAGCATAGTAAAAATTCAACAAACTTGTTTTCATCTTTTAGAAACAGTGTGGAGTACAGCATACCCGTATTAAAATGAGAATTTAATGCGGGATACACTGTCCACATAACACACGCAAATTTCAAGAAAAGACAACACGATAAGGAATGTTTGTAGAAAAATAGAATATAGTATATTTAATAACATTCATACAGAATAAACAAATTTGTATATTTATGTCTCCTGTTTGCATAAGTAAATGTGACTTGAATAAAAAAATCATGTGTCCACTGTCTTTCAACGGAGATAATAATGTCTGTTCCTTGTTTTTGTTTTATCCGCCGTGTTGGTGAAAAAGGAAAAAGGGGCGATCAATTTAAGTTGAAAAAGAGAGTGTAAATGAGAAATAAAAGATAAGAGGAAAATGTACTTATCGGGTGGAATTGTTTTTGGAGTCAGTTGTAAATTTGTTGTTGTTCTGCTTTCCTACCCACTTTCTGCTCTTAGTGCTGGGTTGAGTCAGTGATGGACTTTGACTGTCAGTGTTTTTTTTTTTCACACGTTTTATTCATTAAAATCCAGATAATAAGCTTAGTTATGTGGCTCGTCCGATGGAGTTTGCATTCATTAGCATCTGGATTCTTAGTCGCCGCTATGAAGATGTCGCCACAGCTGCATATTTCATTTCCGTAATCTTATCGATGCCGTGATCAATCGTCTAAGGTTGACAGAATCTTTATTACAATCCCATCTGGTCTTGATGCTTTGTTCCTGTTCATCTTGACCAGTGCTGATCTTGCCTCAGACTTTAATATTTCAAGTCCTCTTACGTGTTTGTGCAGTGCAGATTTCCCTTTTTCGTTGAAGTATCTTTATTATGGAGTCCCGATTAAAAAAATAAAATAAAATTAAATATGAAAATAAAATATATAAAAAAAATAATTCAAATTAATATAAGGCATTTGGTTTTCTTTAAAACCCATATCTCAACTAACGAGAAGAAAACCCTCAAATAAAACGAGGAAGAAGAAGATAACACTGAAAAACGGCGGAAATTTACTGAATCAGAGTTTAGCAATTTGTGATCCGTTGATTTGCAGCTCAGGATGTGCCTAAAAACTGAAAGACAACCAGGAAACAGGGTGAGAAAATGAAATAAATGATCACTTTCTAGCATCAGAATGTTGTGAAGCTATAATGAAAATTTCTGTTATGGCATAATTCGAACTGAGCCCTTTATTTCGTCCACCGTTTTAGTTCCACGTCTCTTCCAGATGCCTCAGTTATATCCTTTTGCTCAACAAGTTTCTGTGCACCACTGCAGTAGTCAGGTATTGAACTCACAACTCTTTGTATCAAGTCACTGGATTCAACCAACGCTTTTATCCACTGAGCCATGTGTCCGAGCAATCTAAATAATGTAAATAATTACAATACCTCATCTCAGAAATATAGACAGAAATATACGAATTAAAAAGAAACTTGTCATAGCGGAAAGAACCAAATTTCTGTCCATTAAACAGAAACAAGATGAATCAATATCATTACAGATTAAGAGACGCTCTCAGATTCTGCGAATTTGAGAAACTTGGAACTCAAGATTTAACTATTGACGATGAATTGATTCATTTACAGTTGATTGAAGGTATGGCTGATACATTTCATAAATATAAGATATTGGAATAATTACATTTGAATAATTTGTCTCTAACTGTATGTGTGGCAGTTATGCAATAAAATGTTGTCTTTAATAAGATCGACATGGAAAGCGCCAGAACAACTCTGCGATTATTAAGAAAATACTAAAGACATTTTAAGAACGGCCCATTCCTATAAAAATAGAAAAATATTTTGAGTGAATTGCATCGAAGAAAAAATGATGCCCCGAAGTACACATAAGATATTCAGAACATCCCAACGCGTATTTCCTACAGACGTATATGAATTCCCGAAATACTTCGCAGAAGAACTAAGGGTAAAGTAATAACTTTTGAGAAAGCTAAATAAGTTCGACTATAACTTCATCACAAGAACATTTGATCTAAATTTGGATCAGCGCAATTATATAACTCGTCTAAATAAACAATAGTCATATCCAAAGACTTCGGCAAAAAAAAGAGTAACCCTATATCCAAATAGCAGATGATAAAACTTATCAGGTATAGAATAAAACAACACTGAAATTCAAACCGTCAGTTCCGGGATTCAGTGAGTCAGTTATGTGCCATACGTGATACACGCTTAGGCGATCATGTATCTTTCGATACATGATTGTCGAGGCAAATTTTTTCCCGCAATAGGTTGCCATTTCTTTTTGCTCTTGTAGACCAGTTGCCATCCAATGCTATAGAGCCCGATCTGTCCTTCTATTTTCCCCATAGCTGGGGGGGGGGGTGGAGAAGATAAGGATTCATACCTTTCCCAAGGGTATTAGAACGTAAGTGAATGTAATAGATTTGACTGGAATTCGAACTCGGCTCTCAGATAGAGTATGGATAGCGGCTCAACCCGAGCCGCTATCCATACTCTATCGTAGATGAATAAACAATAGTCACGAATGAATGATCTAAATTTCATACAAGGAATAATCACAGTTAAAATTTATAAGGAAACATTCGGTATTCATTGACTGAGCAGCCAGTCCTACGGGAGTTACGATTTTTTTTCACTACCTTGCCATTGGGCTGAAATAAAGAAAAAGTCTATTATCTGTTCTCTTCATTCCTAATGCTAATGCTAATAGCCGTTTGCTTATCAGGAAACATTTGGCATCAATTGACCGAGCAGCCAGTGCTACGGGAGTTACGATTTTCTTCACTTACATGCCATCGGAATGAGATCAAAGTGTGGTAACTGCTCTTTTCATTTTCAATGCTAATGCTAATATTAGCTGTTTGCTTATCAGGAAACATTTGGCATTAATTGACCTAGCAGCCAGTGCTACGGGAGTTACGATTTTCTTCACTCACTGAACATCGGATCGGGATCAAAGTGATCTGATCTCATCTCTAATATTAGCCGTTTCCTTATATGTAAACATTCAGCATTCATAGACTTAGCAGCCAGTGCTACTCGAGTCACGTTTTCATTCACTCCCTCGACATCAGGTTGGGATCAAAATGAAGTATCTCTTCTTATCTCTAATGGTAATATTAACCGTTTCCTTATAAGGAAACATACCGTATCTCTAACCTTTTGTTTGAAATAGTGTCACCATCTTGATTATACCATTATTTTCTCTTCGAGTCACGTGTGCTATCCACTGATTACGAAAACTACAGCAAATATTTTAACCTCTTTCCCTGAAACAAATTATCCCTTCATGTTTTAGAAATTTCACTAACCTTATGTACAGATCAAAAGGCATAAATAGGAAAGATAGATTCATGACTAGTTTAGATATTAAATCTTTACGCACTAACGTATCAAGTAACAAATGCTTACAGCTTGACTTACGGATATATAACGTTGAAGCACTCGTATGATCAGCGAAGTTATACAGCGTCGAGCCTAGTCAGTACCTAGATGGGTGACCACTTGGGAATGCCAGGTTCTGTAAGATTAGATGTGCGGATGGTGTAATGGATAATGGCTCGGAATTGTTAATCGGAGAGCCGAGTTCCAATTTCCGTTAGGTTCGTTATATTGACTTACGTGAAAATATCATTGGGAAAGATATGACTCCAGTTCTTCCCTCTCAGCTATTGGTTAATTAGTAAGACTTGTATCACTAAACCATTATTCTCTAAAAAAAACTCTTAGAATCTAAGAATATTTTCTGGCTTCAAATAACCTGTAAAAATGTTGATAAACCGTAGAAAACGAATTAATGAGGCTCACATCTTAAAATTAACCTCTCCTTACCAATAGATAAAATTAATATCGTAGAAAACGAATCAATCAATCAATCAGGTTGACATCTTAAAATTAACCTCTCTCTGCCAATAAAATTAATATCGATATACCCACTTATTACAAACGAATGTTATTTCATTTTCGATTTTGTCTATAAAAAGAGACAGAAATTAATAATTAATGGGATCACCTCTTAGTGATGTTTTAGCATGTCTTTTCTTGCAATGTTTAAGTTGTTTAAAAACTGCTCCTTCGAAAACACTTTACCTAAGGAATCAATATATTTCTGATATATCGATATTGCTCTATTAATGCATCTCCGATAAACAATATTACCTGATCGTGCAACTAAGCTAAACAATATCGAACACTATAACTGTATTTACTTATGAAACAAAAACAAGCGATGCATTGCATTTCGTTCATATGTTAAGCACTACTAATAACTATCAAAAACTAAATGTCTATCGAAAATCCATCAGCAAGAATGATCGCTCACTTCTGCCTTACACCATAATAACTAAATAAAACCCGGAATAATTAAAAGTTTCTAATGCCGAATTTTTAGCCCTCAATATTCACATGATGAAGAAATACAGTCTGCGATGGGTAAATTGTCGCCATTTTATATTTTTACTTTCGCGCATGCGCGTTATTTGTTTTAGATTTTGTCGATGGTACAGTATAGTACGCGCGGTTGGACACCGTTTGTGAGAAAAAGAGCACAATGGCACAATTCACTACGCCAGAAACTTGGAAACAGCATGCTGTACTACTTGGCATTCTCACCGGAAGCTCCAATATGAACATTTCAGAGTGTTTTGGGTGTCAATATGAGGACAGTGCAGAGCTTTCGGAAAAAGTTGGATGAGTCTAATGATGATTACGAAGATACGGCAGCTCGAAAAATTCACTCTGCTCGTTTTGATAAGAAAAGAACTCCAGAATTTGTTGGTGAAGGCATTAGGCTCAACACGGAGGCCTACATCAAGTGCTTTGTGGGGGTAGTGCTGCCCTGGGTCAAGAAGGTGGCTGCTGGAAGACTCTATGTCAGTTAACAGGACTCTGCACCATGCCACACAAGCAGGAGAACCCAGTCATGGCTGTCACAATTTCTGCGACCACATCACCACTTACATTAGGACCACTTAACTCCCCAGACTGTAACCCACTTGATTATTATATGTGGGGCAAGAGACCATAAAAACTTCTTGTAACACCAAAGATAAATTGAAGGTAAGGATTATGGCAGTATTCACCAACTTAAACAAGGAGACCATCCAGAAGAGTTGCAGGAGATTCTGAAGTCATCTGGAGGCTGTGGTTGAAGCCAATAGTGATTTTATTGAATAAATTTACTCTTTAGCATTTCAAGATATTTTTGTGTAATTTTGGTAAATATATCTGTTAAAATGGGATGTCAGTGTTATTTTCACTTTTGACGACAATTTATCCATCGCACCCTGTATACATTGAAAAACGTTTAATCTCCTCCAATATTCTAATTATTTCTTATATAACGCGAAGAGAAAAGCTTACAAAATCTACAAAAACAGAAATATAAATAACCTTGATAAAACCAGGCACATAATACTGCCTACCAACCCTATAATGACTATAAGTGAACAGAATTTACCCCCCTCTTAATAAAGAATTTGTCATACTTCAAAAAGATTTAAATTTCATTAACGTAAAACAAATAACATTAAACCTGAAGCTGGAATTTGTGAAATGGACTACAAAAAATTCTCATGAAATGCATTAGTGAATCATTTAGAAATTTAATTAAAAGATTACATGAACATAAAAGGGATATGTTACAAAACAAAACACTCAATGTATTTATTAGTCGTTCATCTTAATAAGCCTGGCCATAACTTTGACTCAAAGATTGATTCGTTTTCTACAGCTTATTAACACTTTTCATGTTATTTAAAACCAGAAAATATTTTTAGATTTTAATAGTTTTTTGGTAAATAACAATGGTTTAATGATATAAAACTTACTAATTAACTCATAGCTGCAGAGATAAGAAGAGGATGCATATCTTTTCCAGAGGAACCCAACGGAAATTAGAACTCGGCTCTCCGATTAACAATTCTGAACCATTATCCAACCCGCACACCCAAACTTACAGCACCTAGTATCCCAAAACGGTTACCCATCTAAATACTGACTAAAGTCAACGTTGCTTAACTTTAGTGATCGTACGGGAACGAAATAAGGCCGTAAGCGTAACTCAAACAATGCGATTCTGATTAAAAAAGAAAAAAAAATATGAAGTTGAAAATCTAATGAAAGTGCGCTAATCCTGTTGAGAAATCAGTTTTCATGTACTTCTTCGTCCGATCTTTAGATTTCTGCTGTAACCTAGGGAAGAAAAGAATAATCACACGAAGGTTGGTAATGAACGATACTACTTAGGACAAAAACAACACATATAACATTCGCCAGCGGTGCGTAGAAGTAGTCAACTGCTAGAAGTGAGTCAAGTGAATTCCACATTGAATCTCCAACTTCAGGATATCTACCAACAACCCTAAGCTGTCAGATTTGGCACAAGGACGAATTTAATGCGGGGTATCCAAGCCCATAGGCTCGGCCAGAAAATCTCCGTAGACCCCGTATAAAACGGGGTTGGGTAGCTGTTTTTCGAGACGAAACTCTGCCCTTCGACATAGCGTCCTCTGAGGATCCTATTTGCCCGGAGGCAGAGAGATTGACCAGCGCAGCTGGGGACGAATCTCCAACTGAAGGATATCTACTAACCGCCCCACGCGGTCAGATGTGGCACAAGGATGAATTTAATGTGGGGTATCCAAGCCCGTATGCGCGGCCAAAATTCCCCCGAAGACCCCGTATAAAACGGGTTTGGGTAGCTCTTTTTCGAGACGAAACTCTGCTCTTCGACATAGCCTCCTCTGCCCGGGGGCAGAGAGTTTGGCAGCACCGTTGGAGACGAATGTCCAACTGCAGACTAACATACAGTATTTACTACTGTATTTATGTGAATAGGGACATACCCATTATTGTCCGTAGGTATGCTACAACAATTTCCCTTTGTGATGTTTGTATAGTTTGGTTGCTTTTATTGAAAGGTCTGCAATGTAATAGATCCTGACCAGGCATCTCGACTTCAGTCACTTTTTCACCGACGTGACATCTCTTCCCTCTGTCGTTTCTATAAATATGTTCATGAGAACTTTTTTCCTGATGAGCTTTTTTTCTCTTGTGCCCCGTTTACATGAATTTAAGCGTGCTACTAGATTGACAACTAGGTCCCACCGTTTTACTGTTGAACTAGCTAGATGCGACCGCCACTTCTATTCTAAAAGTTTCTTTTTCTCGCACTTCTCACATGTCGAACACATTTCCGATTTCCTGCTTCCCTGATAACTGCAATCTCCAAAAATTTAAATGCAACGTCAATCACCATCTTCTGTCTTCCTTTTTTTTGTCCCTTCCTTAATCATCACTACTAAAGTTTTCTCATTCTCTTTCAATCGCTGTAAACCCCTGCGTTCTTTAGCATTATAGCCCTGCTTGGGATGAAACGATTATATATTTAACCAATGTTCTTAATATTCTGAATCCTTTTTTGTTTACATTCACAACGCCAACTTTAAAAAAAAATTCTTCTTATTAATCAATTAACTTTTCTTGCATCTCTTTCTGTGACATTTTTAAAACCAATTGATTCTGTCCTTGTAATGCAAATGTTTTCTGTCTTTGTTTTGATTGTTCTGTGGTTTTCACTAGAATTTTCTTCAGTTTCCAAAGCTATGCCTTGTTTCTGTCTATATCTCTGAGATGAAGTATTTTGATTACTTGAATTATTTACATTATCCTCATTTTCATTGCCATATTTACAACGTTTCGGCCGTTTACGCTCCGGCATTCTTCCGCTGATTGGAATTTTGAACCGAACCCGTTTATATCGTCCACCGGGGTAGATTGTTCGAGTTCCACGTGCCACGCGTCTTCCGGATATCAAGGACACATGACCCAGTGGATAAAGACGTTGGTTAGATCCAGTGACTAGACCTAAATAGTTGTGAGTTCAATACCAGGCCAGAGCAGTGGTGAACCAAAAACTTGGAGAGTTGAGTTAAAAGGAAATAACTGAGACATGAGGAAGAGGCATGTCCCATGGAACTAGAACAATCTAACCCGGTGGACAAAATACAGGGTTCGGTTCGAAATTTCAATCAGCTGAAGAATGCCGGAGCGTTGTGAATATGGCAATGAAGATGAAGATAACAGTCCAAATAATATAAATAATGAAATCTACCCCGGTGGACGAAATACAGGGTTCGATTCGAAATACTAATCACCTGAAGAATGCCACAGCGTAAAACGGCCGAAACGTTGTGAATATGGCAATGAAGATAAGGATAACAGTTCGAATAATGTAAATAATGCAATCTACTCCGGTGGATGAAATACAGGGTTCGATTCGAAATACCAATCACTTGAAGAAAGCCGGAGCGTACAACGGCCGAAACGTTGTGAATATGGCAATGAAGATGAGGATAACAGTTCGAATAATTTAAATAATATAAGTCGTCTTGTTTCTCTTTCGATGTTATATCTTTTATGATCAATGGCAGTCTTTATATATCTACAATTAAAAATCAAATTAAAATAATATTGTCGATTTAACCATTCAATCACAAGTTGGCCAAAATCAAAAAAGATGATCGTTAATTTGCGCAGCTACGAATCTGAGGCAATTTTCGAATTTTTCCTACGCCAGCAATGCTGAAGTGTTCGAATCCTTCCCGAAGATGGATTCAGTTTTTGCAAGCACTACCTCTAAACTATCTTCCTGGCTTAGATCATCTGCATCTAACTCAGTAATTTCTTAGCTTTTCCAGTCAACATGAGGAGGACGGCGGAAGCCATTATTGACTTGATCTAGCCAGATATCTATTTACCAATGAACCATTGCTTTTATTCATGTTGCATATTTTTCTGATACTAATAGTGGTGGATACATTTACCTGGTCGACATTATTTTGTCAAATCCAATCTGCTATCAGTTTTTCTCTTTTGAGCCGAATCACCCACGTACATTTAACAGAGTGATTTCCCACTTTATAGAATAACAGCTCCTCATCGTGAATGGTGGTAACTTTGTATTCAGCCAGTGACACGCCCTCTAGCAGATATTAGGTCTAGCTTCAAGGACGATCACTCAACTTAAAAATAACTAAACTGTTAGAAAGTTTATTTACAATATGATGAACTAATCTTGCGTGTCAAAATAACATCTCAAATCACCGAGTTGTAATTGTTATTATAAATATTTATAATAAATCCGATATTATAATCTAATATTCATAATGTTTATTCCGCATGTAAATTTAAGTAAATTCTGAAAGTTTTAGTAAAATCGGTTAGTTAATACCAACTTTATTGTGACGAAATCGACTAGCATAATAAAATTTGATATGTATTCTAAGGTGAATCAATTTGTTACTTGATAATAATAGAAAAAAATCCCCACACTTTATGCTAAGTAGAAACTTATATTAATATTT
Organism: Acanthosepion esculentum; assembly: GCA_964036315.1. NCBI lineage: Eukaryota > Metazoa > Mollusca > Cephalopoda > Sepiida > Sepiidae > Acanthosepion > Acanthosepion esculentum. The sequence continues at coordinate 55,817,654 of OZ038491.1, read as the reverse complement.
AATGTCGATATATCTTGAAATTTTTAGCAACGTTTATTGGTTAATGCTAATTTCATTGTGAAAAAATTCACTTGTTTAATAAAATCTAACATTGTATCACAATGTGGGATACTTAAGAAGAAAAGTGATAAAAACTAAAGAAAAAGAAGCTAAAGGAAATCGGCGAGAGTTAGATACCCAAACACATATTTTAACCCTTTGAGCCCTGCGTTCCTGAACAATTTTAAACCTTCTGCCTGAGCTCTTGAGTCAAAATTCGCAAATAATTGGTATGTAATGTTTCACTGTAGATATAAAAATAGTTACAAGTGTTTACCCACCATTCAAACGGTGGCTGGACATTAAGTCACTTTCTCTAACACTGTTCAAACGGTGGCTGGGCATTAAGTCATTTTTCTGTACCACCGGTAAAGCGGTGGTCAGGTCACAAAGGTTTAAAAAAATTTAATTTAAAATTCAAATTTCAAATTTCAACGTCCCCACTCCTTCATGCGGATGTGTAATCACATTAACGTAAATATAACTTTAGTCCGATGAAGTCCTGAAAGAGAAAACGCGTCATACGAACAAATCTATTTCCACTTTGTCATAGATTTTCTTAAATAATGTATTGTCTAAATCGAATCGAATGCACTAATAGGATCCCGACCCGAAATGGTTGGGAACACAGATAAGAATCTCCTTTACGTTCAGTTTTGGAGAAAGCAAGGATATTTCCATTTCAAGAATGCTTATTAACTTCGTTTTTTATTATTCATCATCTACTCGCCTTTCAGAAGCTAAACCGAAACATTAAAAAAGAAAAGCAAAGAAAAGATGAAGGTTTTACGATTACCTTGGCAAAGTGTTGTACATTTGTTGTGTTTTCAAGAAAGTAAAAAGTCCAGAAACACGTGTAATGATCGAGGGACAGGTAACTTTTCGACGGAATGAAATTAATCGAAAAGAAGAACATCTTAGTAATTACAATTGCATGAAATAATGTAATCTACCTGTAATAAAATATTTTATGCAAGAAGTTAATGAAAGCTGTCTATTATCTTCACTATATACTTGGCCTGGTCTTGTTCATTCGAGGGTGGGCTGAAAACTTCATAAGCTGACTATGAAGTAGTAACGATAGAGCTGTGAAATATTGCATGTATTAATTTCAACTCTTCTTATTAATAACTGCATTGTTTCTTTCTCGGTAAGAGGGTAGACTGAAAAGTTCAAAGGCTGACTATGATGGAGTTACGCTAGAGCTGTGAAATCTTCAGCGCTTATTGTTTATTTCGAGGTAAACTGGCATCTAACTGGTCAAAGAAGACTTCAAAAGTAACAAGTTTTCTCTTGAAAACGGGAAAAAAACTATTTTAGTGACAATGTTTTCCCAACTAACGTCATCAAACGTGTTATTGAACGTAAGATAAAACGTTTCAAAGAACCGATAGTTTTTAGCCCATCTCTATGCCCCAGTTATTTGAAACTACCGTGGCTAAGTAGGAAGAGTCAGATACTCGCTGACAATGTGTCAGCGTGTATTACATCAAGATTTTCGACAATCAGGTTGCTTGTTGATTTTGAGAACCGTTCGGTGTTCCCCGCTTTCGTCAAAGATTATCTGTTCCACTTACAAAATAATTTTGATGCGTATAGTGATTTCCAAGTATAGCTTAGATGTGGCACAAGGCCGAAAGTAGGGGCACCTAGTGAGGATCGAACACACTACTGAGTCTTAATTGTTCTAGCGAGACAAGTTTGCTAACCATTACACCGCCTCGAGGTGCCCCAGTTCTGTTGTGTATAAGTTTAAATGTTAGTGTGTTGCTGAATACGTGGGGCCGACCAGAGACGAGAGAGACGAATTGGTCAACATGTTCCTGCTACTATAAGATCAAGTAATCTCAATCATTCTTCCAGGACAACCTAGTCTGGGGACTCCCCTTCCGGATTCTTGCGGAGGGATTGGCAGAGGAGGAGAAGGGAGTTTTCCATGTTGGAGTAGATGCTGCTGTTATAGTATCTGTCCCTTGCGTCTCTCATTGCGTAACATCTGTTAGGTAGAGGTGGTTTGACCGGCTATGAGTAGCTTAGACAAGCTAAGACCAGCTTAGACAAGCTTCGACCGGCTTAGATAAGCTAGTCCGAGTGGAAACACTCGGGTCCCTACGTTAAAACCTGACCTTGGAGGTTAAGGTAAATCTCGGGCAACCCAGTCTGTACATGGCTCAACAATAGGTCAGCGCCTGTTAAACAACACCCACTATGCTGATATATATGATGATTTTTTCACCATTTTACACAGGGCCCGGTCCGCTCACCATTTAAAGATTCTTGAGGAGGTTTATATTAACATTCACAAACCAGTGTAAGTAAAAAGCGCATTTTATTCGCTTATTATGTTTAGTTAGAGGATCTGTGTAACATTTTTTCTTGGAACATTTAAACATTTAATTCTTTTATTCGTGAATTATATATATATATATATATATATATATATATATATATATATATATATATATATATATATATATATATACACCATTCGTCGAATTCTCTTCCACTTTTTCTCATATCTATCTATCTATCTATCTATCTATCTATCTATCTATATATATATATATATATATATATATATATATATATATATGGCCGATGCAAAGGTCTCGTGCTCACTCCGAGTCTATGATACGCCCCTACCCACTCTACGACATCACAATTTTTGTTAGATAATATTCATATAAAATACAAATTTGGTTATAACCTAATTATGTACAATAATGGATCATATGCAATGTAGTTGAACAATTCAACAAGAAAAATTGAAAATAAATACAATGTATCTAAATACAAATTAGAGACATGTCCTAATAGATCATTCCATCTTAAATAATTAGAGACATGTCATAATAGATCATTCCATCTTAAATAATTAGAGATATGTCATAATAGATCATTCCATCTTAAATAATTAGAGACATGTCATAATAGATCATTCCATCTTAAATAATTAGAGACATGTCATAATAGATCATTTAATCTTAAATAATTAGAGACATGTCATAATAGATCATTACATCTTAAATAATTAGAGACATGTCATAATAGATAATTCCATCTTAAATAATTAGAGACATGTCATAATAGATCATCCCATTTTAAATAATTAGAGACATGTCATAATAGATCATTCCATCTTAAATAATTAGAGACATGTCATAATAGATCATTCCATCTTAAATAATTAGAGACATGTCATAATAGATCATTCCATCTTAAATAATTAGAGATATGTCATAATAGATCATTCCATCTTAAATAATTAGAGACATGTCATAATAGATCATTCCATCTTAAATAATTAGAGACATCTCATAATAGATCATTTAATCTTAAATAATTAGAGGCATGTCATAATAGATCATTCCATCTTAAATAATTAGAGACATGTCATAATAGATCATTCCATCTTAAATAATTAGAGACATGTCATAATAGATCATTCCATCTTAAATAATTAGAGAGATGTCATAATAGATCATTTCATCTTAAATAATTAGAGACATGTCATAATAAATCATTCCATCTTAAATAAATCAACTATGTTTTGCGCCAATTTTTAACATCAACTTGAGATTTTTCTTGTTAAAAAGTTGAATGATTTTTAACACATTCAACATTATGGATGAAAACTAGTGAATTTTATATCGTGTTTGTTCGAGACTTAGCAAGAGCAAATCAAATTCACGGATTTGGACGAAAAATAGTAGTCAAGCGTAGCACTCCACTGGTCGGGGGAATCGGAAGTAGTACACACCGGCTATCTATCTGTTTAAAATTTGGTATATTAATAGGGAAAGAGTGTTCAATATCAGAGACTGAGTGCTTATCTATCTATCTATCTATCTATCTATCTATCTATCTATCTATCTCATATATATCATTGAATATGACAGACAAAGTGCTTTGATTTAGTTTTTTATACAATTTCTCATGTGATCTAATAGTTTGATACGAAGACTCACTCTACACCTTTCTGACCATAGCTCAATTAGATCTCATTTCAATATTCCTAGAGACCTGCCGAACCCTATTCTTAACATACTTGTTGACAACACAAATATAATAGCATCATGTATATGTAAAAAAAGGTTAAACATAATGGAAGCCTTAATGATAAAAACAAAAAAAGCAACACTCAGTAATATCAACTATGATCATGGACACTATATCTTGACCGTGTTTTGAAAATGAAAACATTATATAAATACATACATGCAACAAACTATTTCTTGTTAACAGTTAATATATTTCAACCTTGAAAA
>OZ038491.1:55788347-55810847 GCA_964036315.1 Acanthosepion esculentum | reverse complement strand
GTGTAAAATATAGTTTTAAGATATAGTATATTTATGGGTAAAAGTCCCCAATGTCAGAGATAGAGCGTATGTAAATGTAAAATTGGACACTGAGGTCAACACCATGAGGCGATAGTCTGTTTCATGATTGGACACCTATCTTTATTGCCATAAAGATGGCGGTCTTGCACGAAACACTTATGTGTGTGGTGAATAAAAATTTCAGATAGAATATACACAGACATGACAGAATTGAATAGACACCAAGATAAATTTTATTTCTGATTTTTTTTAATAACCAAGATAAATTAACTTAGATTATTTGATTAAAATTGCAGATAACAATACTGGAACATGCCATGAACCAAAGGAGCATCAGACCTATCCGAATTTCAGCGAGGACGTATCGTGGGCCAACATGAAGGGTGGTCTTTGTCAAAGAAAAATATCTGAAAATCTTTCAATACCCCTTTCTAATGTTAATAGAGTGATCGTACAATTCACCAGAGAGGGCAAGAAGTGCACAAAACCTCATCCAGGCCGCCCTGGGCCCGCTGAAAGAACCATGCATCTTGTCGAAAGAAATGTTGAACAGGATCCAAGTTGCAAGACCTCTGACATAGCAACACAAGTTGATGTGAGTCCCAGAACAGCTGTCAGGTATCTTCACAAGCTGGGTTATTATGGCAGAGCTGCGAGAAGAAAACCACTTCTCCGTCCAGCCAATATTAAACGCAGAAATGACTGGGCTCATGAGATGGTGGAGATACCTGTGACCTTTTGGACCACTGTCATTTTCTCTGATGAGTCAAGATTCGCATTATTTTCCGACAGTGGAAGAGTATGGGTATGGAGACTCTGTAGTCAAGAGTTTGATTTAAAAAGACTGCAGCCAACGGTGAAACATGGGGGCCTTTCAGTAATGGTATTTGGTGTAATTTGGAGTGATGGTCGCTCAGAGCTTGTGGAGTGTGAAGGAAACATTAATTCAACCAAATATGTTTCTATATTAAAGAAAGGGCTCCTTCCAATATTCTCAAGTAGTAGAATGAGCAAAGTTGACTCCCTATTTATGGAAGATGGAGCTCCATGTCACACTGCTCAAGTAACGCAACATTGGTTGAGACTAAATGGGATCAATAAACTTCCATGGCCAAGTCAGTCCCCGGACATTAACCCTATTGAACACCTTTGGAGCATATTAGATCGAAAACTCCGCAAAAAGAACAGGAAGCCATTTTCTAAGCCCGAACTTTTAGGATTATTGCGTGAAACATGGCAAGAAATCCCTCAAGATGAAATTCGTGAACTCATCGCTAGCATGCCTAGAAGGGTCCTTGCATTAAAAAACCAAATGGGATGTCAACCAAGTATTAGTTATTAAATTTATAATTATTTATAATTACTTCATTTGTATAAATTACTTGTTTAATAAAATAAACGGTTTCTGTGAGCGTCTATTCAATTCTGTCATGTCTGTGTATATGTTAAAGGACAATATGGGTGAAGACAAAAGGAAAACTTATCTTATCCGACGCGTTTCGTCCTCTGAGGAAATTTATCAAGGCTAATACCTTGATAAAGTCTCTCAGAGTACGAAACGAGCCGACTAAGATAAGTTTTGTCTTCATTCATGTGTATATATATATATATATATATATATATATATATATATATATATATATATATATATATATATATATATAAGAAATATAGTTTATATAAAAGTGAACATTGAAGTCAACACTCAGAGGCGACAGCCTGTTTCATGCTGCACGCAATCATCAGGCCGCCTGACGATTGAGTCTCGCGTGAAAAAGCCTGTCGCCTCTGAGTGTTGACTTCAGTGTTCACTTCTATATATATATATATATATATATTATATATATATATATATACATGAATGAAGACAAAACTTATCTGAGAGAGAGAGAGAGAGAGAGAGAGAGAGAGAGAGAGAGAGAGATACACCTAAGTATATTTTAACTATTGTTCACCCTATACAAGGCCTCAGTACTACTTGAGATAGAGGCTTAATGAAGGAGTTGTGAGAACGGTAAGATAAGAGGTACAGTTTATGAGGATATGTGGAAAAGATAACGTTTAACCCGAGACTTGAACAAGTTAAGATTATACAGGTCGCGAAAGTATCCTCTTGGGAGTCGGTTCCACAATGTAGCTGTTCGTGAGAAGATGTTGTTCGAATGGAACTTCTCCCCAACAGAATATGAAGGGAATGAGAGTTGTTCGCTGCAGTGTACATGGCATGTCGAGTCTTAGCTGTGTAGTTTAAAACTGGTGGAACTAAGGAATGCTGTTCGTCATAACATTTTCCATGTAAATAGCCATAGTGTAGCCATAGGCTTGCAACGTTTCGTCTGTGGAAAAGGGGTTGTCGGGTGGAAAAATAATTCATCACTCACAAGGTCACGCAAACGATTTTTGAAAAGTGAACTTTGTGCAGCAATACTCCATTTTCGGCCTGATCTGACTCTTGTAACGATAGAAGATAACAGGGGGAAAATGGTGCTTACTAGAGAACCGGCCATTTTCCAGATGGATCGTATATACGAGTTCCACTTGAAGTTTGGTGGGAGCTAGTCCCAATAGGCGTTTAAGGGAAGGGGCCTCCTTAACCACAGTAGAGAAGTCTGCCTGTCATCAGCATTAGACTCCTGAAGAGCAACACACTGCGCCTTTTTGGCCTCACGTTTCCAACAGACTTGAAATGCAGCGACTACATCGAATCAATTGCTGCAGTTGGGTGACTGTGTTGCGCCGGAAATTTTTTATACTCAGAATCCATCTTGCCCATTTACAAATCTACCATTCATCCGTGCATTGAATACTGCTTCCATATCTGGTATGGTGCTCCTGCTATTCCTCTTGAGGTTCTTGACAAAATCTAAAGAAGGATCTGTGATGTAATCGATCCTGACCTGGCATCTCAACTTCAGTCAATTTCTCATCAACTTGGCGTGGCTTCTCTCTGCCTTTTCTACAAATATTTTCATGGCAACTGTTCTGATGAGCTTTTCTCCTTGGCGCCCTGACTACATGAATTTAAGCGTGCTAATAGATTGGCAACTAGTTATCACCGCTTTACTCTTTATCTAGCTAGATGCAACCGCTACTTCTACTTCTAAGTTTCTATTTTCTCGCACTTCTCACATGTTGAACTCGCTTCCGATTTTCTGTGCCTCATAACTACAATCTCCAAAAATTTAAATGCAACGTCAATCGCCATCTTCTATCTTCCTGAACGCCGTTCATCATTTATCCTTTCCTCAATTCTCCCTCTACTTAGTCTTTTCTCTCACTTTCACTCCCTGTAACGTTCTGTGCATTAGTCGCATTCCCGCTTTGCTTGGGGTGAAATGATTAAAAAAAAAAACAAAAAAAAAAAACACGAAAATTCAGGATGTGCTCGGTAAAGACTTGCACTCTTATAAAGAAGCATAACACAAACTCTCATATAAATTTCTGTATAAGACTTGTAACCGGTAAGGATCTAACATGTCTGCCCTGGCACCAAATAAAGATATTAAGTTCATATTTCTCCAGTACAAAGCCACAATTGTAAGGCGCCAGGCGTGGAAGGAACTCTTGGCATAGTAATAATGCTCTACTGGACTACAAAGCGAATGCATATCTCAAAGCAAAGGCGCCCGAGATATTCATTAAACTCTGCTTCGTCTGATACAAGGTCGGCGAAAACTGAACTCACTACACATTCGTAATATTTTAAGTAACTTCACAGTGAGGGGTCTGCTTCTCATTGTGGGAATATGAATTTGAAAGTATTTATGTTAATCTGTGTGTACCAGTTGATGAGTTCACCTTTGAGCATTCGCTTGCTTGTTAGCTTATGCAATCTATGTGTGAACAATCCCACCGGTTTGTTTGCAGATTTCTAAGGACAGTGTCTTCTTTTTTTATTTGATAATATCTCAGGCGTATAATGTGATGACACACCGTCAAGTCAACAACCTTTTCCCTGAAGAGTTCTGTTACAGCGGTGTCTTCTATCTTAACACAAACTTTGAAATGCAAATTTGAATTGTGAAGAGATTTTAATATATTCCAAAAGTTTTTTTTTTTTAAATTCATAAAAAATCGGTTGTAAATTGTTTTTGCCCATTAATTCGTTTTCTACGGTTTATCAACCCTTTTCAGGTTAATTAAAGCTAGAAAATATTTTTAGATTGTAAGTAGTATTTTTTGGAGGGGGGGAGATCATAATAGTTTAATGATACAAGTCTTACTAATTAACCCATAGCTGAGGGGAGAAGAGGTGGGTTCATACCTAATCAGAATTTGATAAAAAAACAAGAAATTACTATGTGGATATAACATGGGGAATCGATTCTATATTACAATCAATATATAAACTGACCCCTCACTTTGTGGTCATATCAGGTATACATTTATATTCCAGAGAATGTAAATAAATCTAAAATACATGCCTGTGTAGCTAAACAGTATATTATTGATTGATTCGTTTTCTACGGCCTATTAACCCATTGCAGGTTATTTAAAGCCAGAAAATATTTTTAGATGATAATAATTTTCTTTTTCAGATAATAATGGTTTAGTGATGCAAGTGTTGCTAATTAACTTATAGCTGGGGGAGAAGAGATGGATTCATATCTTTCCAAAGTGTATTTGCGCGTAAGAGAATATAATGAACCCAACCGGAATTGGAACTCGGTTTTCCGATTAAAAATTCCGAGCTATTATCTATTACACCATTCCCACACTCAAGCTTACAGCAACTCGTATTTCCAAGCGGTCTCCCATTATTTAGGTACTGACTAGGCTTGTCGTTGCTTAACTTCGGTGATCGTATGGGAACTGGTGTTTTGAACGTGGCCGTAAGCCTAGTTTTTCGAAACTACAACGAGGCTAGTATGGAAAGTTTCCTTATTATTATTTATTTTTGTCTGCAGGACATAAACTAGGTTAACAGCCTCCATACATGTTCGAACGAAATGGCGATATTTTATTCGTTTTGTTTCCAGGGAAAAATTATTGAGTTTTGCACGATGTTGTAGATATCGGACAATCCCTTTCTTTACTCTGTAAAGTGGCAACCAAGATACATAGCAACAAGAGATGATCAGCATCAAACGCACGCTTCAGAGTAACAACTACCCTGTGAACAACACCAGCGTCTACAGGCAGAAGCAGGCGATATAATATGGGTAGGATTGCGATTATCTCTCTTCCTTACGTCAAAGACTTGTCGGAAAAGTTTCAGAATATCTGCAGTTCATACAACATGGGAATAATGTTCAGAAGCATCGCGACCTCACGGAGTAATATTTTCTGAGTTAAGCCTAACAGAGAGTCGAACATAACCAAGAACTGCATATATTCCATCCCTTTCAGTTGTGGTAAAGAATACAAAGGTAAAACTAATCACCCACTAAAATTAAGGCTGGAGGAATATCGAATAGCCATAATTGTATGTAAGTGTTATATAGGAATAAAGTGTCGCTGCCGACACTTGAGTTTGAACATAGATCGCCAGAGAGTAAACATAGGCGATCCCATTATTGAATTAAGTGGATCACGTGGCCATAGAGGAAACGCATATATAGAATGTCGCGTGACGTCTAGTTTGATCTGCACTTCTACTCTATCCTCTATCCTATTACCATACAGATGGCTATTCTCTATTCTATTCAATATACTGTCTTTATTCAGATCACTATACGGATTACTGTTCGAGCGAGTATTATCGAGCAAGTACCATTAGTGCGAGTGTCATTCGAAGGCGTCTGACATCAGAATTGTTCAACGGCGTTACCATAGTGGTATCTGCGATTACAAAGTCTCTACTACAACGAGCATTACGAAAGTGACAACGAGTATTCGTTGGCAACACAAAAGTGGCAACGGGTGTTCGTTGACATCACCAAAGTAAGTAAGACAATTAAATCAGGCATGACCGATAATGCATGCAAGGAAAAGTGTGGACACTAACTTCCTTGGAATGAAGTAAAATACTAGGTACTGGTAATCAGACGCATATGCTGTGCTATGTTGGGCCTCCTCAGCAGGCCCAACATAGAAATAAATTCCATATGAGAGCCATTAATAAATAAAAGAAGAGATATGACAGCAAAGCTTCAAAATCAGTAGTAGCAGCAAGAAAAGAGAAGACGCAGCGAATGCAGTCAAGTGTAACAGTAGCAAGCAGGATGAAAAAAGATTAAATTTAATTCTAAGTTCTAGATTTGGGATTGTTTCACAGTCTGTCTGTGGATGACAATATATATATATATATATATATATATATATATATATATATATATATATATATATTTGTACACATTGAAATTTTATGTCATGATTTTTTTGAATTTGTGGTATTGTGGTAATTTGTGGTATTGTGGTATTGAATGATGAGGGATGGATTTTTGCGGTAAGCAAATTGTAATGAATGAATGGTTCGTCAATCAGATTAGCTATGCCTAGGATAGAAATTGTCGACCAGCCTTTCCCCATTTCCTCTTTGGCCTTGTGCTACAATTGTTTTAATGAAAACAATATATATATATATATATATATATATATATATATATATATATATATATATATATATATATATATATAGAGAGAGAGAGAGAGAGAGAGAGAGAGAGACAGACAGACAGACAGACAGACAGACAGACAGAGAAAGGATTCGATCAGTTCTACGGCTTTGAAAGGCTCGATGGGGATGATATTCCATTATTGGATCTTGAGCACAGAAAATTGAGCTGGATTCCTCACAAACAGTCCTTCTCAAGACTACAAGGAATACCTCAGATTGTCACAAAAAATTAATAACAAACAAAAAACAGGTTAAGATTTATTCAACTTAATTTCGATTTATTTTCTCAGTACGTATTGGCGATTTAGTAATCTTATACCCCAAGAGTCATTACAGTCAGTCAGTTAAGTGCCATATTTGATATACGCTCAGGTAATCATGTCCCTTTTGATCCGAAACTGTCAGAAAAATTTCCCGCACTAGGTTGCCATTTCTTTCTGCGGTAGACTGGTTGCCAACCAAGGCTTTAGAACCCAATCTGTCCTGTTATTCAACCCATATCTGGGGCGGGTGGAGGAGAAGGGACAGGTTCATACCTCCCCTAATGGTATTTACGCGTAAGTAAAGGTAACGAACTTGACTGGAATTCGAACTCGGCTCTCTAATTTCTCCTTCCAAGCCGATATCCATTGCACCACAACGCACATCAAAGTAAACAAGATGTTCGTTTTATTTTTTCATTTTTTTCTCTCTTCCTTTTTCACAAGTTTTGCTCATTTTCTTCACTCTAAAATCAGTTGAGTTTCATATATTAAAATAATCTTTTTTTCCTGTAAATTCTTTGCTTTTTTAATTGCGTCTTATACACCCTAGCAATCTATATACAAAGGATTACGGTATTTGTTATAAAATCAGTAAACACTCAAAATATTTACAAACTTTACTAAAAAATACAGAAAGAAAGAAAGCATCCTGAACTTTTTCTCCGCCTTTAAAACATTTTATAAGAGATTGTCATATAAAAATTAAATGGTTAAAAATTAAATGGGTATAAAATGGAAAGAAATTCTCTGTGACGCGTTTCGTTATTTCCTTCCCTCTGCTAAACCGTTTTTACTTGGAGGCACTTGAGAGCAGCTGACGTCGTGGAATCGTGTATGGTTTTCTCCTCATTCACAATCCTTCTTAGCGACCTATTCGAAATATATCGGTTTTTCGCCACCTTCCCCATACTACATGGATTTCTCTTAACCCTCTTCTTAACGGCTTCAATGACTCTCCCGGTACGAACTGAACGGTTTGTTCCAGGAATTTGATGAGGTTCTTTGCTCCTCTTGATACTTTTTTCCGCACATTGAAATTGTTTGCAAATATTTCTTGATACTAGCCACTTTCAATGCAACAATTTGATTCCGTTTTGTTTACGACGTCATATTTAATTAGACTGTAAACAATACAACAGAAAAATGTTAGGATAGATTATGCGAACTGTGAAACTACGATTGTATGTTGAAAAGTTCATCGGCCGACTGTAAAGAATTGATGCTAGAGCTGTGAAATCTTGCATATATTAATTTCAACTATTCTTATTAATAACTGCGTTGTTTCTTTCCAGGAACGAGGGTGGGTTGAAAAGTTCATAGGCGGACTATGAGGGAGTGATGTGAGAGCTCTGAAATTTTACATGTATTAATTTCATCTCTTCTTATTAATAACTGTATTGTTTCTTTCCGGTTAAACTGAGATCTAACTGATCAAAGATGACTGTCCATCCTGTTGGTCAAAAAATGTCATCCACAGAATATATGATGTCATTATCACAGCGATATTGGTTCCCAGCCAATTGTTTTTTTACTGTTGGGGAACAGATGATAGTCAAATCAAGAGAATAGGGAGGGTGATCAACCGGTTGAAAGCCACATTGATACTCGTGTGCTGGACCATTGTCCTGATGAAACAAGTCGCCTTTCGTATTTTTTTCTGGGTTTTTGGTCTTGATATGCTTTCGTATCTGACTCTTCAAGTTAGCATAGTACTCTCCAGTGATGGTGTGGCCCTTTTGAAGATAGTCAATAAACTCAATGCCTTTTAGATCCCGAAAACTGAGGCCACCACCATCCTTGCAGATGAAACGACTATGGCCTTCGTTGGAGCAGGTGAGTTGGGGTGTTTTTACTTCATGGATTGTCTCTTTGTCTCTGGATCAAAGTGATGAACCAGACATTCATTTCGGTTTGGGAAACATCTAAGGAAACCAGCTGGATCTGCCTCAAACAAGGTCAGATTTTCCTGTGATCAGGCCGATGCACTTTTGATCAAGCGTCAGAACATGTGGCAGCCATCGAACAGAAACCTTCGTTATGTCAAGTTCATTGTGCAAAATATCCACAACTCTTTCTGTGGGATATGCTAATAGCATTGGCTATTTGATTTATAGTCATTAGCCTGTCATCCATTGCCATGTGGTGAACACGATCAATGTTTTCCTCGGTGGTTGCAGTTGCAGGACGTCCGGAACTTGGAGTCATTTTCAAGACTTTAACTTCCCTTCCTAAATTCAGTTGCTCACAATTTTGCCCTGTTGATAAAGCCAGAGCATCATCCCCTAATGTAGCAACCATGTCAGCATGGATGTTCTTGGAGGCTAAACTCTTTGTGTACAGGTACTTGATAACACCATGATGCCAAATTTTGTCCATTTTCAAGATAAGTCACAACTTGTTCCTTTTGAAGTCTTCTTTGCACAGTCAAATGTCAGTTTAACTAGAAAGAAAAGAAACAATGCCGTTATTAATAAGAACATTTGAAATTAATGCATGCAAGGTTTCACAGCTCCAACACCACTTCTTCATAACAGCTCACCCCCCCCCCCCTATTTACGGATAGGTATATTTTAATTTATGCTTAAATATTGAGTAAATATTTATGCCGCACACGGTACATTTACTTATATTTACATTATATATCTTAGCTTTTTTAAATCATTTCTCGGCACACAAAATAATATTTTGTGCAAAGTTACTATATTTCTAAATTGTGAGCCATCGATCCTATTTTTTATTTAGAAAAAAGGATTTGTCTTCTGGTTTAATTCAAGTCTCTTCTTCATCTGCATTTGTGGCTCTACTGTTGCTTCAAGTCTCTTCTTCATCTGCAGATTTTGCTTCTCAGTTGCTTCGTCTCTATTCCATCTACATTTGTTGCTCCATTGTTGCGTCAAATCAGTTGTTGCTTCTCGGTTGCTTCAAGTCTCATTTTGATCTGCATTTATTGCTTCTCAGTTGCTTCAAGACTTTCCTTGATCTGAAGTTGTTGGTCCACTGTTGCTTCAAGTCTCTTCTTCATCGGCATTTGTTGCTCGTCTGTTGTTTCAAGTCTCTTCTTCGTCTGCATTTGTTGCTCGTCTGTTGCTTCATGCCTCTTCTTCGTCTGCATTTGTTGCTCGTCTGTTGCTTCAAGTCTCTTCTTCGTCTGCATTTGTTGCTCTACTGTTGCTTCATGCCTCTTCTTCATCTGCATTTGTTGCTTCAAGTCTATTCTTTCTCTGTGCTTGTTGCTTCTCTACTGCCGACTGTTATTCCTATCACCAAATTTAAAGTTATTAGTTTGTGTTATTTTTTTATTTAACGATTTTCGTTAATCATTTGAAAAGATCAAAATGAAGTATTTGCGATATGAAATTTTGAGCTTACTAACCATCCTTAATAAAACAAACTAATATATTAGTAATTAACAATATAAACTAATATATTACTTTGTTTTGTGATGTCAACGAACACTCGTTGCCACTTTTGTGTTGTTAACGAATACTCGTTGTCACTTTCGTGATGCTCTTTGTAGTAGAGATTTTGTAATCATAGATCCAACTTATAGTAACGCCGTTGAACAATACTGGTGTCAAACGCCTTCGAATATCACTCGCGCTAATAGTACTTGCTCGATAATACCCACTCGAATAGTAACCACCGTATAGTGATTTGTGTAGTGATCAGTATAGAGAATAGTATAGTGAACAGCGATCGGTATAGTAATAGAGGATAGAGTTGTAGTAGTGATTGATTAGACGCCATGCTAATTCCCATATATACATTTATTTTGCATCACGTGACCTACTTATTCAAAATGGGATCGCCTGTGTTCAAACTCCAATGTAGGTAGCAACACTTTATTCCTATAAACAGTTTGTATTAGTAAGGATGGTTAATAACCTCAAAATTTCAGGTCGCAAATAATTCATTTTGATCTTTTCAAATAATTAGCGAAAATCGTGAAATAATAGGATTACGACAAATTCCGCGTATTTTCTGTTTATTTCAAGCAAGCACGACTCTTATTCCTTTGAAAACGGTTAAAGTTACCGGTTTAATCCTAGAATGTTACGCGTTTTTGTTAAAGAATTATAGGAATTCTGCTCTAGGGAATTAAAGGACGTAATTTTGCGTTTAACATGGGAAGAATTTTTTTTCCATTACCAATCGAATGAACATTCGGAAAACATATGTGTAAGAAAGAGGGAAATGTAGAAAGATAGAAAGAAAGAAAAAGGAAACGAAAACAGAATATAGATGAGAGTGAAAGATAATGAGAATGGCAAGAAAGGGGGGAGAAATATATCCCCCACTTCCTTTGCGGGAAATCATGTGACTTGCTGTCTCTGTTTTGTCTGGTAGAACCGGAGAGAAAAAGACATGTGGCTGCACTGGCGACAGCGAGAAATGACCTCCACCAACCCCTACTTAAGCGCCTGACCAACCTTCACCTCAGAAGACCACTGACGTCATCGGTGCTCAGGGAATGGTGAAAGATGTTGCCGAACAGCGTGTCTCGGAGATGTCAAGCACAAAGCTTCTGGTAGACGTCATTCAATTAACAATTTGAGGAGGAATTCCAGTGATTACTCAAAGAGAGCCAACCAACGTCGGGCGCGAGAGGCGTTGCATTATGGTCGGACGCATTACTTACTATCACTTTTGATAATGTCTCCATTTGAACTTTGTAACGAACGCGATAAGAGACAAGACGAGAAAACGATAACGAAACGAGGAAGAAGTGTCTAAATGAAGGGACTTTTCGAGCGAGTAAAAGACAGAAGATGTAAATAGAAAATGAGAAAGGAAGTCTTACAGAATAGTGTGGGAAATCACAAAGAATCACAAATATTTAAGAGAAGGAGAAAGAAAGCTTATTGATGAAAGAGACAGAAGAGAAATGGCCATGTTGAAATGAAAATAAATTGGAACAGACTTCGACAGAAAGACTGAGATATAAAAAGCAGACAAATATTAATGGACAAGAATATATATATATATATATATATATATATATATATATATATATATTCTAGTCCAATTGAATTAGTTGAATTAGACCAGGAAACAGTAGTTTTAAAAAACTGCTCAATACACATATAAAAAGATAAAAATTTAACATGTAGATCTTTTAAGTATAGAAAATTAGGGAATCGGCCGATTCCATTATCTTGGTTTCAACCTTTTGGTATCTTCAGGCGATTTCGGTCAATTGATTTTAAAGGAAATCAATTGACCGAAATCGTATGAACATACCAAAAGGTTGAAACCAAAATAGTGGAATCGGCTGATTCCCTAATTTTCTATATGATATATATATATATATATATATATATATATATATATATATGTGTGTGTGTGTGTGTGTGTGTGTGTGTGTGTGTGTGTGTGTGTGTGTGCGGCCTATATTCGAGCATATACATTATATATATATATATATATATATATATATATATATATATATATATACTCGAATATAGGTCGCACACTTTTCCCCGAAATTTCAATAAAATCAGGAGTGCGACCTATCCACTCGACATCATAGCGAATCTGAAGTACATTGTGGCGTATCAGTAGTCCAGGCGACTACCATGAGCTCGAGCATAATTAGATCAAGGGAGAAAATGAATTTTTCCTGACATTGCGATTTTACCCAATCGCCTCTTCGAACAGCAACCGCGTCACACATCGAATAAAAACGTTCGATCTGCACGGCTCCTATTTACCATTTATCATGAAATTATTATTATATTTATGATGAAAGTCTATCATTTCTAAAGGAATATAACCCCCAGTGCAGAATGGATCCAGTAAGAAGAAGGATGAGTAATGGATAAACCTGTACAAGAATGGGAAATATAACCAAGAATAATGTTAGCAATCTCTAATGAAATCCCCAGGAAATGACAAGCTACCCAATTTTTAGCTCTATCATCTGTCATCAATCCATAAAACCCTTGCACAAACTTTATCAATGCTTATTAATAATCCCATTGAAGTCCCAGAATGGATCACTGAAGGTATTACATATCTCCTGCCAAAAACAGGTGAAACAGACGATCCGAAATATTATTGGCCAATAACATGTCTGTCCGCCACGTATAAAATGATCACGTCTATCCTGATGAATTGCACTTACTCTTTTCCCGAAGAAAACAACATTATCCCCCCACCCGGAGAGGTTCCTATGGTTGCAAAGATCAACTATTGATAAACAAAATGATTCTGGAAAATTGCAGGAAAATAGGTAGGAATCTCAGCACAGCATGAATAGATTACCGTAGAGCCTTTGATAGTGTGCCCTAAAGACTTTGGAAATGCACAAAGTCTACTCAGTGATAGTAAATTTCCTTAAACACAGCATGAGAATGTGGAAAACCACATTATACCTAAATCACACCAGAGGCACTGTCATTTCCAACCGCCTGAATATCCTTGTTTCGTCTGTATTTAATCCCCTTTACACATGTACTAAACAATAATAAAAGTAAAAAGAAAGTATTTAATAACCTACTCTACATGGATGATCTCAAACACTTTGCCAAAAACGACAATGAGTTTAAGGGTCTCTTCAATACTGTAAAATGTTTCAGTGGCGACATAGTTATGGATTTCGGATTAGATAAATGTGCAAAAGTAACATTCAAGAAAGAGAGAATTACAGAAACACAAAACCATGTTTAACCATAGATCTTAAAAAGAGGTTGTGTACAGCAGACAGTTTAGATATTTCTGAATGAGTTTGGCGTTCATATAAAGTCTCAATCTGACAAATATATTTAAGAACATCACTTACGTCTGCTATAGTGCAGTGTTTTGCAAAACATTCTTGCAAAACACTTTAAGTAGTGGATATTTCGATCCTCGTAGGGTATAATACACGAATCTCAGCTTAATAAATGTTTGTATGATGCTCTAAGAGAAGAAAAAAAAAAACGTACATAACCCCACCAGACGTACAACACCGCATCTTCAGGAGAGCTTTACACGAAAATAGTACCTCCCATTTTACACTTGAAAAGTTTACGTTCTTCACCCTCCCCGGAAAGAAAAAAAGTACAATATATAGGGCAAATTATGACGAAAATCGAAGCAAATATAAGCCCCCCACCATCTGCATGTTATCGATGTGGAGGACTACACTGGAATAAGGATTGCCGTTTTAAATATAAAAACTGTCTTGTGTGTGGAAAAATGGGGCACAAGGCATCCCAATGTGGGAACAGAAAAACTACTAGTAGGATAAGAGCTACTAGGATGCATGACGAAGACAATACCAACATAAGGAAATATGTGGAACTTAAAATCTTAAATAAAAAGATAAAATTACAACTAGACTCGGGTCCTGATCTAACGATAATTAACCTACAGACATAGAAAAAGCTTAACAGACCAACCATGTTACATACACAAAAAATTGTTAAGTCGGTGACAGGAAAGCGTATAAAATTCGAAGGAGAAATAATCGTAAATGTTAAATTTCACGGGAAAACATAAAAAATAAAGATATACGTAATGAAAGATACAGAAAATCTAGTGGGTACAGACTGTATGCAAAAGTTCGACGTATGGGATTCACCTATTAGCTCGTTTTGTAAGGGTGCAGCTAGAATTGAATTGAAAGAAAATGTCCAACCAGTATGTAAAAAGAAGCGAAACGCGCCATTTGCTACCACAGATGAAAATAGTACAGAGTTATACAAGGCAGTAAAGGAACTACCTGTGACCTTGCGAGAGATAAGAAAAGAAGCGAAAAAGGATGAATTTATTCAGAGGACGAAGGAAAAAATAAATAAAAACCGGTATACACCGACAGTACTCAAGAGATCATTCAAACAAGAATGGGTCTATTTCAGTAACAATATGGCTTATGAGGAACTAAATACAATAATTAACAGACTAGGAAACGTGATGTAAACAAAAGGCGAAAAATCTACCCACAGAAAACATATTGACCAAATACAAAAAAGACGGGTTGAAGAGCCAAGCTCATCACCCGCAGAAAATGACGAGTCGATGGAGGCGATCTTTAAAGTTTTTGAGATTCAAAAACCACAAGAAGACAGAAATTGGAAGGACTAGCAGGAAGAGAAAAGTCGACCATAAGAGAAAGGAAAAGATACTAACTCCCTATCGAAGGAGGTGGGTATTGAGGGGTCTCCCCTTTTCACACAAATGGACTCACCCAAGGTATACATATACTACTACCAGTGAATACCCGAAGGGTGAAGGAGTCGAGACGGAACGACAGAAAATTAATAGAGTTCAGTAGTAGTAGTAGAGTAAGTCACACACAGAGACGGCGGCAAGCGTCACAGTTAGCGAGCACGTAGACTCAGTAAGGAGTCATACCGCGATACTTCAATACCAAGACTGTATATATATTATTGCTACTAACTCGCATTACTGGATCTACTAACCCGTATTACCAGTTTGTATTATTACGTTAATACATTTATTTCTCTTATTCATTCCTGGCGTTTGTTATTCATTGATATCGGATTCATCCCGGAATCCACAACAGTTAGAAACAAAGGACAGAGTCCTGAAAGGCTATATAATATCTAAACTCTTATATGGCAGTGAATGCTAGACAATGTGCTCACGCTTTTCAGAAACTAAGCAAAGTATTATGAGATAGGAAATGTCGTTAGAAACAAAGAAAAGTGTGCTGAACTGCTATATAATATCTAGCCTCCAATATGGCAGTGAATGCTGGACAATTTCTTCACAGATGAAGAGAGGAGTTGAGGAATAGAGATGTAGTTTTACGGAAGGATGCTGGGAATATCATGGATAGAGTGTGTGAGCAACAAAGGATTTTTTTAAAGGAATGATAAACGAAAAGGACATTTATACTTACAATCAGTAAAGGGCAGCTGAAATTTCTGGGAAGGAAATCTTCGAAAATTCGAAAATCACCAGATATATAGACGACAAAGGAAGGACTAAGGGATACAATGAACCTACCTAATGCGTTTATGTAAATAACAGAGGAAGGACTGGGAAGGGGTCGGAAGAGGAAAAACGCTGATTAGAGCTACAAAAGACATGAAGTTGTGATCCATGATTGCTTAAGTCTTGAGAAGAAGAAGAAGAAGAAGAAGAAGAAGAAGAAGAAGAAGAAGAAGAAGAAGAAGAAGAAGAAGAAGAAGAAGAAGAAGATCTATTTATTTAACCCTAACCCTAACGCTAGCTAGATAGCCGGCGGTTTTACTCTGTATAAAATTTTATTTTAGTCTCTTCTAATCCCTATCTATCTCGGTCTGTTCATATCTATTATAGTAGGTAATTATGCGCAACTAATGTCTATATGTTTTTGCGCAAGTTAATGAGTAAGGATGTATGCATCAGTTTCAGCGGAAAATAGGGTATTTTTTTTAGTTTATCAAAGCTTAAAATAATGACCTCTTTTAATGAAGTCAAGGATTCATGAAAAAAGGACAATTATCTTAAGCGTTTTTTCCGTAGTGAAACACTTTTCACACATTATCACGAATACAGTGGAATCTTTTAAAATAAACGAGCTCGATTCTTTTTTCATTTAGCGAAACTCTCCTGTTAAATAAGAACGTAAATAGAGGTTTAATGCTTTAAGAAAAAAACACACACACAAAAAAACAAAACACGTAGCGTTTTTTTCTGATGATTGTCTTCGGTTTTAGGCTGATTGAAACAGTTTAGTGGAAAGCTAGTTGCCTAGAATTTTATGCAAATGAACAAACCTTACGTATTTCAGAAGTTTAAAATATAAGTGATTGCCACATCGGATAGATCAGGTAGCCTATTTTGATCGTGTGCTTATTTATAAGGGAGACGTCTAAGGGATTTTTTGGCCGCAAACCATATACAAAAAGACAGTACAGATTGCAACAATCATACAGAATTTAACCGAATTTTATTTAAAAAAATATTTATACGATATTTATTAACATGCGTACAAAAGATCACAGCACTCCTATTTGAAATCGAGAAACTGAAGACAGAGTTGGCGCCGATTTTTCGCTGAAACAAAATTTGCACACGCCCAATACATAATTTATACAAAATATACACAAAGCTTGGGAAAATTAATTCTGGTCGGTTTGAACCCTTGCATTTGTTCATTGGCAAATATATTCTTTTGTAGGGCTTATTTCGTAAAAATTGATGAAAAAATAAAGTTTACATTGTGTGTTTAAAATGGTTTTAATTTCATTTAAATCAAATCAAGAGAATATTTAACAAATCCAAAATGTACGTACATATATGTGTTTGAAAATATTTACATAATTTAAACGAATATGAAATAAAATATAGATTTATATACAATACAAAAAATTGTGCAAAATATTCACCCAAATGAATATGCAAATTTCCTTTGTTTGCACAAAGAGATGCTGATCTCTTGCGAAACAATAATACGATAACGTAAGACGATTTCCTGAAAAGGGATATTTTCTTGTGTTGGAGGGAGATATATATTTATGCAATAGGTTGTAGGGGGAAGATTATTGTGATCCCATGAGGTTTTGGCCTTATTTCTTCGACAATATGTCCGATTTTCATATTTCTGAATATACTACTATAGATTTCATTGTAACTAGCAACTAATCTCTTTCTAAACCCATCTTTTCTTTGGTGATCTTCCTTCCTTAATTTTTCTAACTTCTTTCCTTACTTTCTTGCTTTTTCTGCTTTCCTTCCTTCTTTCTCTCCTTCTTTCTCTCCTTTTTTCTCCCTTTTTTCTACCTTTCCTCGTTCTTTACCTTGTTCTTTATTCTAACCATTCTTTCTCTCTTTCTTTCTTTCTCACTTTCTTTCTTTCTTTCTTTTTGGTTTACAGCCACATCACGTTGAAACACTGGTTCACGTACGATCGTCGAAGTTAAGTATCATCAACACTGGTCAGTACCAGTTGACCGCTTGGGAATACCAGGTGCTGTAAGCTTGGATGTGCAGGTATATAATGGCTCGGAATTATTAATTAGAAAGCAGAGTTCCATTCAAATACCCTTGGGAAACGTATGAATCCACCTCTTCTCTCCCAGCTATGGGTTAATTAGTAATACTTGTATCACGAAACCATTTTTATCTAAAAAAATAAATTCTTACAATCTAAAAATATTTCTGGCAATAACCTGCAAAAGGTTGATAAGTCCTCAAAAACAATCAATCAATTAGTTTTTCTTTGTTTCTTTCTTTTTTCTGCCTTCTTTCTTTATTTCCTATCTTCCTTACTTCCTAATTCATTTTGTCCTTCCTTCTTTTTTCTATCTTTCTTCTTTCTTTCCTTTTTTCCGTTCTTTCTTTTCTTCCGTGCTTCATTCCTTCCCTTCTTCAACCTTTCTTCATTCTTTCTTTGCCTTACTTCTATTTTCCTTTCGTCCATTTGTCTTCATTCCTTCTCTCTTTCCTTTCTATTTTCTTCTATTCCTTCCTTCCTTCCTTCCTTCCTTCCTTCCTTCCTTCCTTCCTTCCTTCCTTCCTTCCTTTTAACCAGTTAAGTTTAGTTTAGTTAATCACACAACTACTCCTGATCAGAGAAAAAAATCTTTGAAAATCAGGATTTGAAACTCTGGCTTTTCTTGAACTCGAACACCGATTACATGCCGGTGAAAAATAATCTGACACTCTTACACTACACGCACGCACACGCACGCACGCACACACACACACACTCACACAATTATATATATATATATATATATATATATATGTACAAACTGTTTTTATGTGTCTGTCTGTCTGTCTGTCTGTTTGTCTCTCTCTCGTTCACACACACACACACACACACACACACTCTCTCTCTCTCTCTCTCTCCATATATATATATATATATATATATATATATATATATATATATTGTATCATTTTAAACGCTAGTTTTAGTGGATACTCTTATCTGAGTAGACGCTCCTGTTATACTCCGTCACAAGTAGATCTCATTCTGATTCATTCTGAACGCTCCACAGAACAGCTCTACCTCGACTCGTTTACAAGGCATTCCCTTCACAGTCGACGCAGCGACCCCCGTTCCACAGAACAAGGTTACCAAGACACGCCAATCCGACGTCACCCCGTTTCAACACAACAGGTTGATCAACCAGCAAGACGATCTACAGCCGTGAACTCGATCAACGAAACGTGCACTGACCATATCCTGTGACTTCGGTCACGCCGGCACGAGAAATGGTTCAACTCCAGACACTACGCGTACACCTGATCGCTATTCCTGTACTCTCTACCAACAATAAACGGTGTTTCACAGTAATCCTCGTCATTCCTTTCTCTCGCTGCCAGCCACTTAATATATTACTCCTTTTATTTATTAAACAGTATATTTATTTACATATAAATACGAGTATCCACTAAAAATAGCATTTTTAGTGAGTTTTAAACACACACACACATCTAAAAGTGCCATGGCTGGTGCTATAAAAAGAAATCTACAAAACAGCAATGCCTCTTCGTATTCTCTTGGATTTCTTCAGTGTCTTGAAATCTTGTTCCTTTCAAGTGGGATTTGATTTTTGAAGAGGAAAAAGTTGCAATGAGCGAGATCTGGAGAATATGGTGGTTGTCTGATCTGAGGAATGTTATTGACAAAAAACGGCTTCACAAGCCATGGTCACTGATGGAACATCTGTGGTGTGGTGAGTTGACCACACTCTACACACTTTCCTTCCATCACTACGATAAACAATGGAAGTGAGCAAGAACATTATAACTTAGTGTGCATGTACAATGGGCGAGATCTGGGGAATATGGTGGTTGTCTGATCTGGAGAATGTTATTGACAAAAAACTGCTTCACAAGTCATGGTCACTGATGGAATATAATGTATATCGTAGCTCTGTTACCATAGTAAGAGTCCGGTTGCTTTTTGATTATACCTCCTATATGTATGTATGTATAATTCCCAGTAATGTCCGTAGAGTGTCGATGTGGTAATAAGTCCAGAAAACATTTGTACCCGTGTACACCAACTTCCACTTTCTTACGACAAAGACCAGACGAGTTATTTGTTGTCGAACAGAAGAGAAAATAATACGTGTACATGGCGGACAATGACTGAAAGCAAACTGGAGCAGCAGGTTAGCATTACGTCTTGTGCGGAGATTGGTAAAAATGCCAGTGAAACAGCTCGAACTCGATACTTTATGGTGGGCATGCTATGAAGAAATCGAGTGTTTTCGAATAGTACAGGCGGTGCAAGAAGAGACGCGAATATGCGAACGATGACACAAGAAGTAGTCAACCAGAACCACAAAGAACAGATACAAATGTGGACAGAGTGCAAATGTTGGTTCGCTCAGAACGAAGATTAATCGTGCAGAAGTAATGAATATGAATGGAGAAAAAAATGCGGCAGATTTGAATTTGAGAATGAGAAAAAAGATGTTTTTGAAATTCGAGAGTTTCAGATATAGAACTGAGCCATTCGCTTTACTTACCAGACTTAACCCGTTTCTTTGTGATTTATTGACTATTTCCAGAATTGAAAAATTGAAAATTTTTTATTGACGATGAAAGATTTTCCAGAATTATTTTCAAGAAGGAAAGTTGAATTTTGGGATCTTTTAGTAATATCTGTTTTATAATGCCATGCGCTGTGATTTTTTGTGATTATATTTTGTGTTTGAATTTTTATCATCAGATATCCGAATAATTTCGAGAGATCATTTTATATACACTAGACTCTCCCGTCGTTTTCGACGTATGAATGTCAAACAGCTCAGTTCTTAGAACCAACAGTCAGACAACCCGAACATATCATTTGATTACAATGTGCAGAACCAACCACACTTTTGGGAGAGCCGAATACAGAGAACTGGTTCATAGTATGCTACAAGGTCCCCAAACGACCCTCGGTTCTGAATTCAGAGTTGTCCTTCACCTAGAGCGTTCGCCACCCAAGGCTATATGACCCAGTCTTTCTATTTAACCACGGCTGTGGGGGGGGGCAAGCAATGGGTTCATACCTTTCTAAAGGGTATGAAAAATGAATTTCGGTTGAGCCCTCTGGTTTGAGGTGTGATTTTGTAAACAGTGACTATTTAAGCTAATATTGCACGACTCTTCGGCAGAATTGAATCACTGTCAGTCACTGTGTGTTTATCTAAATCTAAAAATAAACACGCAAGATTCACCTACATCCGTGCGCTGACGGTTTAGTGGGAGAAGTTCCGACTGACGCAAATTCGGTCGGGTTTCGATCCTAGACACACTGATGAGCTGTGAAACAGCGAAACAGTCTGTCTGTGGATGACAGTATATATATATATATATATATATATATATATATATATATATATATATATATGTGTGTGTGTGTGTGTGTAAAGGGTATTCCAATAACTTGGACCGAATTTAAATGAGAATTAATACTTTTTTCTTTTTCTTTCAGATTTGGCAGCCATTTGGGCGATATTATTTTTCACAGATAATTTCCATGACTTAAATAACATAATCCAATAGAGAAATAAATTTTCACCAATAACAGTGATTTATTAACTGCTGACTTTGATCCGTCTTAATGAAACACTCTTATATATAATCCGTATTAATGAAACACCCTTTATATATGCATGATGGTTGCGATTCGATTTCGAGTAATACTATCGCTTGACTCAGACTCAAATATGGGCAGTACGGATGTAGCTTTTTAGTGCAGCTAAGAACTTAAACACACACACACACATACACATGCACATACACACACGCGCACACACACAATTTTACAATCTGATTAGTGAATACCATTTAAGCGAAACTCTGAGTTGGGAAGTTGAGTCTTAATATTTTATTTTATTTGTTAGAGAAAGAGAGAAATCTTCGTGAGATGAGCGATCATGGCTCTCCACAATTTCTTGTCTTTTATAGCTCTTAGCAAATTCTGTCTTTTCGCTATCTCTTCTAATCCCTGTTCTACCAACCATTTACACAAGCTCGTTCATTACGTTATTCGTTAATTTCTTCTGTCCCTCTTGCCATTAACGTGACCTATTCTAAACCGCCTTTCCTCATTAAAAATTTAAACTCTCATTCTGATATTTAGTATAAGTGTCCTCAGAAAGGGAAATGCAGAAACTTCTACAGAATTTAGTAAAGGAAAGCTAGAAGAAAGGACTAAACATGTAATAAGACAGAATGTATGATTGTCTGGAAGAAGAAGATCCCAACATATGAATTACATTTATGTTGTGACCAAGTAAATGGTTGATTAATAACAAAACCAGGTTTGCAGATATATCGTATATTAAACCGTAAGTACACCAGAAGAGTATTACATGACTAGTAAGAGTGTGTTGAATGAACTAGCGCTCAATCTATTCACAGTTCCCCGAAGCCTTCTGTCCTACTAATCTTATAGTAGACGGAAGAGTCCAACATAGACTCTTGAGAGGGAAGACACCACAACAATTTATCTATTATTGTCGGATTCATATTCCTTCCCGGTCTTTTGAACAGGAGGTTTATCCCTTGTTTTCTGTTTGGGATTGGGCTTCCGTTTCTTCTAAGTTTTCGTAATCTCTTTCACTCATAGTGACCTTTTACGTCTTAGTGGCATTATCGCCTTGGTTGGGGAGAATTGATTAATATATATATATATATATATATATATATATATATATATATATATATATATATATATTCTGTTCTGTTATTTTAATAGATACAATTTATTTA
>OZ038491.1:55673347-55783347 GCA_964036315.1 Acanthosepion esculentum | reverse complement strand
AAATATATATATATATATATATATATATATATATATATATGGTTTCATTTATATATATATATATATATATATATATATATATATATATATAGAGAGAGAGAGAGAGAGAGATAGTAAAAGGAACGAAAAAAGAAAAATTGAATGAAGAAAAGAAAGGAAAGGAAAAGAAAGAAAGGTAAAGAAAAAAGGAAATAAAAATGTGTTAGAACGACTGAAGGGGCCGATTGAAGTAAAAATGGAAACAGGTAGTTCAGAAACATTATAAATAAAAAGTTAAGGTGTAAAATATATTAGAAGAAAAATATAAAGATGAAGGTAACCAAAACATTAGAATAAAACAAAAAGGTTCAAAGCGCAAAGAACTTTTGCTAAAATGAAAGGGAAATGACGTAAGACATTTTTCGTTCTTATTTCATTAAAATCTTTGAATGAAAATTCGAATCAAAGCAAAGGCTGTCAAGAAGCGGGAAAGCATCGAAAAAAGAAAAAGAGAATAGTAAAAAGAAACGAAAAGATTTGCTTTTGCATTATTTAATAAAAACTATTTTCCGAGAGCAAGATAGTTGCTGAATACTGACAAAGCATCGACACAAGATGGTTTCCACGTTGTCTTTAGTTAGGTCCAAAAATTTGCTGGGTTTTATTTCACATGCCAGCCGGTTGAATAGGCCATACCGAGTGCAGAGGATGGAAAAATGAAGGTAGCTGCGGTCGGAAATCTGTACCCTTTACTTGTATCTTCTTCCTTTTGAGTTGTTTAGGCTACGTCAACGTCAGTAGTGGCGTTGCTTAGGATGTAGTCCAATTTGTGCAGATTTGCTTATAAAGGTGTTGTAAAAAACTCGGTGTATTATGTTTCACAGGCTTTCATCATCGTCTTCGTTCCTTACTGGCAGCGTCATAAATATGTCTTTACCCAACAAATATAGGACCTGCCAAATGTACTGAGATGATTCTCATCTAGTGTTGATGATTTAAAACATATAAATAAATTTTAAATTAGTTTTAATTCGATTTTAGAGCATGTAGGGTTTTTATGATTAAAGGCTTTATTCTTTTCAGCTACAGAGGAAGAAAACGGAACGGTGAATAATTCAGTAGCAGCGACACTATTATGACAAATACTTTATCACATTGAGAAATAGATATATTGCAATATTTAGACGACTGTCGCGAATAAATATTAGGAATAAGTAAGCAAAGAAATATTCTGTAAGCAAAAATGTTTGGGGCAAATATTTTTTTTTGTTTTACTAACAACGAAGAAATATAACATTGCACAAAAAGTCACTTAGAGATAAAATGGCTTGTGATTTTCGTTCAGGATAATTGATTTTACGAGGGGGATGCAACACTTCTTACAACAGCCAGAACAGTCTTAATATTGAGCACATCTATAAATGACGTCACAACAAAGATGACTGCCATAAATAGGACAAACATTGAGCAGTGTATTAAGATTTTTGCATGCCGAAGAGTAAAAAATCCAAAGTAATTGATTGAAAAACACAAGTTTCAGCTCAGGGGCACTTCTTTTTCATTGGTACAGAGGAGCTGATAGAGATTTTTTTGGAGCACGTGATGAAACCAGGGTGCATCACTTTACCCTAGAGACAAAGTTTGAGTTTATGACTTAAAAGCATCCATTGCCCCTAACGTCTCTCCAGAATTAACAAAGTTATTGTGATTTGTAGATTTCGTTACTCATTTCGTTCGTCGTATTCCCTGATATGTTTCTTTACACCATTGTTTTTGTATTGTGTAATTAAAGGATTCTATTTACACCAAAATATATTTTTCTATTGTTTAATCAATTTTTGCATGTCAGAAGGCAAAAATCCAACCTCCTGCCTCAAAGTAATTGACTGAAGAACACAAGTTTCTGTTGAAGAGGATGTCTTTTTAACTTTCACAGTGGGGAGATGATAGATACACAATTAGAAAACTTAATGTGATTTGTTGATGCGTTTTTTATTCATTGAGTTTATCGAATTCGTTATTTCTTTTTCCTGGTGCGCTGCATCCGTATAGTTTGATAATTTAGGTTGTTCTTTCCTGCAAGAATCTTAAATGTTTGAAGAGGCTATATTATATAAAGCCTCAGTTCATCAATATTTAACGACCGTTCTTGATAAAGTGGATCTTCGAAGAACTCACTCTCGATTGAAAAGCCACTAAAAGACTTTTTGAGTAGTACGAGCCATACCCATTTTACTTACCTTTGCTGTTATTACTTTTCTTTGGAGTTTAACTTCGTGTAGCAGACATCAACTTTTGATTTAACTTATTATTGAAATATATCCTTTTTTAGTATATATCAAACGCTTATGTATCGTGTCCATTCAATAGATTTATCTTTATAGAAGCCGTTAAAAAGAACGTTGCCAGTTTAATTAACTTTTTAACTCACGTGATAAAAACCTTTATGGAGCATTTACTTTAAAAGGAAACTTAAAATTTAAGCCTGTTATTTTTAACTGCTTTAGTATCCCGAATATAGCGGTGTTTTATATTATCTATATCTATCTATAATTCTCAAAACATGTGTGTGTGTGAATGTGTGTGTGTGTGTGTGTGTGTAATCGGATGTTCTACATGCGTTTCCACAGTTTTCATCCGATTTCGATGAAATTTTTTTTTGTTTGATAGATAATTTTTTCAGTGCTGGTTTTGAGTTCAAATTGGCTGGAAAAAATTACAACCTTGACGGTGAAAAATCGAAAAAAACAGATTTTTTACACTTTGCGTAAAAATCAAAGACAAAATATAATGTCTGTAAAAAACAGCGTACAATCAATTTAGAGAATTGAAATCTAACACAAAAGATTATTAGAATTATAAAAAAACCGCAAAAGGCCCTTTTCAGCAACCCCATTTTAGGGATTTGCCTCAGTTGGACCCAATCGTTGTTACTAATATTGATTTTCAGGTGGGCTGACTTTAAACTTAAACTGCTCCAATTGAATGGAAAAAATTCCCAGTAATGAAAGACCCGGTCAAAGTCGGGTTATACTGCTAGTATCTTATATTTACAAAGATTTGATAAAAAAAATTCAACTGGTTGAAGTGTATCCTGTTGGCTAAAAAGTTCGATGTATTTATTATGTAAAATAAAAGTCATATATTGTTTACTTTAACTTTAAAATTTAATATCCTGGGTATAGAGGTGCCCTTTGTATAGAAGTAACTTGTGTATAACATTTTTGATATTACATTTTATATTTACAGAGACATGATCAAAAAGTTCATCAACTGGTTGAATTGAGACATCTGAGTATTTTATTGTGTTGGACAAAAAGTTAATTCGTTTTCTCATGCAAAATCAGATAGTAATTATTTATATCCGAACGTATTATTATTGAATAAGATATTTAACGTTTTATTCGACTTCTGTCTTCTATCTTCTGTCAGTCTTTGAAGCAACTTTCTAATTTCATCAATTATCTTCTGTTTAAAAGCCTCATAATCGCCAACTGACAGTCGTCTGCTTCTGGGCTTTACTTGAAAGGAGGAGTCACTACCCTTAAAACGTTTAAATCTGTTTTGGAACAATATGACAGATATGACTTAATTACCTTCCAATGCATGAATTCTGCAAGTAGCTCCATTAGCGCTGAGGCCTAGTTTAAAATAATGCCGCAAAACACCCAAGGAACCAATATTTGCATCCGTCATTGTAACATGCCACAACGTGCATCCGCCATTGTAATATGCCACTACTTGCATCCGTCATTATAACATGCTATCGGTAATAGGATGAGACCGAAATGCAATTTGCAGGTCGGGGACACTAAAATCAAGCATGTGCGGAAGTTTAAATATCTGAGAAGTGTTCTGACGGAGGACGGTACGGGCGGCGCTGAGATCCGAAGACGGAATCGGATGGGCACGGATGAATTCCAAAAGCTGGGCAGAGTAATGCTAGACAGGATAATTTCTTTGGTGACAGAGTAAAGAGAACTGAGCTGCTACGTGACATCTGTCCTCCTATACGGCAGCGAATGTTGGATAGTCTCCTCAAAGATGAAGAAGAGACTCGAGGCGACGGAGATGTGGTTCTACAGAAGGATGCTAAGGATGCCATGGAGCGAACGTGTGAGCAACGATGAAGTCTTGGAGAGAATGCAAACAATGAGGAAGCTTATACTTAACATAAGGAAGAGGCAGATTAAATTTCTGGGACATGTAATGAGAAAGAAGAGCCTGGAGAATTTGATACTCACAGGTCGAAGAGAGGGAAAAAGAGACAAGGGAAAACAATGCATGACATACCTGGTGGGCTTAAACAAGTGGATGGCAGAAAGTGGTTTGGGGAAGTTGGTAGATGCAAGAAACATATTGAGAGCTACAAGGGATAGGAGGAAGTGGAGAGCCATGATCGCCTATGTTCTGAAAGGACACGGCACATGAAAAGAAAAGAAAGACTACATGTATCTTTCATTGTAACATGGTATTAATTTTAACCGCCATTGCAATGTGCTATTACTTGCATCCGTCATTGTAATATGCCATTAGTTGCATCCGTCATTGTAACATACTACTACTCACATCCGTCATTGTAACATGCCACCACTTGCATCCGTCACTGAAACGTACCAGTACTTGCATCCGTCATTGTAACATGCTATTAGTTGAATCCGCTATTGCAAAATACCATTACTTGTATCCACCAGTGGAATACTCGAAACAAAAAATACTAGTGAATCTTACTGATAATATGATATATTAAAATAATATTATCAAAAATATAGGAATTTTTTTTCTTCGATTCACTCCAAGCAAGGCAATAATGCCACACGAGGCTACTGGGTGTGAAAGAGAATGAGAAAACTTTAGAAGGATACAGAAACCCAATCCTAAGCAAGAAACAAAGGATACACTTCTACTCCTGTTCAAAAGACCGTGGATGTGTGTGAACCGGACAATCGGTAATCCTATCTACTCCTAATATATAGATGTGTACAGGAAATAGGTTATTGAGGTAATGGATTTTAAAAGAACGAAAATACTTTTCATACGCACTTATGAACAACGTGGTAAAATATAAATAGTCCTTATCAGGTAAATATTGCACGTATTACCTGCTTTTACTTACCAGTGGAGAAGATGATTTGAATTTCTTCAGTCGTGGAAAAAGAGTTTCATAAAAGATTTAAATCTGGATTTAGTTGGGTGAAAAACACAAGGGATCGAAATATATGGATAAAAATTGAATAATAAATCCATAAACCAAAGGAAGATGTGGCCTTGTAATGGGGAAAGTTAAAAATTAATAAATGTCAAAGAAAGGAAGGTGAACGAAAAGAGTAGGAGTGAAGAGAAAAGAAAGCAAAGAAGAAAGAAGGGATATGAATGAACTAAAGATAGAAAAATGATGAAAAAATATAATAAGAAAGGGAGGTAAAAAAAGAGGAATAAAGAAAGAAAGAAAGAAAGGTGAAGAAGAACAAATGAAGAAAGAGAAGAACTGAGAAAGAAAGAAAGAAAGAAAGAAAGAAAGAAAGTGAGGTGAGGAGGAACTAAGTAAGTTGGAAAGAAAGAAAGCGAGGTGAAGAGGAACTAAGTAAAAAAGAAAGAAAGTGTAGGGAAGAGGAACCGGGAAAGAAAGAAAAAAGAGAAAGAAAGAAAGTGAGGAACAGAAGAACGAATGAAAATACGTAGTATTCGCTATAATAATGTTTGAAGTAATAAAATTATCGGATTAAAAATAAATCCATTCATTGTTCAGAAATTGATAAGTAAATAAATAAAGCCAGGTGAAGAAAAACTGGAAAAGAAAGAAAGAAAGAAAAAGAAAAGAAGAAAATAAATAAATATGAAAGAAAACATGAAATCTGAGAAAGTGAGGAAAGCCACGGCAATAAAAAAAACATTTATTCATCAGTTAAATTGCACTGTTTGTTACACACTTGCATAAAATATGCCTTAGTCCACATCTTATTTCTATGTCGGAGCAATCTTCCTTTGTTGGTCTCAAGTCAAGCTGGAGCAATTGACGTCAGAATAAATGAAATGCCTATCGGCCAATCAATTAAAAGAAGGCATTTGCTGTTGCGTCGCGTCAATTAATAAAGATTCTGCTGAGTTATTGGCACTAGCATTCCAGAGAGTGATTTCAGTGTAGACCAACAGTAAGTGAAGCGTAAGGGCAAAGTAGACGTTTTCATAATGTGGCTGGACTGCATGGTGGTCGGCAAGATATGGCACCACAAAATTCTTTTTAGCTAACACCTACATCGACGAAAGAATATTCAATTACTTAAATGTACGTCATACACTGACAGCAATAGCTGACTTGTAGAACATAGAACAGCACGCGGCCCGGTTAAAAGTTATATTCGTCTTGCGATATAAGACATGTCAACGGGTGTTCGCTTCGGGGAACAAGAGGCGTTAATTTCAGATCAAAATAATGTGCCTTTTCGCCATAGAAGCAATCTAAATGATTGTTAAATACGCAATAATCGCTTCCAGAAATAGACTAAATTTATGTCTGCAGTGCCTCGTTTTATTTCAGTTGATATCTCTAGAAACATCTCGAGAAACATTACGAGTATCTGAATACTGGTGTAGTACGTTTTGATTCGATGGTCAAACCAATTTTTAACGTTAATATCTCTTAAGAAAGTTTGAAAGACACAATTACACTATATTAAAACTGCAGTTCTTGATCCTTTTCAAGGCTCGCAAACCGAGATTTCAAAACCTTTCTCACTTTCCATCGAAATTTTAATTCTTTTCTTTTTTTTTTTTGCTATCTATGATTTTAAAATTTTTCTCGCTCTTCTTCGAGATTTTAAAATATTTCTCGCGTTCTTTCGAAATTTTAAAATCTTTTTCGCTCTCCTTCACGACTTAAAAATATTTCTTGGTCTCCTTTGTGATTTTAAAAGCATCCTCACTCTCCATCGAGGTTATAAAATCTTCCTCGCTCTCCTTCGAGATTTTAAAATCCTCCTCGCTCTCTTTCGAGATTTTTCAACATATTTTTCGTACTCCTTCGAGATTTCAATTTCATGCTTCCCTTGAACTGAAAGCTAAAAAATTAAATTTTTCCAAGGCGAAACTGGCAAATTTAATTTTGAAATGTCTAAATAACAAAATATATTAAAATTCATTTGATATCAAAAATAAAAGTCTGCATCAAGATTTTACTAATATAACCGATCTGCGTTTTAGTTGATGAGTGATTTTGTTCTTATGCTGAAAAATAAACTTACTTCGCAAAAATATGCAGTCGCATAAAAGAACTAGTTCAAATAATTTAGTATTCTAAATGTGGAAATATTTGGATCAATGATGCCTAAAATGTTACTAGTAATTTTATTTAAAAATAATTTTTTATTACTGGCTATTTTCCAACCAAATATGACATAATAAACTAAATATAACGTTTTTATAGTAGCAAGAAACAATGTCGGATTATAAATAAAATCCATTAATTACTTCGAAATATATATATATATATATATATATATATATATATATATATATATATATATATATATATATATATATATATATATATAATTATTTATTTGAATATTACAACATAAATATGTTATAAAATCACGACAAAAGTAGCCATTTTGTTTCACATCACTTGACAAGACACAAGAAGTGTTGAAACAAAATGGCTACTTTTGTCGTGATTTTATAACATATTTATGTTGTAATATTCAAATAAATAATTATATCTGCTCTACTCTGTATTGAGCACTCTTTAAAGAATATTAATTGTTGGTTATTGGATTTCATTCCGTATATACCAATCCTAAACTTGGGTATATATATATATATATATATATATATATATATATATATTCAGTGTATTGGGCAGCAGATTATTATTCAAACATATATTGTTAAATAAAACAGAACAACGAATGTCTGTTATGTTTGATCATGAGCCGTTCTAACCTTCGTTTAGTTGCTTTATGGAATTCATAAATTTTCAACATGTGCTCCGTCTGTATCTCTGCAAATTTCAAATCTATCCTCAGTGTTGTGAAACACGTTCTGAATCGATTCAGGAGTTATCTCCTCTTGCACTGCTTACTGGATGCGTTCTTTAAGCTCAGCTAAACTGTTGGTCTTTTGGCGGTAAACTTTTGTTGTTATGAAAACACTATGCAAAGAAATCAGGGGGTCAACAAAGATGCGTTCTTGTATATCCATTATTGATAGGTTTCTAAAAGGGGATGAAACTAAAATGAGAAAAAAAAAATTAGAAAATTATAAGCAAAATTAGAAATGTATACACTTCTAACACATATGATGAATAAAAATAAAAAGTGAGTTTTTTTGAAAATTTTCCGGCTTCACTGAAATAGGTATTTAATTTTCACACACACACACACACACACACACACACATACACACACACACATATATATATATATATATATATATATATATATATATATATATATATTATAAATTAATTGATTAAAATGTTTTTTTCGCTACACAGTGATAACCATGTTTCAGAAATGGAAGCTAAAGGCCCTGAATTTAATTTTGTTATTAAACCAAAGACATTAGTTCCATTTTCTCGTCAAGCGAATTTTGGAGTAACTTATTTTTTTAAATTTAAGATTGTTAAAGGCACGGCAAAGATTCATAATTGTAAAAATATCTATAAGAACACCGGATTTTATATCTTACTGTTCTTTCTTTTTATTTATATACACACACACACACACACACACACACACACACACACACACACACACACACACACACACACACACACACACATATATATATATATATATATATATATATATAAACCTAGTGAGCCAGAACCTACCCACCATAATTAACAAACATAGAATTGTTTTTTAGATTTTGCTCTACTTAGTGTATTGAGCGCTTTTACGTTTTTACTTAATTTACTGTCAGAGTTTTTTTTCTTTTGATAAGGCATTGCGGCGGTGATTGATTATTTTCAACCGACACGGATGTCTTAAAGTCTTTTCTATTTTTACTTAATATTTTTTACTTGATATATATATATATATATATATATATATATATATATATATCATAAGCAACTGCTTCGGGTAGATGGAGCTCGACATCCCAGAAGGTCGGTCCATCTAGGGGAAGAAAAAGCCTGATTTTAAACATCCGTTACCTTGCGGTCATATCTAAACACGGGAAAAGGCTATGAAAGTAAATCCGGACATAGAACCTGGAGTGGGGCACGAAAATCGGCTGGCTGTCAGCATTAACAAATTTCCTGCATTTCCTGCAGTTAAGCCGTCCCCAAATTTAGTGCCCTGCATTCATTTGGAAATTGTCGGTACGGCCTAGAGGGGCTATGTAGTCCGAGCAGAGCACAGCCTCAATATACCATCATCCAGGCCTGCATCCTGGAGAGGTTAATCTAGTCTCACCATCATAGGACTGAATTTTTACCAAACTGGTCGTTACCTTTATCTCGACAGATATATATATTTCTATCATATGTATATCATTGCTTGATCCGACTTCTAATGCTTCAGTTTGAGCGGCTTGGTGATAGTAGTCGTGGCTCCGGGGGGCACAGTCCTATGGTTACAGAGAACTTCAGTTGAGTTCCACCACGGATTATGTGAGCGAGCGGAGATATATTGAGTCTGATTTGCCTTCTCTCCGTCACCGAGGCCCGTTGGAACAGTTGGTATGGTGTTTGGTTGACAACCTAATTGTCAGGGTTTCAATTCTCGATAGTGGATGCGCACTGCTGATGAGTCCCAAATATAGGACGAAACGGCCGTCCGGTGCTTTCTGTTGAGGTTTCTTTCAGACTCAATGAATTTTTTATTTTTATTTATTTATTTTTTATTTATTTATTTATATATATATATATATATATATATATATATATATATATATATATATATATATATATATATATATATATATATATATATATATATATATATATATATATATATATATATATATATACCTGGTGTAACACCAAAAATGTTCAAATCATGTTACAGCATAATTAGCCATCCCACAAAATGTTTAATATCTAAAAACCCACTAAACTAATTGTTTCTTTTATCCCAGGTTTTCTGATAAGACGTTTAGCCATCTTGACAGCATCTGTCGTAAGAATCACTGAAAAAGCATTTGAGTTATTCAGCTACGAAGAGAAAAGGTTAAAATTATTTTGTGTCAGCCCCACTGTCTTCTCAAATGTGCAAAGGTGAGTCGAAAAAAGATCATTCAGGCCTTCAGTAATGGTATCAACATTTATATTCTGTCTTCGATCTCCAAAGACCATACGAGAACTATCAAGAGAACGGTGAATAAATTTTTAAAAAAAGGGAACAGTAGAGAGGAACACTGGATCAGGAAGTCACAATAGGAAGAGGGATTCTCATTTCAACTTAGAGCTAAAGAGATCAATTAGAAAAGATTCAACTCAATCCATAAGATGTTTGGCACGTGAGCGAGGATTTTCAGCTATGACAGTTCAAAGTGCAGTGAAAAAAGAGTTGGAAATGAAATCGTATGTGAAACCTGTGAAGCACCTTGTTAATCCAGCAAAGAAAGTTATAAGGTTAGAAAGGCCAAAGATCATCTTGAATAAATTGGAAAATGATCCTGGAATAATATATATATATATGTATGTATGTATGTATGCATATATATATATATATATATATATATATATATATATATATATATATATATATATATATATA
The DNA here is from genome assembly GCA_964036315.1 of Acanthosepion esculentum. Taxonomy (NCBI): domain Eukaryota; kingdom Metazoa; phylum Mollusca; class Cephalopoda; order Sepiida; family Sepiidae; genus Acanthosepion; species Acanthosepion esculentum. Next base: position 55,772,641 of record OZ038491.1, on the reverse strand, counting down.
TATATATATATATATATATATTGTCATCCACAGACAGACTGTTTCGCTGTATCACAGCTCATCAGTGTGGGTAGACGTCCGGTTGCCTCTGGCTAGAATCGATAACCGGCTGAATTTTACCCTGAAGCACTTTGTTTGAACATAATTCCAATCCTTCCATCCTTTCAATCCTTAGTTATGTTTCATCGATTTTTCTGTTAATCTTGGAGAGTAATTATATATTCTTATTGATCAAAGTAGAGTCCAATAGTGTTATAAAAACCTCAAAGAATTCCCGTAAGATATCTTTAATCATTTCTAAGATACAATGTTTCAAACTGAATCTAACAAATGGACAATTTTGCTTTTACACGATTTGGACAATTTTGCTGTTACACTCGGTACATATATGGGAGAAAATAAAATATTGATCTTTATATACACTTACATACATGAAGCAATGCTTATGGTTTTTTCAGTTAGGCTTGGAATCCGTTAATTTCTTTTAACTTCGAATGGACGTTTCGTCTTTCCTTGAATTCGTAATTAATCAACAAAAAGTTAAAATATCATAAATTTATTTTTCTCCATATCTCATTCTCTGATGAAGCTTTAATCAAACATATTAGATTGATAAACGTTTCCTATTTGTTCTTTGTCTTATATATATATATATATATATATATATATATATATATATATATATATATTATATATATATATATATATATATATATATATATATATATATATATATATATATATATGTGTGTGTGTGTGTGTGCTTGCGCGGGCCTTTTATTTTTGGCACTAGTTTTATAAGTGAAGAACATGCTGCAGTATCTCGCTCTCCTTTTTTCATGTACCATGTCCCTTCAGAACGCTGTCGATCATGGCTCACCACAACTTCCTGTCCTTTTTAGCTCTTAGTAATTGTTGTCATTTTGCTATCGTTCCTAAACCCTTCTCTGTCATCCATTTAAAGATGCTCGCTCGGTAGAGTATGCGCTGTTTTCCGCTGTACCACTTGCCATCAACATGTCCTGTAAGTGTCAAATTCTACAAGCCTTCTTTCATCATTAGACATTTCAACATTCTCTTTCTGATTCTAAGTATAAGTGTCCTTTTTATTCCTATTTTCCTTAAAACTTCGTCGTTGCTCACAAGATCGGTCCGTGGTATCCTCAACAGTCTTCTGTAGAACCACATTTCTTTTGCTTCAAGTCTCTTCTTCATCAATGAGAAGATTGTTCAGTATTCACTGTCATATAAGAAGACTGATGTTACGTAACAGTTTATTACACTTTTCTTTGTTTCTAACGAAATTTTCCTGTTACTTAATACTTTGCTTAGCTTTTGGAAAACATCTTTTGTTATCCCAATGCGTCTTCGGATTTCGGTGTCGCACTTTCCGTCCTCTGTTAAAACACTTCTTAGATATTTAAATTATTGTATTTGCTTGATTTTAGCTTCTCCAATTTATTTTTTTAAACCTGAAAATGTTTTTAATGGATGTTTTTTTTTCTTTTTCTTTTAAAGAATTTTGAATTAGAAAAGGAATTTCTCATAATTTACATTTTATTTATTGGTATTACTTATTTATTGGTATTACTTATTTATTGGTATTACTTATTTATTGGTATTACTTATGCACGACAAAAACTTCGTTACTTTTATTTCCATTATTCTGATAAATAAACGCAAATTTAATATCACAATTTTTTAGTATCTGTCTATATTTGCTGAGATGAGGTATTATGTACACTATTTACATTATTCGGACCATTGTCCTCATCTTTGTCGCCATGTTTATTACAACGTTTCGGCCGTTGTACGCTCCGGCCTTCTTCAGGTGGTTGGAATGTCGAAATGAACCCTTTCTTTCACTCACTGGAGTAGACTGTTCTAGTGCCACGTGCTATGTTTAGTGGATGTTGGTTATCAGTTATCTCCTCTTAATTCTCCTCTCCAAGTTTTCCACTGCCTTAACCGGGTATTGAACTCACACTCTTTGGGCCCTGTCACTGAATCTAACTAACGACTTTATCCACTGTCCTCAAGGACACATGGATAAAGCCAGTGGAGAACTTGGAGAGGGAAAACGTTGTAATAAATATGGCGACAAAGATGAGGACAGTAGTTCGAATAATGTAAATAGTGTACACAATTTTTTATTCACGTAAAATCATTTAAACGTTAATCAACACTAAACAAATATTTGCTTGAGTGTTCCCTGTACAAGTCACACAACTACGTTAAACTACGAAATTGCCTTTGCTTAATAATTTTTTTTTAAGCTTATCACCCCAAGCAAGGCTGGAAGCCACTAGCACGCAAGGGGTTATAGAAGGGTTGGAGGAAGAGCAGATAGGAGTGGTAAAGGAGAGGATGTGGAGAAAGATAGTGGATCGATCAAGGCAAAGGGGGTTACAGAAGATTTGGAGCGAGAGCAGATAGGAATGAAAGGTGAAAGGATGTGGAGAAGGGAAGTGGATAGATCAAGGCAACTGGAGATGTCGATTGACGTTACACTTAAATAGTTGGAGATTGTATTTGTTAGGGAAACAGGAATAAGGAAGGGAGTTCCACATGCGAGATGTGCGAGACATGAAGCTATTGGAGTAGAAGAGACGTCTACATCTAACAGTTTCAACGGTGGGAACGGGATGCCAGCCTCCGTAGGACTTTTAAATTCATGAGGCCTAGGAACCAGCGAAAGCAGCTCCTCGGAGCAATTACCGTGAAAGTATTTGTAAAAAAGACAGAGCGAGGCAACGTCGCGTCTGTGAGTGAGCGACTGCAGACGAGATGACAGCTCAGACGTTTTTATCTTAATTTCAGTAACATTTTGTCGCAACCTTAATAATAATAATAGGACACATACTGAAAAATCGTGTTAGCCCAAATGCAGATTCTGTGATAAATATCCAGAAACAATTGGCCATCTTGTATCAGGTTACATCGTATTGGCACCCATTGAATATAAAAGCCGGCATGACAGAGTGCATTGGAACATCAGCAACTTTCACGGAAAGGAAACTACAAGGAATTGGTATGAACACCATCCAACCAGGTTATAGAGTTATGATCTGCAACAATTGTATGGGACTTGACACTACACACAGATAGAACAATTAAATCTAATCAAAAATACATTGTAATCAGAGTTCACAAAAAAAAATGTTTTCTTATTGACATGGCAGTTTCCACAGATTGTAATGTATCTTTCAAAATCTTCAAAGAAACTAAAATGCAAGAACCTTAAAATCGAAATCTCAAAATTGCGACACATGAGGACATTAATAATTCCAGTTGTAGTTGAAGCCTTCGGATCGATTAGAAAAGGTACCGATAGACTCACTGAAGGTTTTCCTGGTACCCCAGGCCTTAAAGAAATACAAAACAATGTGCTCACAAGTACAGCTCACACCTTACGAAGGGCTTTATCTATGTAAAATGTGTGTGACCTTAGGCGTTTGGTTTTTTTTTTCTCAAAAAATGCTCAGTGGAAAATATCATGATGCAAGTTCTGACCTTAAGTCTGCAGTTGGGACCCGGAAAGAAATGAATATACACCAGAAATCAAAGTAAATAATAATAAAATATTAATAATAATAAACCAATGTTTTTCCAACGAACAGCTTAATATGAAAATTCTGAAAAAAATATCCCGAATCCTTTCTCCCTTTTAAAACGCATGAAGATAGTTAAGTATGCAGACTACTAATTTCCCACCCGAAGGGAATAAAGAAAATGACAGGACAATTCCACAAAATTGCCTGTAATGGTTAGCAAGCGTGTCTCACTAGAACAATTACTACTAAGTATTACGTTCCATCCTCACTGGAAGCCCCATACTTTCAGCCTTGTGCCGCATCTAGGCTAAGCTTGGAAAATCGTTATACTAAATTGCCTGATTAATTCCTCTATCGACTAACAGAAAATTTCAAGATGAGCCCGATTAACATCATGGTACTCACGTTCCAGTTGCATGCCATTCACAATGGCTACGTTTCATTTGTATATTTTTAAAATATTTTTATACTTGTATGCAATTTTTAAAAAATTTTTAAACATAACTCCGAGACAGAAATGCTGTCGAAATATTGTTAAACACTGTGTCTTCTTTTTCTTTCCTTAAATCGCGCTCTTCTGTAAGTTTTGTAGTAATAATAATAATAGTAGTTCAAGGTTACTACTACTAAATATGAAGTTGTTTATGGATCAGGTTTGCAAAAAGCAAATACTATCATGTAAAAAACATTTTGATATCGAAACACTCGTCAGAACAGACTCCGAAAGAAGTATCATTTTAAATAAAGGTCAATAGTGTATTCAAGATGACAATCGCTCAGGCCGTCCATCGACGTTGATCTCGCCCGTAAATATCACGATTGTGTAGAAAAAATATCTTGGAAAATTGTCGTCAATCTGCAGATATTTTTGACGAAACTATTATAAGTTTAACCCTATTCCAGGCAGGTTATTTCAGAGTTGTGAAAGGCGAGTGTAGCTTTTTTTTTGCCAGACAGTTCTTAAGTGCCATAGAGCACGAAGGCGTGGCTCAAATTGTTTGGAACTATGCAGGATTATTCTTCGATATTTACACGGGTCCTCCTCACAAGGCGGGATGTGACACAAGGCCGTTTTTAAGTGGGGCGTTACGAGCCTGTAGGCCCGAACAAATATTCACCATAGACCCTGTACACACAGGGTGGGGTTGCTGTGTCTAGCTCCCCAGACGAGACTCTGTCCTTCGGCATAGTTTAGTCTGGGTTCTACGTTTTATCGTTTATTTTAAATTTTCAATGGGTCTCGGACTTGTTGCGCCATCTTAACATTTGGTAACGTCACATGTTCATAATTCTTCAGCCTATATGTTATATTTGCCTGTATTTTTTCGCTAAGAAACTTTTATTGAAATCATATTTACAAAAGAATGGTTTGGGAATAAAATACCTTCATTGGTAGCTTAAATTATGACTATATGTAATTTTCTAAAATTACAGAGATCTTCACGTTAACGAAATTATACTGACGTCAACAATTATTAAACAAAAGGAGTATCCACAAAGCTCATAATAACTCACCATAATTTTTTCACGACAATTTATTTTTAGTAACATATCTGGAGTTTCAAATCAATACCTCAGCCACAAAAGAAGCAATAGCCATTGAAAATTGTGCGCAGGTAAAGAAAAAAAAACACACCCCTTACTGCCTTGAATCGGGTTAATTCAACGCTCACAAGCTGCTTTCGTGAATCTATTAAGGTAAACTCACGAAGCGCTTTTTATTTGTTCAAACTAACATTGTGGTCGCTTTTAAAAGAAATGCACGTTGGGGATAAAATTTATGAAAAGATTAAAAAGTCTTTGATATGACATCTGGTTTCTCTTCGTTTGTGTGTTGCCACAGCATAGTATCGTGCTCCATAGCGAACTTCTTCTTTTAACGACAATACCGTTAAAATAATTGTTGCGGTGTGGGGTCTGGTAAGACACAACACTTAACTCGACAGAATCAGACGTGATAGTAGTATTCAGTACTCAGATAGACAAGTCAATGCAAGTCATGGTGGTAAGGAGGGTAACTGGCACTTACCATTAAAATTATAATAACGTGTGGCTTGCAGTCACTCTTGCTCCGATAATAAAGATCCGAATTTTCCATCTTCTCCCCCCAGCTATGGATTCAACTGGAATTCGAACTCGGTTCTCGGATTGAGGAATCGGAGAGCCGAGTTTGAATTCCAGTCAAATCCATTACATTCACTTCCGTGCTAATACCCTTGGGAAAGGTATGAATCCTCTTCTTCTCCCACCAGCTATGGAAAAACAGCAGGACAGACCGGGTTCTATAGACTTGGATGGCAACTGGTCTACCGCAGAAAGAAATGGCAACCTACTGCGGGAAAAATCTGCCTCGTCAGTCATGTATCAAAAGATGCAAGATCGCCTAACCGTGTATCACGGATGGCACATAACTGGCTGGTGATAATAAAACCTGATTTTTTCTCCTTTAAATGTTGATGCGATTTACTTTTTAGCTTTGCTTTTATAAAAAATAAAGAAGCTAAACAGAAAATCGTATCGACATTTAAAGTGGAAAAAATTAAAAGATTATTAACTGATTCCCAAAATAATGATACTTTTATTTTTGTGAAAATATTTTTATTATATTATTTTTATTTTATTTCCTAATTATCATTATTTTAAAGTTATCATTCTTTTATGAAAAAATTATAACTCTTTACATTTCTTTTTCTTTTCCATTCCTTCAATTTATTACAAAAAAGAAAAATTCAAATTATAAGCATATGTGTTTAAAATTCATTTTACATTCGCCATTTGCTGATTAGGGATAAGTAGGAGAACAAGTAAAGTTAACTTTGAATTTTAAATGTTGGAATTTGGCTAATTATAGCGTAGTCTCCCATTACTTGTTAATTTGCAAATCATTATAACTTCTAAAGGGTGTTCCAATAACTTGGACCGATTTAATGTGAATTAAGTTTAAGCGTCTAATGATTTCTTCTTTTTCTTTCAGATTTGGCTGACATTTGGGCAATATTTTTCACAGATAATTTCCATGACTTAAATAACATGATCTTACACAGAAATAAATAAATTTTCACCAATAACACTGATTTATTTACTGCTGACTTTGATACGTCTTAATGAAACACTCTTTATAAATAGAATGTGACTTGATATCAAAATAACTCCCGAGTTTCAAATCAATATATTTAAGCAGTTAAAAATTAATCCGTTTAAGCAGGTATAACTTCAAAAGTAAGCAATAACTTATTTACCCCGTTTACATCTATCAGGCGTTACGAAAATTAACCATTTCGCAAAGTTTTTAATGCTTCATTAAGTTTTAAGTATGTAAATGTAATAATAAACATTGTTCAATAAAAACAAATCGAGCCGTTATCCATTAGAGCAGGAGTCGGCAATCTACGGCACGCGTGCCACACGCGGCACGCATGCCACACGCGGCACGCATGCCACACGCGGCACGCATGCCACACGCGGCACGCATGCCACACGCGGCACGCATGCCACACGCGGCACGCCAAGCAATTTCCAATGGCACGCAGCCGCAGATGACATCACGAGGTTCGAACTATTACAACGCAAAGATATTTAGCTGTTTTAATTTTAATATTTACTAAAGTATATATACTATATATTACTGTATAAAATATATTGTAGAACAGGTATATTGACCTTGACTTGTATAAAAATAAGTATGCTGTTGGCACATTGAATGATTTTAAGACTCTAAGTCGGCAAAAAGGTTGCCGACCCCTACATTAGACCACTACGCGCATAGTAGGGAGATATAATTTATCTAGCGAGACAAGCTACATTTCACCACATCGAACCACCCACGTTCTTCATATCTTAAGGTTGTTGAGTTTTTTATTGTTTATATTAATGAAGTTATTTCAAAACGAGGAACTGAGACGCATTTATTTTAATAATCTGAAATTTATTCAAGCAATATTTCTTTTTGTTGGGAGGTTGACTCTACGTACGATAAGTGAGCTCGTCTCAAGTAAACTTTTAATGTGGTGTAGTGGCTTTATTTTACATATGGCGCCTAACCTGATTGTACCAGATGATGCGATGTTCAATAAATATCTAACAGATCAATGCAAAAGTTCGTGCTCGATTTTCATTGTTAATATTAAATGACCGTCACTTGACATTGGCGTTTGTTTGGGTGCCGGTTTCTAGAATGAAACCTTGTACCTCTCAGTTGCGAGTCAGACTTTGTTGAATGTTGAAGATTTGTCCATAAATAAATGCCTTAAAGATGGAACACGAAAAGTTACATTTTCGCCATATTTTTTTTACAGTAGTGTTAACCCTCTACAAAGCTCGGGGGGGGGCACTCTAGGTAGAGGGTTACATTAAGAGGCAGTTTATGCGGATAGGAAGGGAGGATAATGGTTAACTCTAGACTTGAACAGGTTAAGATTGTAGTGATCAGGGAAACATCCTCTTGGGAATCGGTTTCACGAAGCAGCTCATTGGCGAGAAGTAAGTTCGAGTGGAACTTACTTTTCGTGGAGGGAATGTGGACGGTTTGCTACAATGTGAATGGTATGACAGGTCTTAGCTGTGAAGGTTAGAATTGGCGGAATTATGTTCTATGAATTTCGGAAAGTAGTAAGCGTCGGAATTGAGACAAAAAAGGATTCAGAAGGTTTATTTTGATCATGCTCCAGCACTTTGAACGATCAAAAAGTGGTTTGGCAGATTTCGACGATTCTAACCTAAGCGCTCAACCACGCTCCGAGCGACCTTTGGACGGCGATGAAGACGCTCTGCTTACCATCGTGGAGAATTAACCGAATGTTTCAACGGAATTTGATAATCGATATTTCAACCACTCAAAGATACTTAGGTTTCGCCACTCAAAGAAACTTAGGTTCGTTTTCAAACTCGACACATGGGTGTCATATTCTCTAACAGAACAAACTCGATCGTGTTTCTGTGACGATTTTTTGCTGTTAGGATACGAAAAGCAGCCGTTCTTTGACAGAATTGGTACAGGCGATGATAAAGTTCGACGTAAACTGAGCTGGAAACAAGCTTATGAATGTGCAGAACCCGTGGTCTTGCATCCAATGAAGGCGCTATTGTCCGTTTGGTGGACATGCAGAAGGGTAATTCACTTTGAGCTTCTTCCAGCTGGCCAAACAATAACTGCAAAGAAGTATTGCGACCAATTCACCAATCTCAATGCGATGACACAAGAAAATCGAAAATATGTCATTTCCTACAAAGACAACACAAGACCGCATATTGCAAAACAGACATTGCAGAAGCTTAAAGAGTTGCAATGGGACCCCATCCTCCAGCATCCATTGTATTCTCCTGACTTGGCTCCTTCAGATTTTCATTTGTTCCAGTCACCACAGAACAGTTTAATGAGATTTTTTCAGTAAAATCAGTCGAAAACTACCTCACAATCTTCTTTCGATAAAAAAAGAAAAAAAAAGAAAAGAAAAAATAACACGAAAGTTTTTACGAAAATAGCATCAACAAGTTTGTAGAACAATGAGAGACAGTTGTTAAAAGCAATGGAGACTATGTACTTCTCTATAATAAATGCGAATGTCAGTGTGCCACTGTGTCAAACTTTTTCAATTAAAGGGACACAACTCTCTAACTTTCAATAACACATGTTACAGAAATTTTGGATTCCCATGTTTTTATTACTGCGATTGTTTTCGGTGGTTTTTTACGTGAACTTTTGCGACAAATTTTTTGTACGATAGCAATTTTTATAACTTGGAAATACATTAGGGAATAATCGAAATTAATTGCGAAAGTCACCCATGGAATAAAAATAACTGTTTGTACGGAAAGTAAGGACCTACGCACATCAAATTGTCTTTAAATTAAGTGGTGGCAGAAGAATTAGCGTTGAACTTTTAAAAGGTAATCTTAAAAATTAATGCAATACTTAAATGCAGCGATCAGTTTCGAGTTCTTCTGCAGTTTATTGTTGCCTATCGCGTACGGCAGCAGTATGCCTTGTAAAAAGAAATCTCCGCCAACAGAGGACCAGATTACAATCAAATGAGCCAGAGCTGCAGCGAGGAAAAGAAAGTCCTGTGTAAATGAAAACCCAGGTCAAACAGCAACCAGGGAAATTTTCAGTGCTGAGAATATGCAAAGACTTAGGGATTCTCAAACTCCTGAAGAAGCCGAAGGTCCAATCAAGAGCCTTCCGCAGGAGCTAACTTAAATGCCGACCGATAGGGCGGCTTTTAAGCTAGTTACTAATAAATGTGAGTATGTAAAATTTTGTTTTTAATTTTCTAATCGAGCACAAACTTTTGCAAAGATTTAATACTTTCAAGTCTTAAATAAAAGTGGGATCGTAAATGAATTAAAAATCTAATAAGCTAGAAGTGTAGGGTGGAATGAGAGGGTGTGCTTTGAAAAAAATCAGAGGATAGGGTAGGATAAGTCTAGAACTTAGTTTATATGAATGAAGTTTATATGAATGTAAGCACAGGACACGTTATTTAATTAAATTTAAAATAATTTTCACCTATGCAAAAAAAAAGTAGTGCATGAGTGAAGGTCGAATTGAAAATGTTTTTCCACTATTATCCGCTATCAATTTAGTCGGTTTTATTTGATGTTGGGTAGTTTCAGGGTTCACCTAGCTATTGTGGTAAATATGCGAGAACGATACGGTGTAACTACTAATGTCTGTCTTATCTGAGTCAGCCCGTGTATGGATATGCAAATGATCTTAGAAATAATCGGTTTTCATAAAAGTGGAACGGATAGATGTGTTTCTTTACCTTTTTAAAAACTTTTCAAAGAAATAATTTAATTTTTTGTTTCGATTAAAGTTGAGTCCGATTTTGAATACTGTGTGAGAATGATTTCTCTGAAAAGCTTTTTTTTTCTTCTCCAATGTACTGCAAGCCGTCAGGGTGAAAACTTTTGTTAAGAGTTTTTTTAAAAGGACCCAACACACTTTTTAGAAAATAGCCAAGGCAGTTGAAAACAGAAAAGAAGCTGTTGAGGAAATGAGAGACTAACCATTCGATTAAAAAACAAAACAAAAAACAGCATTATCGTTGATTTATACTTGCTCACTAAACAATATACAACTATGATTTAACTATGTGACAGAATTCGAAGATCGTGTTCAGGCTGTGGGGATATTACAATTTTACGTCCTCACCGTCAACCACAGAGCGTGTAGAAACTATGTGGCAAAGAGGCAAATCAAAAATCAAAGTAATGCATGTACCCACAAGTCTTGATATGATAGATGATTACTTCGCAGAGTTTATGTGCAATCAAAAATTCAAGGATTTAAAAATTTATCTTGTTTGATCGCCGCGGATTTCTATCATCTTTAATATTATTGGTTCTTAAATTTGTATTCAATTGAAAACACCTTTTTTGATGTTGGAATTTAATTGAAGACAATTGTATCCAGACATTCAATTTGAATATCATAATGCCAATTTTAATAAGCGGGAAGTAAATATATAGCATTTTGAGGTTAAGGGAAGTGTCCTTCTTCTTCCTCTACTCCTATGTGCCGTGTCCCTTCAAGACGTGAGAAGTCATGTTTCTCCACAACTTCCTCTCCTTTGCTGCTTTTAACAATGTTTGTCTTTTTTTTCTATTCCTTCTAATACTTGTTCTGCCAAACATTTACACAAGCTTTTTAGCGGGGGAGGGGGGCATTCTGATTATGTCTGCTCCCTTGCCTTCAATATGGCGCGTGAGTGTCAATCTTTAAGCTTTCTTTCTGCCTTATATGTTCCAGAGATTCTGTTTTTTTTCTGTTTATAATTGTGTTCTTTATGTTTTCATTTTCTTTGAAACTTCGACATTGGTCACTGTAAAAATGCATTTCTGTTTTTCTTATTTCATTTTATTGTTATAAGTTCCATTATAATTATCTCCGAAGGCTACTATTATTTAGGTCTTATTTTCTTGGTTTATTGTTTTTTAATCATCGGTTGGAATGAAAACCCTCTCTGATTTTTGACCTGATCATTTTAACGGTACATTTTCAATCTTCTTCTTCTTCTTCTTCTTCTTCTTCTTCTTCTTCTTCTTCTTCTTCTTCTTCTTCTTCTTCTTCTTCTTCTTCTTCTTCCCCCTCTTCCTCTTCTTCTTCTTCCTCCTCCTCCCCCTCTTCCTCTTCTTCTTCTTCTTCTTCTTCCTCCTCCTCCTTCCCTCCTCCTCCTCTTCTTCTTCCCTCTCCTTCTTTTCTTCTTCCTCCTCCTCCTCTTCTTCCTCCACCCTTCTTTTTCTTCTCCCCCTCCCCATCTTCTCCCCCTCATCTCCCCCACCCCTCCTCCTCTTCTTCCTCATCCTCCTCCCCTCTTCCTCTTCGTCTTCTTCGTCTTTGTGTCGTGTCCCTTTAGGACGTCGACGATTATGGCTCTCTTCAATTTCCTGCTCTTTGATCATGGACCGATTATATGAGCAACAACAAAGTTTTAGGGAAAATGGAAACAAAAAGGACACTAATACTTAACATCAGGAAGAGAGAGTTTAAAATTTCTAGGGCACATAATGAGGAAAGAGGACTTGAAAAATCTGATACTCACATGGCAAACTGAAGGTCATGGGGACAGAGAAAAATAATGCATAACGCACTGAGGTTGAGTAAATGGACAGCATAAGAGGGTTTAACAGAAATAACAGAAAGATAAAATTTATTAAGAACTACAAAACAGGAGGCTCTTAAATATTGTCTTATTGTTATCTTTCCTAAACCTTGTTCCGCCATCAGTTTACTTGAGCTCGCTAGTTAGGTTATGCGTTGCTTTCCTTTGTCCCTTTTGCCTTCAGTCCGGTCTGTGAGTATCAAATTTTCCAAGCCATCTTTCCTCATGATATACCCGAGACATTTCAACTGTCTCTTGCTGATGTTAAGTGCAAGTGTCGTTTTTGTTTTCGTTTTCTCTCAAACTTCATCGTTGCTCACGTGTTCGGTTCATGATATTCTCATTATCCTTCTGTAGAACCAAGTTTCTGTTTCTTCAATTCTCATTTTCATTTGTGAGAAGATCGTCAAAGGTAAAAATTAATAATTATCTAGAGGAAGAAGGAGAAGGAGAAGGAGAAGAAGAAGGAGAAGGAGAAGGAGAAAGAGAAGGAGAAGGAGAAGGAGAAGAAGGAGAAGGAGGAGGAGAAGGAGAAGGAGAAAGAGAAGGAGAAGGAGAAGGAGAAGAAGGAGAAGGAGAAGGAGAAAGAGAAGGAGAAGGAGAAGGAGAAGAAGAAGGAGAAGGAGAAACATATAAACCAAAAGAAAAGGACAAAATAAGCGAGAAGATGCATAAAGAAAAAAGAACTTAAGAATCGTCGGTAGGATTACTACTAGATTGTCAGAAGTTACTACATAGGAGAGCCGATATTACATAACAGTTCAGTAATCTTGTCTTTGTTTGTAACGAAATTTTTCTCTTTCTTAATACTTTGCTTAATTTTTTAAAGGCATCTTTTGCTATTCCAATGCACCTTCAGATTTCGGTGTCACATTTTCCGTCTGTTAAAACACTTCCTAGATATTTAAGTTTCTATACTCGCTTGGTTTTGGTGTCTTCAATTGGTAGCTCGCATCTTGAAGCCTTCCTTTTGCTGACAACCATGGTAATGGATCTAAAGTACACAGATTAATGCCGTTTTGGGCAGATTGACCTTTGTACCTTGTCGCGAATACACACTATGTTAAAACAACCTCGGTTACTTCCGTTGTTTATAACAGTGCCTGGAAGCAAAGTGTGTAGAGTGTGGTCGTCTCACCACGCCACACAGTTTCTATCAGTGACCATGATTTGTTCAGCAGTTTTTGGCAAAGTCCGACATTACCCAGATCCGACAACTATCATATTTCCCAGATAACACTCCTTGGAACCTTCTCTTCTTCAGAAATCAAATCCCACTTGAAAGATTTCAAGACGCCGAGGAAATCCAAGAGAACGCTACGAGGCAGCTGCTTGCTATGCCATAAAAAAGGAGTTCCAGAATGCTTCCGTCAATGGAAACGACGCTGGCGGAAGCGTGTAACTTCGGAAGGGGACTACTTCGAAGGAGATTAAATGCCGAATTGATACGTGTTGTAGTTTGCATTTTATAGCACCAGTCCCGATACTTTTTGATCAGAATTCGCACATTCTGTTTTTTTACAATTGGTAGTTAGTCTTTTCTTCTCGCTTTCCTTTACTACCTTCTGTAGATTTGGTTTGATTTAGTTTATTTTGGTTTACGGCATATCAATCTCAATGAGTTATTTAATGCCGACAAGATTTTTAGGATTAGTTCGTATGAATAGAATATGTATTCTTTGGTTTATTTTGGTCTACGGCATATCAACCTCAATGGGTTATTTAATGCCGACAAGATTTTTAGGATTAGTTCGTATGAAAAGAATATGCATTCTTTGGTTTATTTTGGTTTGGTTTATTTTGGTCTACGGCATATCAACGTCAGTGGGTTATTTAATGCCGACAAAATTTTTATTGCTGGTAATATGTTTTTCTTCAAAAATCTATTTCTGGGAATATTTTTCCTTGAAGAAATCTATAGCTGGTCATATTTTTTTCAAAAAATGTATAGCTGTTTGTGTTGCTGGTATTTTTTTTAAAGTATTGCTGATGATAATTTTTCCTTCAAAAATTATTGCTAGTAATATTTTTTTATTATTACAAAGTATTTCTGGTATTAAAACTTATATTTACACAAGTTTGGGTGTTAACTATTTACCCATAGCTGGGACCCTAACAGGTGCTACCACCCCGAGTCAGTGTAGACCTGGGAACACCATTAAGTAAGAGGTGGTTTCACGCTGCCCAAAACCTCCTGATCAGAGGCCTTGCTGTTGGACGTAGTTTATCGTCTTACCCAGGACGCGGATGTAGTTTATCGTCATACCCAGGACAACGCTTCTGTGTCTGCTATCAACACTGTGTCATCTGCATATCTTATATTGTAAGCGCAAAAATATAATAGTGTCCTGGTTGTAACGCTATTAAAACTAACGTTCGTCGTCCTTAAAGAAATTTGGTTACGAATGTGAACTCCGTCGGACAATCAGCCTAATGAGCGACATAACAAAACACATCATCCGAATTCTGATGAATAGAGCTCGCAGCAGCATTAGACCGGATATAGGACGAGAGCATACTTGAACATGAGCAAATGGATGGTAGAACAGGGTTTAGGGGAAATAACAAAAAGACAAAATTTATTAAGAGCGACAAAAAACAGGAATCTGTGGAGGGCCAAGATCGCCTACGTGCTGAAGGGACACGGCACATAAAACAAGAAGGTTGTATTCACAATGATAGGGTTACGGTCAGAATGAAAGCCAGTTAAGTTGATGACCTCAAAGATTACAGTACTCTGGTCTCCGGAAGCACTTGAAGACAAAGCCAGTAACCTGATCGGTGAATGGCAAACGGAGAAGCAAAGCCGCGACAAATAAGAACGGGGAGCCCCCTCACTTTTTAAAGCGATGACGTCATATCGGCTTTGCGAGCTGTGACTCGAATCAACGCCAGTGGAACGATAACAGTGTTTTAATGATCGATATTTTGCAGCCATACGCTGTTAACAAACTGTTACCAGGTACCTCCTCCACTCCCACTGTTCAGCTATTCGTCTTTTACTATAAGAAAGATTAGGCAACAATAGTAGTTGTTTGTGACCAACAGCGACGTCTAGTGACATTGTCAAGAATCAATGGATAAGAAGTAAATATCCGATATTTTTTACCATTTCATTGCTTGCTACGATGAGTAATCATTAAGGAATATCCCAGCACAGTAATAGGAGTTGTAGCATTGCGTACTTGTTATTATTATGATGAATGTTCGTACATTTGTGTCCGTGTGTTCGCGAGTATTCTGTAGATATCTTGAATGCAATGTGTTATTAATAAATATTATAAAGAAAGTAGTATTCTCTTTCGTTTTTTATTGATTCTCATATTCTAGTAATCCTACCGACAATTCTTAAATTCTTTATTCGTTATGTATCTTCTCGCTTATTTTGTCCTTTTCTTTTGGTTTATATGTTTCTTCTTCTTCTTACAGATAATTATTAATTTTTACCTTTGTACGGCACAAGGCAACAATTTTCTGGTCACGCATTGAGGATGAAAAATCGTCTTCCGAACCGACTCACTAACCACAACTGCACCACGATCCGTTCTTATATATAATTATCCAGACGCTTTTCTTCGATCTGTCTGTCACCTGATGTTTATCTCACCCTTTTATGTATCGGTTCAAAGTACAGGTATCTACCGTTTATCAAAAGTTCAATTTAAACCACATCACATTATACGAAAGACCTACAATAATTCAAGTTTCCACCCGCTTTCCGAACTGGCGTCAAGCGAAGAAGCAGTTACCATTAATTTATATAGGGAATGTTTTTGAAGGTTCTCAGATACAAACATATCCTTATTTTTTATCTGTCTACATCGATGTTGAACATTTAGGTTCGTCGTTTGCTGTGGCTGATGTATGGATAGCGTATGACAGAAATACTTGCCACATATACCTCCCAGAAATACCCCGCCCCTAATAATGGTAAGACATTAGGGGGGCAATGGTGTCTTAATCTAATGTCATACTATTATGAGGGGGTATTTCTGGGAAGGGCGGAGTATTTCTTTCGCACCCTGTATATTAACCCTGTAAACATCCCGTGGAATACAGCAGGCCAGGGTGGCTAATGTGGGGACACGAAATACGACATTATGCTCTGACTGCTCAGTATTTTCCTATTACCTTATATACTTGTGTAACGCGCGATCTCGTGTATTATTCGACCCCCAGATTTTCACTTATAAAAAATGATTTTATCATCTATCTCGTGTAACATGCGAGTTCCTTTTTTGAGAGACCAAATTACAATAGACTAATCTCATTTTCGCTATCTCTTCATCTCATCTTCTAGTTAAATAAGTTAGAAAAGTAAAAAAATAGAATGATAAAATTATTGTTAATAACGCTATACTCGTTCCGTAAATACGTACAGCCATAAACAACCGAACGAGAAACAGCTAAATATCTTATAAACGTAAACAATGAAAAATAATCATATTCGTTGCTTGTGTTTTATAATCATTCATTCTATGCGTGATACACGCTGAGGCGATCATGTATCTTTGGATACATGACTGACGAGGCAGATTTTTTCTGGCAGTAGGTTACCATTTCTTTCTACAATAGACCAGTTGCCATCCAAGGCTATAGAACCTGGTCTGTCCTGCTATTTACCCATAGCTGGGGGAGGATTTATACCTTTTCGAAGCGTATTAGCACGTAAGCGAATGTAATTGATTCGACTGGAATTCGAACTCGGCTCTCCGATTCTTCAATCCGAGCCGCTATCCATTCAATATGTGAATATCAAATGCATTATTATTGGATACAGTTAAGTAAAACATTAGTTTATCAAAATCATGTTTATTTTAACCACATATGTGCTTTCTGACTACAGTAAATGGATATATAGTTTGGTGAACGACGTAGCCAAGACCAGCAGTATATATGCTAATTTTATATCTCGTGTATGATAAATTAAACTTATTTAATTTAAAATTAGCCTCAAAATTAGGTCTTCAAAAGTCACATGACACACAAGTATATACGGCATATATGTTTTTTGCCATTCAAAATTCTTGTAAAGATGCTCATATATCTGCAATCATTCCAACACTAGCGTACTTTTAAGGTAAAGTTATTTTTTAGGTCTGGGGACGCCCCCAAATCCCCCCCTTCATAAATTAATGGAAAATCCTTTTTCGTTTTACGCCATTTCAGTTTACGAAATATTAAATAGAAATGCTTTACTTTCAGACAGCGGGGAAAAACCTGTATCTTTATTTCTTTCACTTTCTCGCTATTCCGGTCTTTATCTATTCCATCCCCCTCTCCGTTACTCCTCGTTCTCTCTATCCGCGTCTACGCTACTCTCTTTTTACTCTCAAACCTTACATCTGTCACGGTTTCTCCTTGGCCTTAAAGAGACAAGCCGCCTCCGCGGAAGAATGGAGTTCAGTTTGCAAAGCAACAGATGAATGTCACTCTGGTATCTGGCTGACAATCCTCTTTTCCTCTGACTGCAACAACCTCTGCCGACTGACATTGGCGCCGTGACGTCACGCATGCTCAGAACGGGGACTTCCCCTGTCAGCCGTCGACACCCACAGACGCAAAAGTGCGGCTTTCCCCGATTAATATCTTGACTGCCGACAAGACATACGTTATTGGATTAGAACCACTTAGAAACGTAAATGAGATGCTGATATGAACGATGAGATAATAATGGTGTGTCGCCTCTAGTCCCACACGTCGATAGATATTCGTTTATTAATTTACGTAGGGAAGATTAAATTCACTATAGATATTTGTCATGCTTAGCTTAGTACAGCACAAGACCAGATGTGCGTAGGAAGATTTCAAAGAGGGGAGTTTTTTTCTTTTTGTCTTGAATACCAGTCATCAATTCTTGGTTTTCGCTCGATGGGAAAATCAATAAGTCCGTAACTTAACAGTAAAAACGAATGTATTTTACGCAACAAATATATTTCGGCATAATCACCTTCCTCGTCAATGTAATATTCACGAGTAAATATTAAATCATATAAATCGAAAATTATGCAATAAAATTTCAGATCAATATTCAGTAAATAATTACGTCAGATTAGGGACTTATTGATCGAACCTGGTAACTTACATAATGTATCAACATTCTACGATGTATAGATCTAATCACGGGTTTAGAAGTGAGCATTTGATTATGTTCTATTTAGTTGATAAGGTAGATCTTAGGCACTAAACACAAAATGTTGCATTTAAAAATAACCCCATGAGATGGTGCTGAAAATTACTCGGCCTGGCCCATTACACAAAATTTGATCAAGTGAATAGACATCACTTTATTTCCCACCTTTTTTTTTTTTTTTTGCAAGGGCTTCTTGGTCTGGCAGTGAAGAATTTTGAGCTCCACTTGCACCAAATCTAAGCAACAAACATGATCTATCTATCTATCTATCTATCTATCTATCTATCTATCTATCTATCTATCTATCTGCCGAGTGACCTCCCCAAAATCGTGAAGTTTCTGATGTTCGATAATCATTACAAAAGGCAGTATGACATAAACCATTTTAACAATATGCAATCTGTATATTATTTACGATCAGATAACCTTCAAATGAGTACATCTGCACTAATAACAAATGGCGATCAAACGTTTGATTTCTTAAACTGTGCCCACTGCGCAAATTTAATCACTGAATAAATATAACAGCATTAACATATATGATGAAGACATTGCAATATTACAAAACTGACTTACACAAAATTCTGACATTAATATAATCGAACTTATAGGCAAGAGGAATAGTAGAAAATTCTTGATGAAATAATTTCGAGTTGAGAATAGTTCATGCGAATTGAAGTTCTACTAATCACTGGTAATGGAATTTTATATTTCTAATTTATAAATAATGATACTAATCTGAATCAAATGGGAATTACGAGGATTTAACTTATTTTTCAAGACAGTCAGTTAACGGCCATACGCGATACACGCTTAGGTGATCATGTCTCTTTCGATTCAAGATTGACTCGGCCAGTGATTCTCAACCGCCGTGCCGTGGCACACTAGTGTGCCGCGAAATACTGTCACGACACACACACACACACACACACACACACACACACGTATATATATATATATATATATATATATATATATATATATATATATATATATATATATATATATATGAAATGGACAAAGTCCGACAATTATTTAAGACATTTTTTTATTTTTATACGTTCTTTTTATAGATACAAATATTTAAGTAAATGCTCTGTTTATAATAAACAGAATTAACAGCATTTACCGGCCTAAATGTTCGAGAAATTCTCATAGAAAATATGCGTCCTCCGACAGGAATCGAATCATGGAGAATTGTGTTTAAAAACAATAAAATCGACCCTGCTAACCGTGGCCCAACGGTTAAGGCACGTCAGGCTATATGAAGGTTCCGTATAGGATATAGGTTCGATTCCTGTCGGAAGACGCATATTTTCTCGCTCAACGGTAGAAGAAATGAGGGTCTGCCTATTCTAACAAAAATTGAAGAAATCGTGAAAAAACACCACTAAATATGCTGCACATCAGGCACAGTGAAATAATGGATAGCGGTTCGGATTGGAGAGCCGAGTTCGAATTCCAGTTGAATCCATTATATTCACTTACGTTCTAATGCCCTTGGGAAAGGTATGAATCCTCTTCTTCTATGGGTAAATAGAAGGACAGACAAGGTTCTATAGCCGTGGATGGCAACTGGTCTACCGCAGAAAGAAAATGGCAACCTACTGCGGGAAAAACTGCCTCGTCGTCAGTATCGAAAGATACATGATCGCCTACGCGTGTATCACGCATGGCACATAAGTGACCAACTGAAATATGCTGCACAAATAGTTGAATAGAAACATTGAAATAAAGTTTATATTTGTGTGTATTTTTTTTGAAAATCTGGTTTTATTTCATAATATTTAAATGTATACCCTTTGAAAGTTTTGCTAAGTGTGCCTATCTATGATAGACAGGTTGCCAACCAAAGCTATGGGACCCAGTCTATCCTGCTATTCCACCCATAACTAGGGAGATGGATTCATACCTTCCCCAAGGATAATTGTAGGTAACTGAATGTAACGAACTTGACTGGAATTCGACCTCGGCTCTCTGATTTATCGTTCCGAGCCGATATCCATTACACCACAACGAAACCGCTCAATGGATAATTCGAGCTATCAGTCAGTTATGTGCCATGCGTGATACACGCTTAGGCGACCATGTATCTTTCGATACATGACTGGAGAGGTTTCCATTTATTTCTGCGGTAGACCAGTTGCCATCCTAGGCTATAGAACTCGGTCTGTCCTGCTATTTACCTATATCTAAGGGTAGAAGAAGAGGATTCATACCTTTCCCAGGGGTATTAGCACGGAAGTGAATGTAATGGATTCGACTGGAATTCGAACTCGGCTCCCCGATTCCACAATCCGAGCCGCTATTCAGATCCAGATGCTAGATAAAAATCTTTTTAGCAAATACGACAGATATATTAAACCAAAGAAATTAAGTATTCGTATTTATTTTCTGAGACCCAAACGTCTCGGTCACTTTTGGTTCATCTCACCGGAGACAGCAAGCAATTCTGAGAGAATTAGAAGGTCTGCCAGCATTCATCAGTGGCGGCCACAATCTTAACAATATATAGATGACACAGTGCTGATAGCAGACACGGAAAGGAAACTGCACCCCCCCTACAGAAAGTAACGAAGGAAAACGAGAAGAAGGAATAACGTGTAAACTACAAAAAGATATAATGCATGGTTATCAGCAAAAGGGTGAG
The DNA here is from genome assembly GCA_964036315.1 of Acanthosepion esculentum. Classification (NCBI taxonomy): domain Eukaryota; kingdom Metazoa; phylum Mollusca; class Cephalopoda; order Sepiida; family Sepiidae; genus Acanthosepion; species Acanthosepion esculentum. The sequence continues at coordinate 55,751,701 of OZ038491.1, read as the reverse complement.
CCCTAAATGCAAATTACAGGTTGGGGATGCTAAAATCAAAATTTAAATATCTGGGAAGTGTTCTAACAGAGGACGGAAAGTGTGACACTGAGATCCGAAGACGTATTGGGATGGCCAAAGATGCATTCCAAAAGCTAAACATAGGATTAAGAACAGAAAAAAATTCGTAGGAAACAAAGAAAAAAGTATTGAACTGTTACGTGATATCTGTCCTCCTGTATGGCAGCGGATGCTGGACAATCTCCTCATAGATGAAGAAGAGACTTGAAGCAACAGAAGTGTGGTTCTACAGAAAGATGCTGAGGATACCATGGGCAGAACATGTGAGCAACAACGAGGTTTTGGAGAGAATGGAAACAAAAAGGAAACTTATACATAACATCAGGAATAGGTAGTTGAAATTTCTGGAGCACGTAATGAGGAAGGAGGGCTTGGAAAATCTGATACTCACAGGACAGATTGAGGGAAAGAGGTACAGGGGAAAGTAGCGCCTAATATATTTGATGGGTTTGGGCGAATGGATGGCAGAACAGGGTTTGGGAGAAATAACAAAAAGACAAAAATTAAGAGCTACAAGGGACAGGAAGATGTGGAGGGCCATGATTACCTACGTCCTGAAGAGACACGATACATTAAAGAAGAAGAATAAGGAGAGAATAACTAACGAACTCAGGTTACGTTTTCTCCAAAATATGACTCAGTACTACTCCGCCAAGTGGCTTTTGATGATACTCGAGATATGAACTTCTTTACTCGTGATTAAAACTGCGTGCCGTAATTATTGTTGCTGTTGTTTCTTGTTCTTGTTCTTTTTCCTTCTCGTCCTCTTCCTTCTTCCTCCTATTCCTAGTTCTTATTCTTCCTTCTCCTCCTCCTCCTCCTTCCTCTTCTTCTTCCTCCACTTCCTACACCTCCTCCTCCTCCTTCTTCTTCTTCCTCCTCCTCCTCCTTCTCGTTCTCCTTCTTCCTCCCCCTCCGCTTCCTTCTTCCTCCTCTTACTAGTTCTTCTTCTTCCTTCTCCTCCTCCTTTTCCCCCTCTTCTTCTTCTTCCTCGTTCTTCTTCCTCATCCCCCCAACTTCTTCCTCCTCATCTAACACCTCCTCCTCCTCCTCCTCCTTCTTCTTCTTCTTCTTCTTCTTCTTCTTCTTCTTCTTCTTCTTCTTCTTCTTCGTTCTTCATTTTCTTCTTCCTTCTGCTCCTCCCCTTCTTCCTCCTCCTCTCCCGCCTCCTTTTCTTCTTTCTCTCTTTCCTCCTCCTTCATCATCTTCCTCCGCCTCCTCGTTCTTCTTCTTATTTACAAAAGTCACATTAGACCAAAAATGGAGAGCTGCTGTCATATCTGAACCGGAGTGGCTCAGTTCTCACATTCCAGCCTTGTAGAATAAAGTCGTTTACGAAGCCTTGTGGGTGATTACTTATTCTCCAACATCCCTCAGCCTCTTTCCCACAGACAAAACGTCGCAAGCCAATCGCTTCTTTATCGCTATTTCCATGGCAAATGTTCGGATAAGCTCCATTCTTTAATTCTGGGCGATTTTTAGAAAAAAAAAAGATGTCTGGCGGTTATCACAGAAGATTGAGTGACAGAAAGATTCCTCAACTTCTTCAGTTATCGGTAAATAGAAGGATAGGCCTTAGATGGCAACTGGTCTACCGCAGAAAGAAATGGAAACCTACTGCGGAAAAAATCTGCCTCGTCAGTCATGTATCACGCATGGCAAGACCGAGTGACTGACTGACTGACTGCTACGTTCATGTTTTCACAGATTTCTCACTTTATGTATGAGGTTCTATTATTTATCCAATTTTATTTTCCATTGTTTGTTTGTTTGTTTTTTTGTACGATAACGATTAAGCAGAGTTTCTTTCCCTAGTTTATGACAATTAAATACAATGGCTCGGATAATCGGTCTGAAAGTATTTGATTCCTTTTTATTTTCTAGGACAGTTTCTGATTTTAGTCGAGACCAGTTGTTTACAAAATCAAACTAAAAGTAGTGTTAGTACGAGTAGTCTTAGCAGTGATGACGATAGAGAGATGAGTGACAGAGAATGAATAGACGAGTTTTCTAGCTAAATCTGACGCTTGCTACAGTCACGAAAAGTACCTTACAAGCAGTACAAATTTAATGTCACTTATACGAGATTACTCTCTTTATAACCATCACCCCCTCTCTCTCTATCTCTCTCTCTCTCTCTCTATATATATATATATATATATATATATATATATATATTATTATTACTATATAGGAAAACTAAGATTGTACCTTCGATAGGAATCGAACCTGTTCTGTTTCTTTAGGACTTCTCAATCTAGGCTGGTTGTTATAAATTTCACTGTTTAAGAAGAATAACCAGAGCGTGCAACTCATATACGCTTACCAAGTAAAAATAACGTTTATAGTGAAAAGAAATAACTTCTGATAAAAAATCCTTACACACACACACACACACACGCGCACACACACACACACACACACACACACACACACACATATATATATGGAATGAACAATGGCTAAAAAGTGGCAGAAAGCGCTTGGGACAATGGACAGTACGGACAATTGTTCACTCTTTTACTTCCGCCAAAAGGAAAATGTAAAACTAAATAAAAAATTGACCAAATTTTCCTTGTCTGTCATATTCAACGAAACATGTTGAACACAAAGGTTGCTGCCTAATATATATATATATATATATATATATATATATATATATATATATATATATATATATATATATATATATATATATATATATATATATTTGAATTGGACAAAGTTCGACAATTTATTTAAAGACATTTATGATATGTTTAACGTTCTTCTTTTTTCCTTTTTTTTATAGATACAAGTATTTAAGCAAATGCATTTTGTATCTATAAAAAAAAAGAACGTTAAACATATCATAAATGTCTTTAATATATATATATATATATGTACGTATATCATAAATGTCTTTAATATATATATATATATATATATATATATATATATATATGTACGTATGTATAGACAATCACGAGTTCCATAAATTATTAGGCACTACATACACGTACTTCAGTCACAGCATCTGATTGTGTGTCTAGGGCATCGTTTGGAAATCAGAAGTTTTATTTTCTCCCTGAGTGATTGGCATGCAAGTCTAGAGAGACCAGTCTGCCTTGTTTTTTTAACTCTATCGGGAGGAAGATAGGTTCATGATTTTTTCCGATGGAATCGGTCAGAACTTGAACTCGGCACGCCGATATTACTTCCCGCGCCGATAACCGTTATATATATATATATATATATATATATATATATATATATATATATATATATATATATATATATATATATATATATATATATATATATATATATATATATATATATATATATATTCCTTCACGCACACATACATATAATACACACACACACACAAACAAAACATATATACATACACATGCCCAACACATACACACACACATATATATGCATGTGTGTGTGGTTTGTATGTCTGTTTGCATGTGTGTGTGTGTGTGTGTGTGTGTGTGTGTGTGTGTGTGTGTGTGTGTGTGTGTGTGATAGAATAAATAGTATATCACAATAGTCACAGATGAGCTTCCAGCTCTGATTTATGACATGTTTGTGTGAGAATTGCTCTGAAAGGGAGGAATCAAATCCTTTCTTGGGTACATGGATACCACACAAACACGCGCGGGCGCACACACACAATCACACACACACACACATACAAACCACACATACAGACACATGCCTAGCATATACACACGCGTACAAACACACATTCATACAAAGTTACGCACACACATACAAACACACACACACACACAAACATTACAAACACATACATACACACACAAAAACGTACAAACATACACGTACGAACATACACACATAAGCACACGCGTACAAACACAAACACAGACACACAAACATACACAACCCCTCACGTACACACGCAAATATACAAGTACACGCATATACACGATATACGAGGATTAGGAACAGAAAGGAACTGTAGACTTTTTGTAATTCATGTCTTTCTTGAGGTTTTTGGGAAATAAATGGAATATTTCAGTTGCCAAGCTCGGAATCAGATTAGTTCAATTAAAAATATTGTAAAACAACAACAAAAATACAAGTATTCTTTCTCGACCCGCCAGTCGAAAAGGATTGGCAAAGATACGTGAAAAAAGCGCGAGAAACACGTACAGCAGTTCCTCCGACTACCACTGACATCTATACATCTTCCCACAACTTTTCGTTTCTCTAATAACGATGTGTGATAGTCGAAGCCAAAGCAGTAGGTTTGCGCATGCGTCTATGACCGATTTTTTCACTGTGTATGTGTGTTGGTGATCACAACAGTTAGCATAAACAATTCTCGGATAGAGCGGTGCGGATTTTATAAGAACTAACGTTAGAACTATTTACATTGTCTGCACTGTTATCATCATCTTTACTATCACATTCACGACGTTTCCACCGTTGTACGTTCCGGTTTTTTTTTTCAGGTGATATTTGTTCGAATTTCGAAATCTAGGGGAAGATTGTTCTAATTCCACATGCCAAGCCTTTGGATATCTCAGTTTTTGTTCTCTCGCTGATGTCATGGATTGAACTCACAACTCTCTGGGTCAAGTCACTTTTTGGATAAATCAACTCAGCACTTTTATCCACTGGGCCACTTGGGGGAATTTAGACAGACGCTAATGTTGCAAATGGCATATTAATATTCTGGAAAACTAACAGCCCTACAACCCCCCCCCAAAAAAAAACAACAACATAGAGATCAGAGAATTCTACTAAGAATTTCTTCTTTTCAACGATTTTATTATGAACACACTTGTTTTACATTTCAATGCTAAAAATATTGAAGCAAGGCAAAAAGTCTGTTTTAGTTATTCTTCAATTAATTGAAAGATGAGAGAGAGCTTTACTGTTGTCCAGAGTTCTTGAGAAATATTTTATATTGTAAAAACAGGACAGAAGATAAAAAAAAACAAAACCATTCATCATCAGCAGGAAGCTAATAGCTGGGTGTAGATGGGCACCTGACCAGCTCCCTCTATATATTTCGGTTGCGTACCAATGCCTGATTCTATTTATACTATTTACATTGTTCGGATTGTTGCCCACATCTTTACTGTCTCATTCACAACGTTTCGACCGTTGTTCGCCTTCGTTAGGTGATATTTGTTGGAATGTAGAACCATGCGGATAAATTGTTCTAATTCCATGGCATGGTAATGCCTTTGAATATCTCAGTTTTAGTTAATTTGTTTTGATAACTATCCAAGTTTTTGTTCTCTCGCCGAGGCCAGGGATTGAACTCACATCACCGAATGATCTACCAATTCAAATAATGACGTTTTTAGACCATCTTTTTTTGTAGGATGGCAGCGGAAAGGTTGTTGCTTCTTATGAGGTGTCCATAACATTTCAACTTTTTTTGTTTTTGGCTATGAGGTCTTACAATGGACCTGTCTTTTGTTTGACGGTATATCACACGGCGTCATTCGCGATACGGTCTATGTAGGAGATAGGGTTGGTTCTGTACCATATCATTTCTGATTCTTCGCTGTAGTTCTGAAGTTAATTTCCAAGATTCGCACGTCTACAGAAAGTCTGAGAAAACCAATTCACGCAACAGTCTGATCTTTGGTTTCAGCCAGATTTTTTGTCTTTACAGATCCTCCTTAGTTTTACGACAGCTGTCATTGTCTGTACTTCTCTTGAAATTGAATTACCCTTTTGCCTGTCCTGCGCATCATATGTGAGGCCTAATCTAATATTTTGTGTATCATATATGACCAAAAGACGCTTGCCTGTTTTCAGATTTAAAACTACTGCAAGGCAACTCAATGTATTTGGCAAATAGAATGTGTTATTATATAGTGTTTCGTATAATAAAAATCTGTGCATCACTTATGAGGCATAGAGCTCAGTGTAAATAATTTATCATTTGTACGTTTTTATGACGTGAAACACTATATATCAGCACGTTCTATTTGCCAAATAAGCTGAGTTGCCTTGCAATAGTTATAAATCTGAAAACAACCATGAATGTTTGGACAGCATACACGAAAATGCCCTCGACAGGCAAAAGGTGAATATCCTCAAAATAGTGTCTGTAAGAATTCTTAATTCTTTGCCATATTCTGTTTTGTTTTGTTTTTTGTTTTTTTAAATCTCTTTTTAAAAACATGATATATCGAGGTAAATTGATTATAAATAAGAAAGTAATTTCGAACAAATACAAAATGACTCTAAGTTTGACGTGTTGTTAGAAGTTAAAGTTTGATCGGAAATGTCCCCTCTTTAATCTTCGAGTTATATGATTAATACTTATGACTGAATTAAGTGCAGTGACAAGGAAGAAAATTATGTTGATAATTAAGTACTTATTATATGAATTAAATTCTTTTTTTTTTCATCGTTAATTAAGATAAATTAAAACTGAAACATAGCATGTGAATTGAACTTGAGTGGTCAATCTAGAAATCAAGGCAGAAGATTCTATTTGCCAAATAAGCTTGAGTTGTCGGAATCATCAGCGGGAGCTCAGGCACCGAGAGACAAGCTCAGGCACCGAGAGACAAGCTCAGGCGCCGAGAGACAAGCTCAGGCACCGAGAGACAAGCTCAGGCACCGAGAGATAAGCTCAGGCGCCGAGAGACAAGCTCAGGCGCCGAGAGACAATCTCAGGCGCCGAGAGACAAGCTCAGGCGCCGAGAGACAAGCTCAGGCACCGAGAGACAAGCTCAGGCACCGAGAGACAAGCTCAGGCGCCGAGAGACAAGCTCAGGCGCCGAGAGACAAGCTCAGGCGCCGAGAGACAAGCTCAGGCGCCGAGAGACAATCTCAGCTCGCACACATGTAAGGACTAAAGGGTTCACTGGGAGAGGTGACACTAACAAAAACTGCTCGGAGATGAGATGACATCTTCAACCCATATTGAATCACTTTCCAGATAGTTACATTTCTATACTTGCTTTATTTTGACGTTTCCAAGTTGTAAGCTCGCACCCACACCCTGTCTGACGAGACGCACATTCGTTGAAAACCCTATTAGACTCATCAATCTTTTTCAGGTTTTGGGCCTGCATTATAAAAACTAAAAACTAAGAGCATGTGTAGCGTGAACTACAAGACATTAGCGCTCTTTCATACCTAAGACACATGCAGTGCAAATACCCTACATACACTCTCCCTCCTTCAGTCTATGACAGAGTAAGTTCAACTATAATCATTCCTTCTTTAGGCATGGTGGATTAATGGATAGCAGCTAGTACTGAGGAATTGGAGAGCTGAGTTCGAATTCCAGTCACATCCATTACATTCACTTACGTGCTAATACGCTTCGGAAAGGTATGAATCCTCTTCTTCTACCACCAGCTATGGGCAAATAGCAGGACAGACCGGGTTCTATAGCCTTAGATGGCAACTGGCCTACCACAGAAAGAAATGGCAACCTACTGTGAGAAAAAAAATCTGCCTCATCAGTCATGTATGGAAAGATACATGATCGCCTATGTGTGTATCAGGCATATAACTCACTGATACTCACTTACGTGCTAATACCCTTGGGAAAGGTATGAATCCTCTTCTTCTACCCCCAGCTATGGGCAAATAGCAAGACAGACTGGGTTCTATAGCCTTGGATGGCAACTGGTCTACCGCAGAAAGAAATGGCAACCTACTGCCAGAAAAAATCTGCCTCGTCAGTCATGTATGCAAAGATACATGATCGCCTCAGCGTGTATCACGCATAGAATGAATGATTATAAAACACAAGCAACGAATATGATTATTTTTCATTGTTTACGTTTATAAGATATTTAGCTTTTTCTCGTTCTGTTGTTTATGGCTGTACGTATTTACGGAACGAGTATAGCGTTATTAACAATAATTTTATCATTCTTTTTTTTACTTTTCTAACTTATTTAACTAGAATATGAGATAAAGAGATAGCGAAAAAGAGATTAGTCTATTGTAATTTGGTCTCTCAAAAAATAGGAACTCGCATGTTACACGAGATAGATGATAAAATCATTTTTTATAAGTGAAAATTTTGGGGTCGAATAATACACGAGATCGCGCGTTACACGAGTATATACGGTAATAGGAAAATACTGAGCAGTCAGAGCATAATGTTTTATTTCGTCTCTCCCACATTAGCCACTCTGGCCTGCTGTATTCCACGTCAGTTATGTATCGAAAGATACATGATTGCCTAAGCGTGTATCACGCATGGCATATATCTGACTGATTGACAGGGACTATCGTCAGAATATTCCTTAAACTTATACACTCTTTCAGAAACCACTCTCGAACATTCTCTACACTAAAAGCCCTTAATAGAATAAAAATGTATCTCTCTTTTTGTCCAGTCTTTTGTTTGCATGTTTATTTCAACCAATTCAATGTGTCAACTCTCGACATCTTCACAACCTCAAAGGCTACCCCCAAAATAGTATTAATGACCACACATAGTTTTCTTACAATTGACGGATAGTCCTTTCTTTTCGCTTCCCTTTACTACCTTGTTTAGAAGTACTTCAAGTTTTCTCTCTGTGTCATCGAGACAACAGACACGTGGTTCCACAGAAGGATGTTGAGAATACCATGGACTGAACATGTAAGCAATGGGGAAGTTTTAAGTAAAATGGAAACGAAAGGATACTTTTACTTATGATCAGAAAAGGAACAGTTGAAATTTCAGGCGACGCATGATGAGGAAAGAGGGCTTGGAGAAACTGACACTCACAGGACATATTGAAAGATGAAGGGTAAAAATAAACAACTATTAATATACCTAGCAATGCAGTTGTGTGTAAATGGATAGCAGAATAGGGACTGAGGATATTAAGGAGACAAACACTTTTTAGATCTACAAAGGATAGGAAGTTGTGGAGTGTCATGATCGTCTACGTCCTGAAGAAATATGGCACATAGAAGAGGAAAAATGATGAGCAGCTACTGGAGTTTCTGATTTTACTCTCACTTAAATAACAAAGAATAGTTTTAGAAAACATTATCAAACATGATAATCTGCAAAGGGTTTATAAAGCCATAGAAAACGAATCAATCAAACAAACACCAAAATTCATATTGTTCTTTAAAAGTTATTTTCCATAGTCTTTTTCTCACTTTTTTTGTACTATTACAAGAAATAAAATTGTTAAATTTAAATTAGCATTTCTTTTTAACTAATGTACTTTCAGTTAAACATTTTTATAGTTAGCATTAGCTTATTGTTTTTTCTATATATGCTGAGAAATGCTGCATTTAAAAACTTACAATAGTAAAGATACTTTCAGTATAATTCTAGATGGTAATTATATACCAATATATATTTTTGAAATCCATCAAGTAAGGAAGGAATAGAGAAATTCTCCAGTGGCAAGAAGCTAATTCTAAGAATTCGTTTTTTTTAAATTTGTGATATTCAAAGATTGTTTGTAGAGTTAAATTGATTAAAATCAAATGAAGAATATTTTTCATTAAAATAAAAAATAAATAAAATTTAAAATAAATATAAACATCTTTTCCTCACTTTTTTGTACTATTACAAGAAATAAAATTGTTAAATTTAAATTGGTATTCTACAATTATCATAAAGTACTCATTTTTCATTAAAAGTGATATTTCAAAAGTGTTTCATTGTTTTCATTGTTGCTTAACACAAAGCAGATTCTGATTTTCTTCTCAATTCATGTGGGTTTCATTACCCAATTTTTTTCACTTTTTTTTTGTAACAGCCAAATCCAAATAACAAAGAATAGTTATAGAAAACACAACCAAACTTGATAAAAAATTCATATTGTTCTTTTAAAGTTATTTTCCATAATTTTCCTCACTTGGTCATTGTTCATGACATTTATGGATATTCCACAAAAGCCATTTTGAATATTCCCATTTATGGAGCAAAATTTCTAAAAGCATTTTGGTCACTTATTAGCATTTCCTTCTTTTAATGCTAAAATCTGTGTTTCTCCTTGCTTAAGTTGCATTGTCTCCCTAATTTAAATTCATGCTAAAAACGAAAGGTTTGTTGATTGGTTTATTTGAAAAGTGAGTTACGTCAGCATAATTTATGATTACAATATGAAATGTCATGAATATATATATATATATATATATATATATATATATATATATATATATATATATATATATATATATATATATATATATATATATATATATATATATATATATATATATATATATATATATATATATATATATATATATATATATATATATATATATATGTCAGTCACTGTATGTTTATCTAAATCTAAAAATAAACACGCTAAAATTCACCTTCATCCCTGTCGTGCGCCAACGGCTTAGTGGTAGAAGTTCCGACTGACACCAATTCAGTCGGGTTTCGATCCTAGCTAGAGGCAAACGGACGTCTAGCCACACTGATGAGCTGTGAAACAGCGAAACAGTCTGTCTGTGGATGACAAAAATATATATATATATATATATCATAGTGAATATACATAATATCCAACGTCGATAGCATAACTCGGAGTTCCATGCAAATCTGCAATGTTCAGGTGCAATATATATACTTAATAGCACTGTTATATAATATTGAGCACTGTATTTATAACACCTGAGAAAGAAATATATATGTGTATGTATATTTTTAAATCATACCCCTCTCTCTCTCTCTCTCTCTCTCTCTCTCTCTCTCTCTCTCTCTCTCTATATATATATATATATATATATATATATATATATATATATATATATATATATATATATATATATATATATATATATTCATTCAGTATAATAAGGTCTGGACCGTTATAAAACTCACGGATTTAAAAATAAATCCATTAATTCTTTAGAAATTACTTTGTTTACTTTTTGGATACGAAACCGCGCAGATGTGGGCTTTCTAGATAATAATCTGAGTGGAGAGTAGGTACTTTCCTTAAGAAGAGAAAATAGAGCCTAATCACTAAAGCACGAGAGACCATTTTCTTTCTACAAAAGGAGATAGAGGTTCGATCCCTGCAGAAGAACACATTTTCTATAGTCAGATTTCTCGAACGCACAGATCGATGAATGTAATACACACAGTTTTTTATATAAATATACGAAGTGTTAACTATAATAACGTTTGAAGTAATCAAAATGTCCTATTTAAAAAATAAATCCATTAATTCTTTAGAAAGTACATACATACTTATATATATATATATATATATATATATATATATATATATATATATATATATATATAAGTTATTAGTTAGAATGAATTCTATTTTAGTCTAACCCTAACATTAAAGCATTAAATAATTATTATAACCTAAGTCCGTTGTCAAGTTTCTTGAATTCTCATATACTTGTATTTTGATTGGTTTCCAGCTTATGTAACAGCGTTTCCCCTAGCGAGGGTGTTAGATTGATTTGATCCTTTTAAAACCCTTTATTCTACATTCAACACCATCACTTGATAAGACACCAGAAGTGTTGAAACAAAATGGCTATTTTTGTAGTGATTATAACATAAATATGTTTTATAACATATTTATGTTATAATTTTCGAATAAATAATTATATTTGCTCTACTCTGTATTGAGCACTCTATTAAGAATAGTATTTGTTGGTCACTGGAATTTATTCCGTATACACCAATCTTATACTTGTATATATATATATATATATATATATATATATATATATATATACAAGTATAGGATTGGTGTATAGTATTTGTATATCATATATTTGTAATAAATGCATATATATATATATATATATATATATATATATATATATATATATATATATATATATATATACATACGCACACACACACATCCATATATAAACGGTTAGGAATGTTTCTTTTTACAGTGGATGATCTCTGAATTAAGGCTTGCAAACAATCCACATTGACGTATGAAATGTTTTCTCGAAAGGTTAAGATGTTGACTGAACCTTAATATTAGCCTGAAGTTCGTCACAATGTCTTCTCTCCTCAGAAGACTTCAAGCGGGTGAAACGAGTGGTTTTCCGCTCTTTACAATTCTCCGCCACACTTTCCCAGCTTTTAAGATAAATGTTACAGCTATTGATGCTATCCTTTTGCTTACACCCGTAGGTCAAGAGAAGTTGGTCTACAGCGTAGAATCTCAAACACCCGCGAACTATCTTTCTGCGGATCACCGGATACCATTTTCGTGGCCAATATTTACCCCAAGTTTTAATAACTTTGTCTCAAGCTCCTTTCATACTTTTTCAGCAGCAATATTGAGCTTGACCTACCCGTCAAATGCAAACAGACAGTCGATTTAATTTTACGTTCAGCTCGGTCAGTTCTAGTTCCTCTTTAGGGATGGAAAGTGTTGAGTCTTGACTCATTGTTGAATCTTGACTAATGCATGGAATAATAATGCAACACAAAATGTACTTAGAACAAGAATGTATTATAACAAGAAAGTGTACACAATATTTACATATAGTCTTTTGTATATTTCTGGGAAGACCGTTCCTGGAGAATGTGTTGACTAAGTCGCAGTCGGGCAGAGTCTCTAGCTGGATCTCTGTATTCGCCCTCCTGTCTTCCGGTACCAACCATTATTTATATAGTCGGTAGTCACCTATGCAGATTAGGTGGATCCTACCACAACAGAAAGAAAGCTCGACTTTTCTCATCACCATGCATTCTTCATCAGTTACCTGATTAGAGGATATAAATATAATTTCTTGTAATGTTACTATCTTTTTTATTTTATTTTATAAGAAGAAATAAATTTGAAAACTCAGTAAAAAACTGACCCTCTGTCGAGAATATTCCCACCCCCGTGTGAAAGTAATGCAAACTAATTTTAATACGAAAAATGCATTACTACCAGTGATCCACACGCCATTTTTAATACCTTGGTGAAGAGTTGCTTCTGGCCCGCTGCATCTCAGAACGCCATGGTTCTTTTGTGTCTTTGTTTGAGATCAATGGTCTACAGCAGGAGTCAGCAACCCCCGGCCCCGTACCACATCTGGTCCGTGAAAGATTTCTGTCCGGCCCGCCAACTTAACTCCTGGACACTAATTATCTAATTAATTTGTGGAGCAAGTGGCAGAAAAATATCAATTGGAGTTAATCGACTTACAATGCGACGAATTTTTTAAATGAACATTTCATTCCGAATTCACTGCTGACTTCTACAAGAGATATGTTTTACCAAGTGAAAAGTATAAAAGCCTATTGAATGATACGAAAATGATGGTACCATTATTTCGCAGTACATATGCTTATAAAATTTTTTTAAAAAAATATACTAAAAGTCGTTTAAGAACAAGGTTGGTTGATAACCACCTGAATGATGTTTTGATCCTGTCATTGACAAATAGTTCACCTTGTGAGAAGTTATCGAATGATAAACAGAAATAACTGTCTCATTAAATAATTCGCCATTTCTAACTGTATTTCATTTATAGTAAGCAATTTGCATTTTTTGTCGATTGTTATCCCGTTATTGCCTCAGTAAAATAAGGAACCTTGTTTAAGTAATATAACATTAACTTTGTTGTTTTTCTTTAAACCTTCCCGTCCTGGGTATGACGATAAACTACATCCGTGTGCAGGGTAAGACGATAAACTACGTCCGACAGCAAGGCCTCTCATCAGGATTTTTTTGAGGAGTGTGGAATCACCTCTTAATTGCTGGTGTTCCCAGGTCCACCCTGATCCGGGGTAGTAGCACTTGTTAGGGCCCCAGCTATGGGCAAATATTTAACCCCTAAACTGTGGTCAAAACGCTATGTAAGTGTAAAAATATGTTTTAATACCAGCAATAAATTTTTTTGAATAAAAATTATTATCAGCAATATATCTTTGAAGAAAATTATTACCAGCAATAAAAATCTTGTCGGCATTAAATAACCAATTGAGGTGGATATGCCGTAAACCAAACCAAACCAAACCAAACTAATTTAAACCTTCAGACCAAGACAGCCTTCTGGACGGAGCGGTTTGAGGTTGAGACAAATTATTATAGTACATTTGATGTCATAGTCCTTTTTCGAGACACTGCATAATTGTCTGGCCCGGTCTCTAAAAACTTTGTCGACCGGAAGTCTACTGGAAGTTTGTTATTTCAAAATTGGTTACAAAATAGCTGTTTTGAAACCCTGATGCCATTTATTCTCACCAGGTGACCTGCTCATCTCAATTGTATCTTTATGAGGAAAATTCTGATGCGAGTAATTCTCTGTAATAATATTGTTATTCCTTACTCTGCCATCCCATTTAATACCACAAGTAGAATGTTAACAAACGAATCGAGTTGATTAATATGATGTTAATAAGCGGTATAAGACTCAAGAGCATAGAGCAATGATGATATAACTGGGGATTTATAGATGCCAATCTTAACCTTCAACGAAAGGTCATGATTTTTCCAGAGTCTACGCTTTCAAGTTTCCAAATGTCTTGTCCTGACTATTCTTGAATAGATTTCCCGGTCCATACTTGCGACTTCAGAGATAGTAGAACGGAAATAACTTAACGCATCAATGAGATTCAATGTCTTACCAGTAAAAATAAGTAGCTTCTGACGTCATTCGAACACATTTTGTTAATTCCGTTTTTCCGTAATGATAACTCTTACGCCAGCTTGTACCTTTTCATCACATATCTCTTTCTCTCTCTCTCTCTGTGTCTCTGTCTCTCTCTTTCTCTCTATCCATATTTATATATATATATATATATATATATATATATATATATATATACATATATATATATATATATATATATCATAAATTAACGAGTTTAAAAATATAGTTCCATGGCTACACAGGAATTACCACGTTTCAAAAACAGAAACTAAAACTTCAAATTTAATAATAGAATTAAATTAAAATCCCTAGTATTGTTTCATTTTCAAGCGAATTTTGGAATTTATGTTCTGCAGAATTGTATTGAGCACTGTTTTTTTAAAAAAATAAACAAACATAATTGATAAGAATACCGGATTATAAATCTTACTAAATAAATAAATAAATAAATATAAATCTTTCTCTTTATTTTAATATATGTATGCATGTATATATATATATATATATATATATATATATCATCGCCTGACGATTGCATCTAGCATGAAACAGCCTGTCGCCTGTAAGTGTTGACTTCAATGTTCACTTTTATATATATATATATATATATATATATATATATATATATCTATATATATGTGTGTGTGTGTGTGTGTGTGTGTGTGTGTGTGTGAATAAAGTCATTTGAACACATTTTGTTAATTCCATTTTTCCGTAATGAAAACTTACACAAGCTTGTAACTTTTCATCACCTATCTATCTATCTCTCTCTCTCTCTCTCTCTCTCTCTATATATATATATATATATATATATATATATATATATATATATATATATATATGAAACAATACATAAATATATATATAAATATATATGTAATATATATATATATATATATATATATATATATATATATATATATATATATATATGTGTGTTTTGTATGGCTCAGAGTCGTGGACTCCATACAGGTACCATATACGCCAGCTAGATGTTTTCCATAAAAGCTGTCTGCGTGCAATCTGTGGAGTTAACCTTCAAGATAGGACATCTAACGTAGACCTGTTTAACAGGTGTAATATTGCAGGGATCGAGACTTTTCTGATACAATCTCAGTTACGGTGGACTGGTCATGTCTTGAGAATATCTGATGATAGGATACCCAAGATCCTAATGTATAGCCAGTTAGATCAGGGATACAGGAATGTAGGATGCCCATGGCTAAGATACAAAGACAAGCTGAAAAACAACTTGTCAGCAGTCAATATGCCACATAACACCCTTGAGCGCTTAGCCTTGGAGCGGGTAGAATGGAGATCAACGTGTTTTAGTAGACTCAGCAATTTTCAATCTGCTTGTCTGAATCATCAAGAAGCGAGAGTAAGATCTAAAAGGTCAGCCAATCTAAAAGTGATCTCATCTCACAATCCTCACTCTTGCTCCATATGTGGCCTCCTTTGTAAATCACTAGCGGGTCTTAAATACCACTTAAGATTATCGCACAAAATTTCATAACTGAATCAACTAAGCTCTCAGATCCTCATACGTCGAAACCAACGGGAGAGTCCATTATATATATATATATATATATATATATATATATATATATATATATATATATATATATATATTTATATATATATATATATATAAAATATAGAAAAAATCCTTGGACAGAAGCGTCTATCTTTTTAAATCTGGATTTTTAATGTAACTATAACAACAGAGATATTTCGATTTCATTTTTGCCTTGAAAAAGATTTTTCCAGTTGTCATTTTATATCAATCTGTCTTGTCCACAGAATTGATCTGGGAATTTAACTATATATATATATATATATATATACATATACATATATATATATATATATATATATATATATATATATATATATATATATATATATATATATATATATATATATGAAAAAAGCAAATGTCTTCGGTAAGATAAGTTTTCATAGAAAAGTTAAAAGGGGAAGAAGAGAAAGAAAAGTAAGTCGTAAGACGAGCCAATATAATAAAGAAGAAAACAAATCAATATATATATATATATATATATATATATATATATATATATATATATATATATAGGTTTGTTTTCTTCTCTTCTTCCAAAAAACACCCAGTAGGAAGATCAGTAAAACCAAGCATACCCAATCTATAACATCGAATAGTCCAAGTGAAGTCTTGATTGGTTGCCGTTTACTGGGGGAACGTATATAATGCGCGTCCTAAAGCTAGTAGCAAATTTTATTCTGGGTGCGGGCCGAATACTGATCATATTCGGTCGTGTCGTCTGTTGTTTATTTAGACCCGAAACTTCTCGTGACATGGGAGCAACAACACTGACGACGCACCTGGATTCGTCACTTTAAGGTGTATTTTTAATAATTCCTTTTGTCTCTGTTCATATTGTCCTTTTACAGATATACTCTATCGGAAATGTTTACACACATACAAACACACACGCACATAGACACACATCAGTAACCTTTATCGAATCTATTATTAGAGAATCTAACGTATATTTATCAAAAACAAACGGTATCTATATTTATTTATTCTTAGGAATCAATAGATTTTCATCTAAAATAAAAATATATGTTATGATCCCGAATGATGATATTTCATCATTCTAGAAACAACCTTTCCAACAGCGATGAATGATGATAATGATATTTCATCATCCTGAAAATAAAAATAAAAATTTCATCATCTAATACAACCTGGACACTAGAGATGATATATGATGATGATATTTCGTCATTCTAAAAAATGAAACTTCATCATTATAAGAACAACCCTTCCGCCACAAGAAAAGACGGAAGGGTCAGTAGAATAGAGTAGAGTAGAGAAGAGTAGAGTATGTTAGCAGTAGTAAAAAGAACAGCACAGACGTCTCCGTAAAAATCTACATTTAACAGTCTCAAACGCTACCCTTAACCACGAAATTCTCGGAACAAACAAAAAAAGTGCCATATAAGAATAAAGTGTCGCTGCCGACACTTGAGTTTGAACATAGATCGCCAGTGATTAAACACAGGCGATCCCATTATTGAATTAAGTAGACCACGGGACCATAGAAGAAACGCGTATATAGGAGGTAGCGTGTATCTAATGGATTTCCATTTCTACTCTATCCTCTATTATTATACGGACCGCTATTCTATACTCTATTCACTATACTATTTCTCTATTCGGATCACTATAAGGATTACTATTCGAGTGAGTATTATCGAGCAAGTACCATTATTGCGAGTGTTACACCGATATTGTTCAATGGCCTATTATAGTTGTGTCTGCGGTCGCAAAGTCTCTACGACAACGAGCATTACAAAAGTATCAACGAGGATTCGTTGGCATTACAGAAGTAACGACGAGTGTTCATTGACATCACAAAAATGTAAGCCCAAGCTTTTAAAGGAACAAAAGAGACAGTAACACTGAGAACATCTTTAACCCACACAATACCAATATTGTAATTAACATCACGAAAAGAAAGATACACAAACTTGTCATTAATTTCAAGACGTGTCTCAAGGTCACATGGTTGTTTGTTATTAATGTGCGTTTTTTACATTTCATTTTCAGTATAAAAAATTAGAGAAAAGGAAATCCGCTATCAACTACAGATACACAAAACGAACGGGGTAACTTGCACATCCACAACAACACATCCACATCGCTACGTATATATGTGTGTGTGTGTGTGCGCGCGCGTGCGTGCGTCTGTGTGTGTGTGGGGGGGTGTTTAGGATGTATAATATCCGAAACAAATGTGATAATGAAACAAAATGGAAAAAACAAAATTTTCTGCGATGGCGAAACGTGGCTTTGATATAAAAAAAATTCCACCATGTCTCATCTTCACGCACACAAACACACACACATACTCTCTCTCTCTCTCTCTCTGTGTCTCTCTCTCTCACACACACACACACACACACACACACACACACACACACACATACATACATATTATGAAATGGACAAAGTCCGACAATTATTTTAAGACATTTTTTATGTTTATACGTTCTTTTTATAGATACAAATATTTAAGTAAATGCTCTGTTTATAATAATCAGTATTAACGACATTTCCTGGCCTGAATAAAAAATGTCTTAAAATAATTGTCGGACTTTGTCTATTTCATAATATGTGCGTCATTTGTTTACATTTGGATACGCATCAAGCAGATATGAATGTACGAGATACAATCATGGAGAATTGTAGTTTAAAAACAGTAAAATCGACCTTGCTAACAGAAACGCACCTCTGGTAATGCACGTAAGGCTAGACGACTGTTCCGTATAGGATACAAGTTCGATTCCTGTCGGAGGACGCATATTTTCTATGAAAATTTCTCGGACATTCAGGCCGGTAAATGTCGTTAATACTGTTTATTATAAACAGAGCATTTACTTAAATATTTGTATCTATAAAAAGAACGTATAAACATAAACAATGACAATATATATATATATATATATATATATATATATATATATATATATATATATATATATATATATATATATATATATATATAGGTGTGTTCGTGCATGCGTACACGCATATATATATATATGTGTATGTGTGTTCATGCGTGTGTATGCGTGTACGCATGCACGAACATAACTATATATATATGTGTGTGTTTATGCATACGTACATGCATACACACGCATGAACACACACATCTTGAAAATACATTTCAGTTGAGCACTGTTGAGTGATAAGCTAATTCTATAAACAACAGCCACCTGCACTAATGCAAAGCTCTTCAGTAAAATGAATGGAGCACTTTGGCTGATTGGCATTTGTTTACATTTGTAAAAACAATACGCTAGATTTAGTTGTGTAACTCTACCGAGTGAAGATAGCTCTGGCTGACACCAAATTAGTTGTGTTTCAATCCTGGCTTGAGGCATTCGGAAGTCTAGTCGCAGCGAAACAGTACTGTCTGTGAATGACATATATATATATATATATATATATATATATATATATATATATATATATATATATATATATATATATATAGGTGTGTGCGTGCCTGTGTATGCGTGTACGCAATCTTCAGATAGCATGAAGATAACGTTCAAAATTGAATGTCAATTTTTCTCTTCGATTCTCTTGGACATGATGGTAAAGATCTTAGTATTAGCGATAACTAATTTATTTACACGTTAGTCACAAGAATTTTAGAGGGTATGATTATGAATTTTGTATTGTTAGAAGTGCGATTAGTGATGTCTGTTTTTATTATATTCCTTCACCATTTATGTAATCTATTCTTAAAGAATCTAACGCATGTTTATCTAAAACAAACCGTATGTGTAGATATATATATAATCTACGGAATCAATGGATTTTTATCTAAAACAAACGGTTACAGAACTATTATCACCTGCTCTCATACCAAACGTAATCGTTTGTTAACACTAAGGCAGAAACTGACTTTTGCCAACACTCCAGAAAGGAGTTCAAGGCTCACTAACAAATACACAAAACGAACAATGAGACATTAAAAGAACATAAGGAAAACTTTTAAAGATCTATTCCTTCTATTTGCCTGAAGAAGGTCACGAGACCGGAAACACGTGTAGCAGAAATATGAAGAATAAAATATAATATACATACTAAAACAAATCCACATTACAACCGAAAACGTTTGCGGTTTCTCTCTTTTTAAAAAATATACATTATTCTCTCGTTGGAACAACTACAACCTTATATATATATATATATATATATATATATATATATATATATATATATATATAATGGAACCAATGGATTTTTATCCGACTTTATTCCAGCCGTTATTTTGTGAATGCCCTGTTTTTTAGTAAACGCACTGCTAATTTTTTTTATCTAACAGTGTGACTGTGTTAATTACTAATTGCTATCGGAGAGCACATTTTATTTTATTAAGAATTAAAATAAACGGATAAAAAACAGAAGTCTACACAAATATGGGTATCCACGAAATAACGTTTGTAGTATTTGTATATATATATTGTAGTATTTGTATATATATTATACACACACACACACACACACACACACACACACACACATATATATATATATATATATTGTTATATATATATTGTTTTAAAGCATGCGGTATTTATATACTTATCATTATTAATTTAAAACTTTGAAATTTGGGACATTTTATACAAATGGCTGCCGTCCGTTTACATTTGCACGGAACAAACTGGCTTACACTGTAAATGCACAAATGGACGTTGCCGTAAATTCAGCAAATAACTCTAGTAAGAATGTACGATGGGTAACCTGTCCTCATTTTGATTGTTCGATTGCACAGTATAGTAGAGTCAGTTGGGCACCGTCTGGGAGAAAAAGAACACCATGACGCAATTCACGCCGCCAGAGATTTGGAAACGGCATGCTGTATTGTTTAGCATTTGCACCGGAAGCTCCAATATGAACATTTCAGAATATTTGGTTCTGAATCTGAGGACAGTGCAGAGATTTCAGAAAGAATTGGATGAGTCTAATGGTGACTACGAAGGTACGGCTGTTCGTAAAACTCATTCTTATCGTTCCGATAAGAAAGGAAGTCCCAGATTTCTTCGTGAGGGCCTCATAAACAACATGGAGGCATACATCAAGTGCCTTAAGGAGGTAGTGCTTCTCTGGATCAAGAGGGTAGACCCTATGCCTGGTGATAGGACTCTGTACCATGCCATACAAGAAGGAGAACCCAGTCATGGCTGTCAGACAATTTCTATAGTCACATCAC
The DNA here is from genome assembly GCA_964036315.1 of Acanthosepion esculentum. Lineage (NCBI taxonomy): Eukaryota > Metazoa > Mollusca > Cephalopoda > Sepiida > Sepiidae > Acanthosepion > Acanthosepion esculentum. Next base: position 55,730,312 of record OZ038491.1, on the reverse strand, counting down.
TCCTTACATCTGGCCACCTAATTCCCCAGACTGCAACCCCCTTGATTAATATGTGTGGTGCGTAGTTGAGCGAGAGACCAACAAAACTCCTTGTAAAACCAAAGATGAACTGAAGGCAAGGATTATGGCAGCATTCACCAACTTAAACAAGGAGACCGTCCAGAAGAGATGCAGGAGATTCCGAAGCCGTCGTTGAAGCCAATGATGATTTTATTATATAAATTTACTCCTTAGTATTTCAAGATATTTTTGTGTAATTTTGGTAAATATATCTGAAAATAAAAGATGTCAGAGATATTATCATTTTTGCGTAATATAGACGACAAGTTGTCATAGTGCCCTGCGTTTATATTATATATGGATAAAACAGGAATTGGCTAATGATCTTAAGACGCAGTGCCTATACGAGGCTATGCTGAAAGCTTCTCATCCCGATCAACTTTTCGAAATAATTATATTAATATCAGTATGATTTTGGAGTAATGATTGAAACAGAGAAATGTTTGGCACGCCTCCGATATATATATATATATATATATATATATATATATATATATATATATATATATATATATATATATATATATATATATATATATATATATATATATATATATATATAAAAGTGCTCAATAGCGGAAAAAGAGCGTCTATATATATTGACATTGTGGACATAAAACCAATACGGCATGATGCTTATTCATGTCGCGCCTCAATATCTTAAGGCGTGAATCTGACAGTCACCATGCAGTGTTGTCTCCTATCTCTCCCTCCCCCACTCTATCCCCCCTCTCTCTATATATATATATATATGTGTGTGTGTGTGTGTGTGTGTGTGTGTGTGTGTGTGTGTGTGTGTGTGTGTGTGTAAAGAGAATGAGAGAGATTTACTAAACATTACTTCGTATGATGAAGACAAGAATGATTGTGTTACGCCAACCTACCAAGTCTAATGCTATTGCCTGTTTTGAAATTTCACGGTTCGAAATTCTGAATTAATATAGTATCCCTTTCCGCTTGTAAGTTTGGCGTAACACAATCTTTCCCTTTTTGTCTCAATTTATCCTAGTATAGTACTAACATTTAGCTAATATATACATATATATATATATATATATATATATATATATATATATATATATATATATAAAACGCGCGTGCTCACACACACATACATATACAAACACACACATATATATACTTTATTATACGATAATACATTCGAACATATGTAAAATATTGCTCCACTATTATATTGAGCACTATTTTTAAATAAATGTTGTGAATGTTTGAATTTGATTCGTTCTCATTTCATTTATATATATATATATATATATATATATATATATATATATATATATATATATATATATATGCGCGTTTGTATGTGCTTATGCATTTTGTTCTGTGTACGTGTATTTTTATAAGAAGTTGAAATTTTTATGAAGATAAATTTACTTTCTGATTTCCTTCTTTGTTTGTACCTTTTCTTTCTATGTGTGAAGAAAGAAAGGAAGATGCTAATTAATAAATAGATGAGAAGGAAAATGAGAGAAGAAAAGAAGAAAAAAATCGTCAACTATCCATGGTAAGAGAAAAAGAGGCAGACGGACACGAAAGCGGGTCGGGGGCAGATATAAATAGACTGAAGGAAAGAAATAAAGAAAGACTTTAACATTAGAAGAATGAAGAGAAGGGCAAGCGCACTTCGCTTTCTTATCACCCCGCCCCATCGATACACCCAATCAAATCAATGTTGAAGCTATTGACGTCATCAGACCAATACTTAACTTTGTTGCATGACGTCATCGCCTTCAGTTGACTGTCTGATATGGGCTCCAGCTAATTCTTCTGATAGTCCGTTTATACATTCTCTTGTAGTTATACATTTTCTTCCATCTGTTTCTGAGATCGAATTCTGTGAGCAAGGCGGTGGGATGACTGGTGATAGGCGTTGGGAAATGTACAGTGCCTCGGGGGGCGGGGGAGATTAGTTACTCCCGACCCCACGTTTAATATATATTTATGAGAATATGAGCGGTGATATATGTGTATACGTCGGCACGAGATATCTAATCAGAAATAGAATCACAGAAGTTTTCACAAATAACAACAACGATATGCGTCCACGTAAAGATGTCAACATCTGTCGATGTTGACATAAAAAACAAACGACTCTTGATTTATAGTAATAAATTAACGTCAAATCGTACACAAACACTTATCATATGACGTATGTTCTAGATAGATAGATAGATAGATAGATAGATAGATATATAGATATATAGATAGATAGATATAAAAAGATTGAGACAGATGTGAAGAGACTGAAATTGACTTGTAGAGATTTGCGAACATAGATAAACAGATAGATAGATAGATAGATAGATAGATAGATAGATAGATAGATAAATAGATAGATAGACAGACAGACAGATAGATCGATCGATAGATCTATAGATATATAGATAAAAATGGACGGTCTGTTTTACATACGAAGTATCCACTATAATAACGTTTGAAGTAATAAAAAGGTCATATTAAAAATGAATCCATTAATTCTTTTAAAAATGCTTTGTTTACGTTTCGGATACGAAGCTGAGTACATTTGAAGCTTTCTCCGAGAAAATAATCTGGGTGAAGAGGATGTGTTCTCATTAGAAAGACAAAATAGAACCCTGCTTGCTGTTACGTTCTTCGTAAATGGAGACGCAGTTTCAATTCCTGTTGGGGAACGCATTTTCTTTGCTTGGGTATCTCGAATGAGCAGGCCGATTGACGTAATACACACTTTTTAATAAATAAAAATGCGGTGTCTATTTCAAATACGAAGTATCCACTATAATAACGTCTGAATATATATATATATATATATATTTAAATTGTGTGTATCAGACTATATGAAAAAAACTTGCATAAAATATATAGACAACGCTTATCTATATTATTTAATCAAACATGTATTAATATATATATATATATATATATATATATATATATATATATATATATATATATATATATATATGTTCCCTGGCCAGCTTGTTCACTGGACTTCTTTTTATGGGGTTATATTAAAGATATCGCGTATCGAACAAAGATACGGGACATCACTGATTTAAAGCAAAAGATCACTGAAGCCATTGCCTCCATTGATGAAGTACGCTACAGCGAACATGGCAAGAAATCGAGTACCGTCTTGATGTGCTTCGTGCAACTAATGGTGTCCATATAGAGGAGTATTAAATTAGACTACATGAATTTAAGGGTGCTACTAGAGTGGCATCTAGGTCCCAGCCTCTTACTATTGAAATAGTTAAGATAACCGCCACTTCTACTCCAACAGTTTCTTTTCTCGCACTTCACGCCTGTGGAAATCCTTTCCGTTTCCTTGCTTTCCTGATAACTACAATCTTCAAAAGACAATCTTTAAAGTCAATCGCCATCTTCTGTCTTCTGGAATCCCGTTCAGCTTTTATTCTTTCTTCAGTCCCCCTCTATACCCAGTCTCTCTCACCTTCACTCACTGTAACCCCCTGCGTACTAGTGGCATTCCCGCTTGGGGTGAAATGATTTTATATATATATATATATATATATATATATATATATATATATATATATATATATATATATATATATATATATATATATATATAATCATTTCATATATATATAATCATCTCATGTATATATATATATATTTTATGAAATGGACAAAGTCCGACAATTATTTAAAGATATTTTCATGTTTAACATTGTTTTTATAGATACAAGTATTTAAGTAAATGCTCTGTTTATAATAAACAGTATGAAGTAACATTTACCGGCTTGAATGTCCGAGAAATTTTCATAGAAAATATTCGTCCTCGACAAATTCGACCTTGCCAGCCGAATGATCCTTAGTGGCCGAAACGGTTAAGGCACGTCAGGCTATATGACGGTTCCGTATAGGATACAGGTTCGAATCCTGTCGAGGACGAATATTTTCTATGAAAATTTCTCGGACATTCAGGCCGGTAAATGTTATTTAATACGGTTTATTATAAACAGAGCATTTACTTAAATACTTGTATCTATAAAAACAATGTTAAACATAAAAATGTCTTTATATATATATATATATATATATATATATATATATATATATATATATATATATATATAAGTGTCATCAAAGCTATAGTACCGACAAAGTATTGCGATTAAGCTTTTTACTGAATTTTCCTTGCATTCACATAAGTGCTTTCATTTCTGGATATAAAATGTATAAAAAGCATTAATAATAAAAAAAAAGAAAAGCAACTCTCAATAATATAAACTACGAACACGGCCATAATGCGCTGACGGTATTTGAAAATTTAAAAAAAAAAACATTCTCGTCACTATCGACAGAAATATATAAAAAAAATATCTTCAGTTAAAAAAGTATCCTTGAGAATGGCAAATAGAACAGCCGAAAGCGCTCGGATATTTGGGACAGTTTTTACACTCTTTATGTCCAGAAAAGAAATCACTAGTAAGAATGCAAGAGAAATTGGATAAAAAAAGCTTAATTGCAGTACCTTGACAGTAGAATTTAAAGAAACTTGTATAAAAGAAGAATTGTTGTTCATATATATATATATATATATATATATATATATATATATATATATATATATATATATATATATATATATATATATATAAAATTATTATGAAAACGGAGATTTAAAAGATCATGGTTATATTTTATTTCATTAAAACCGATACTACAATTTTAACTCATCAGACCAAACATTTTCACAAAAAAAAAAAATTAATAAGAATTAAGAACCAACACTAAATCTCGTGCTAATACATCAGCCTATATTACAGTCAACCCTTCAGCAGGTCCGTCGTGTGGACTTGTTTGCAAATCTCGTGCAGGATTGTTGTCTCATACGGACCATAAACATAAAAACTGAATTGAAAGACAATCATACATCGAAATCAACGGAAGAGTCCATCATACATATATATATATATATATATATATATATATATATATATATATATAGTTCAAAGCATTTGTTCATGTTTTCATGACGCATTCAGTGTTAAAAAATACAAGTCCAGGAAAATACATATAAACACACACATACACATGCACATATACACATATATATGTGTACAAATTTCAGATAGAGCATATCTGTAAAATATGTTCTTTAGTCATACATACATATACATATATCATTCTATACGCAAAAATACATGCATATGCGAGAGTCGTTCAAAAGTTCTAAGCCTCATTCAGAAGAAGTTGGAGAAACAAGACAGGTTTTCACTATTTTTCTATGTAGTCCCCCTTTATATCAATGCACTTGGTCCAAAGATGCTTACGCATTGCAATCCAATCAGGGAAGAAAGTGGCATCCTGCCCTCCCCCCCAAATTCCTCCACACGACCACATGGTTTCATTATTGTTTCCAGAATGGAGACCAATTAAGAAACAGGAAGAAGTCAGATGGAGCTAAGGCTGGTGAGTAAGGGGGATGGGATAGCAATTCAAAGTCACAGTTGGCTGCTTCAGCTACTGCAATCTGAGCAGTGTGAACGGGCGCATTATCCTGGAGCAAGAGCACACCTGATTTCATTTTCTCTCTGTGTTTCGACTTAATTGCTTTCTTCAGTTTTCTTAAGTTTGATGCATAGTGCTGTCCATTAATAGTTTTTCCCTTTTCCAAGTTTCATGATCGTTCCTTCAGAATACAAAAAACAAAACAAAACAAAACAAAAAAAAAACAAACAAACAAGCCATCACCTTGCCAAAAGACGCTGCCCCATTGAAATTCTTCAAGGGTGGAGGACCAGAGTGTTTCCACTGTTTGCTTTGGATCATTGATTCAGGTTCTAAATGGAGAAACTAGGTTTCATCTTCAGTTACTAATCTGCGGTGTAAATTCTCATGTTTAGCCAGGAAGCGAGTCAGAAATATCCTGGAAATGTCAACCGTTTTCAGCTTCTGTTCTGGCGTCAACATTCTTGGGACCCATCTTGCAGACAGCTTGCTCATCCCCAAGATCTCAGTTAAAACAGTATGGATCGAACCAGAAGTAATGCCTATGGACATAGCTATCTGCAGGACAGTAAGGCATCTGTCATTCGAAACCATACGGTGATTGGCATCAACTTGTTCATCAGTGGCTTTTGGACGACCTAACCGAGGGTCATTTTATGTGCTGCCCCTGCCTCGCTTGAATTCTGCAGCCCACTGCAAGTGTCTGTGGCATGTCCACACGGATTTTCTTGGGCGTCGCACCTTTCTTTTGTCGGGTGTATCAAAATACTTTTACAAACCTTGGAGGCGGTCTCATTGCACCATAACAAGGACAAGGGTCATTATAAACATAGATAGAAAATCCTTTGCTTTTGAGTTATTAAGTTTTAAGCTTACGGTAGACGCTGTTAAATGTACAAACCAAATACTTTTACAAACCTTGGAGGCGGTTTCATTGCACCAAAACAAGGACAAAGGTCATTATAAACATATATAGCAAATCCTTCGCTTTTGTGTTATTAAGTTTTAAGTTTACGGTAGACGCTGTTAAATGTACAAACCAAATACTTTTACAAATTTGTAGAGTGAGTTTCTGACACCAAAACGAGGTAAAATATTTATATAGACATATGTCCAAAAAGCCATCATTGTACCTCTACTCAGCAACTCATAACAAATGTTTAAAATGCCCCCCCCTCTTGCTTCTACACACGCATGCACCCGTCGGATCATTGACTGGCGGACCCTTTCAAATACACCCTCACGGTGTCGAATGGTTTCGCAGGCCCCCGTAACACGATGATGAAGCATGTCCGTATTATTAATGTCTGCTGCATAAACCAATTGTTTTAGGTAACCCCACAGATAAAAATCCAAATGTTTGAGGTCGGGTGAACGTGCAGGTCATGGAATCACTCCTCCCCTAATTATTCATCTTTCATGGTAGATGTCAGCCAGTGCATTGCGAATAATGTGACTAAAATGTGCTGGAGCCCCATCATGCATGAACTGCAGGTGTCTTCGTATTAACAGGGGTACATACTCTAGCTGGTCTGGAAGTGTGTTCGAAATAAAGTCCCTGTAGACACTCCTGTAATACGTGCTGAAGGAACATATGGACCTACCAGTGAGTCACCTACAATTCCAGCTCACACATTAATCGTAAACTGATGCTGGTGTCTAGCCTTTATTGTATTATGGTGATTCTGATCCGCTCACAAATCTTGGGTGTGTAAATTTGTTATTCTATCACCTCAAAATGTTGCAAATTTTTCATTGCTTCTGATTGTCCCTTTCAGAAAACATCTGTATTTGAGGAAAAGACACACACCTTGACGCAATTCACTCCGCCAGAAATTTGGAAACGGCATGCTGTGCTGCTTGGCATTCACGTTGGAAGCTCCAAAATGCGCATTTCAGAGTGTTTAAGTGTCAATCTAAAGACATTGCAGAGGATTCGGAAAGAGTTGGTTGAGTTTTATTACGAAGGTACGGCTGCTCGGAAAACTCACTCTCATTGTTCTGATGAGAAAGGAAATCCCAAATTTCTTCTTGAAGGCCTCAGACTCAACATCAAGTAACTTGAGGAACTAGTGCTCCCCTGGATCAAGAGAAATTTCTGTTGGAAGGCCCTATGCCTGATGATAGGACTCTGCACCATGCCACACAAGCAGGAAACCCAGTCATGACTGTCAGACAATTTCTGCAACCACATCATACCTTACATCTGACCATTAACTAACTCCTCAGATTGCAACCCCCTTGTTTATTATATATGGGGCGCAGTTGAGCGAGAGACCAACAAAACTCCTTGTAACAACAAAGATAAACAAGGATTATGGCAGCATTCATCAACTTTAACAAGGAAACAGCCCAGAAGAGTTGCAGGAGATTCCGAAATCGCCTGGACGCTGTGGTTGAAGCCAATAGCGATTTTATTGAATAGATATACTCTTTAGTATTTCAAGATATTTTTGTGTAATTTTAGTAAATATATCTGTTAAAATGAGATGTCAGTGTTATTTTTATTTTTGCATAATTTAGACAACAATTTATCCATCGCTTTCTCTCTCTTCCTCTCCCTCTCCCTCTACACACACACACACACACACACACACACACACACATATATATATATATATATATATATATATATGTGTGTGTGTGTGTGTGTGTGTGTGTGTGTGTGTGTGTGTGTGTGTGTGTGTGTGTGTGTGTGTGTGTGTTTTGTTGTAGCCTGGTCACCGGAGATCTGTATCTCCTCATTTAAATAAAACAACTGGGAGTTTAAGTACACACTCTGATATCTCCTGCCAACCCCAAGAAACCAGGATATTTTCCGGCACTTGCCTACATAAAAAATCTCTTATGTCGTATTATGTCTTTGTGGGCATAGAAAATAAATATGCAATTTATTCATGGCTAATAACATCAGTCTGATTTTAGAATTGTCTTTTTTCCTGATTAAATTAAATTCCTAATCTGTCGCTTGGAATTATATCTTAGCAGTGCCAACCTCCAGATTTGAACAAACCCGTTCGTTCTAAAGTATCACGATGACCAACAAAAATTCTTATGTTTCAGGCAATAAAATAATTTCATCTGGTGTCATTACATTTTAAATTCGCCGAGAGAAATTGATCGCTTTTTAATACTATTGTTCATCGAATATATGATCCAATATCCTGCTTCCTTGGTCTTGGCCGTAGATATCTGAGTCTACCCTTAATATCCAGTCGTTTTATTTAAATGAAGAAGTACAGATCTCCAGTTACTAGTCTACAATAACTTATAATAGTAGGTTTTATTTTATTTCAAGAGACAGAGGTGGTTTGGTCAAAATACAGTCCAGGGCGATGGCATATGTTGGTCGTGCGCTAAAAGTGGCTGCATTGAAGGTCAAAATTAAACACATCGAGACCGAGCTGCGCTGGAGAAAGAAAATACATCTGTGATACATCTAAATAAATTAACGGCAAATTTTGTCTGTCCGTCCGTGTATCTGAAACTCCTCTAACTCGGGAAACACTTGTTCTACATAGACATATTATTCCTTTTTGGAATCAGGTTGATCCCGGGACTGAAAATCTGCACGTCATCTGGTGCTTGAATATCCGGCATTGGGATTTGTGTACAGATGAGGAGGGAACAGTTAAAAATTCAAATTTAAAAGAAATTAGTGTTCTTAGTAGTTTTAATTTATACTGAATTTAAAGTAACACAGAAACTTTATGAATTTCAAAATTTTTGTTTTAGATTCAGTTTAAAATATCTCCAAAACTTTGTGAATTGAGGAAATCTGTTTTATTTCTTTAACGTGGCAAGGGATTTAAATCAGAGTACGTGACGTGAGATTTTGAAATTCAACGAAGTTTGTGATTTGAATAACCCAATTTTCGGCTTGTTTTGGAATTTGGGTCGAAATCTGAGTTTCAGCCCAAATCGGACTTTCGGCCCAAATCGGTCCTTTGGCCTGAATTGAATTTATAGCTCGAATCTGAGTTAAAATGGGGTTTTGAAGTTCCGTGGAATGAATTGAGGAATTAAAGGTTATTTCTTCAAAATTATCATTGTTGTTTTAGAAACTGAAACAGGGATCCATTTAGTTTTGGTCCGGAGGCCTAATTAGACCTCCGCAGGGACTAGGTTAAAAGTCCGCACGCAGTGCGGCTTTTAAGCTAGTATTGAATAAGTAGAGACACGCAAATGCTAATCCAGATAGAATGGCTTGTATACAATCTTGTGCATAAATTGGAGTAATATATATGAATATTTGGTAAAATATTTAAAAAGTGTATCTTCATATAAGCAGACACCCGTTTATTTCTCGAGATAAAGGTAGCGCCCTGTTTGTTTCAAATTCAGTAGTGATACCGGAGTGACCTCTCCAGGACGCAGACTTGAGCAATGGCATTTCGAGGCCAGGTGCTGCCCAAAGTACATGGCCGCGTTCTCCGGCGTATCGACAAGACCCAAAGGTATACAGGGCATTACATTTGGAGACGGCTTTGCTGCTGGAGTTGCCGGAAAAATTTTCAGTGTTTACAACGATCCGCCTTCGGAGTTTCACTCGGTGTTTTATCTCTGGATTTACTTCCATAAGCTTTGTTTCGATATGACCGTAAGGCAGCGCAGTTTTAAAATCAGTAAGTACAAAAAATTAAATATCTGGGAATTGTTTTAACAGAAGACGGAAAATGTGATACTGAAATCCGAAAGCGCATTGGGATAGCGAAAGATGTCTTCCAAAAACTAAGCAAACTATTAATAAACAGAAAAATATCGTTAGAAACAAAGAAAAGAGTACTGAACTCTTACATGATATCAGTCCTCATATATGGCAGTGAATGTTAAAAAATCTTCACCGAGATGAAGAAGAGACTTGAAACAATAGAAATGTTGTTCTACAGTAGGATGCTGAGGACACCACGGACAGAAAATATGAGCATCGACCAAGTTTTAGAGAAAATGGAAAGAAAAAGGTAACTTATACATAATATCAGGACAAAACAGTTGAAATTTCTAGGGCAGATAATGAGGAAAAAGGGTTTGGAAAATCTGATATTTACAAGACAGGAAAACAACGCATAACCTACTTAGTGAACTTGAGTAAATGGATGGCGGAACGAGCTTTGGGAGAAATAATAAAAAGACAAAATTTATTTTTTAGACAAGGACGGGAAATTGTGGCGAGCCATTGGCCGTGCACATTTATTCTCGGAGTAACATGTAACAGATTATATTAAGTTAAATGGTACCAGCAGCAAGGAACCCAGTCTTTTTATGGAACTCCCAAGGTTAAAAGAATTCTCTTGTTCTGCTATTTAACCATTCCTGGTAGTTGAAGTGGATCAATGACTTCCCTCATGGCAATATTGCAAAGTGAAAATATTACTACCCTAACTGAGGTTTGATCTTGGTTCACCGTTTCCATTTTTTCATGTCGTTCACTGTTTGACGCCAGTACTACTTTTAAACATTTTCTTTTATTCATCTAATAAAAATACCTTCCAAGTGTTGTTCTTTTTAGGTCTAATGCTTTGTACCAAGAGAATTCATTCTTTCTCTTACTCATGCTTTCACAATGATTTGGACGACCTATTCTCCGACCTGCATGGAGACAGTAGGTTTCTTTTCTTAGTATTACAAAGCAGAAATGCGTAAATATATCGATGCGAAGGATCATTATTCTTTTTGCTCATGTTTTGACGCACACGTACATAGATTCTCAAGGAGAATTATACACACTTCTGTATACACACATATTGGCATATAGACATATAAGCATAAAGTCATATAGACATATAGGGATATAGCGATATAGACATACAGGCATAGAGACATACAGGCATAGAGACATACAGGCATGTAGATATATAAGCATATAAATTTACAGGCATCCAGGCATATAGACATATAGGCATATAGATTTAGACGCATATAGGCATATAGACATAGACGCATATATGCATATAGACATATAAGCATATAGGCATATAGATTTATAGGCATATAGGCATAGACGCATATATGCATATAGACATATAAGCATATAGGCATATAGATTTATAGGCATATAGACATAGACGCATATATGCATATAGACATATAAGCATATAGGCATATAGATATACAGGCATATAGACATAGACGCATATATGCATATAGACATATAAGCATATAGGCATATAGATTTATAGGCATATAGGCATAGACGCATATATGCATATAGACATATAAGCATATAGGCATATAGATATACAGGCATATAGACATAGACGCATATATGCATATAGACATATAAGCATATAGGCATATAGACATACAGGCATATAGACATAGACGCATATAGGCATATAGATATACAGGCATATAGACATAGACGCATATAGGCATATAGATATACAGGCATATAGACATATAAGCATATAGGCATATAGATTTATAGGCATATAGACATAGACGCATATAGGCATATAGATGTACAGGCATATAGGCATATAAACATACATACAGGCATGTAGGCATAGAGACATATAGGCATACAGGCATATAGACATATAGGCGTATAGATAGACATAAAGGCATATAGGCATATAGACATACACGCATATAGGCATGGAGATATTCACGCATATAGGAATATAGACATATAGGCATATATATATATATATATATATATATATATATATATATATGTGTATATATATATATATATGTGTATATATATATATGTGTATATATATATAAAATACGTCTTTCAGTTTCTATCTCTGTATTATTGCTATTATTAAACAGGGAAATTAATAACAACCGAAAAATGACTGTTGTTTACGTTTCGGATACGAAACTGAAGCTAGCAGACATAGATTCGTAGAAGTCCCAACAAGAAAAACGGTCTTTCGTTAAATAGGTATTCAGAACTTGCTCTGTTAGGCTGGCTCCGTGGCTGAACTAGTAGAGGCACACTTTGTCCCCAAAAAGTGTGTTCACACAGAAGAGTTCGATTCATGTCGGAGGCACAATTTTTCTTTAGCACGACTACTCAATTTAAGGTGATTGTTATTAATTCCACCGTTTAAAAAAAAGAACAGAGATAGCGACTCAAGCAGGTGTACCCACTAAAAATAACATTTATACTAATAAAAAATAATGTGGGATAAAAATCCTTTCAAAATTGATATATATATATATATATATATATATATATATATATATATATAGTGATTCCCCCATATTCGCGGGGGTTAGGGACCAGAACCAGCCACGAATAGTTAGAATCCGCGAATACTTGTAACCCCACAACCTAAAAGTGCTTATAAATACCTATTTTGATTGTTAAAACCCCATATGCCTTAAACTTTCATCCTAAACACTTTAGAAACATTTCAGACCCTTTTAAAAACATTTTTCAAAAATAGTATTGGTGACCATACACTTAGCGTAAATTTTCTTTCAAACGTACAATAACCGTTTTAATTACGCATAGATCGATACAACCATTGAAAATACTGTATAAAATATGTGTAACAAGAGATAAAAAATAAAGTTTAAAACATTTTCTAAAAACAGAACTGTGATCATGCCCCCAGACTTAGCATAAACCACTTTTAAGACCCCAGCCGCAGCCCCTAACAAAGAACAAAGCCCAAGTACTACGCATGTTTTGCGTTTGTTTTTTACAATGAAGATGTACAACTCTGCCAATTTTTAACATAACAATGGACTATTATATGTTTTGAGTCACTTAAATAACAGGAAAATAATACAAGAATATTTTAAATATGTTCTATCAAAAAAATACGCGAATTGAGGGAGTTCTTAGCGAATAATTTGTACATATGTTCTTCAGAAAAACACGCGAATATTCGGGGTTTCCGCGAATAACAAGTACATGTGTTCTAAAGAAAAATCCGCGAATGTGTGAAGCTGCCAATGCTGAAACACGAATAAGCGGGGGCTCGCTGTATACACGTTTGAAGTGCAACGTAAAGTTTCGTGGTTCCACCAACTCATCAGTCACAAATTATTACGGTTGTTTTTTTTAACTGGATCTCATGGGAGAAATGCGAAAATTAGGCGCAGATTCAAACCTCAAAGTTAATATAAACTTAATATATTATTGGGGTGTAAATACGAAATGTTGAGTGTAGATAGGGGGCTATTCTAAAAGGAGAAAAAAACATGCAAGCTTAAAGTTTAAAAGAGGAACGATGAGTTGGTAGAACCAAGAAATTTTAAAGTTGCACTTCGAACGTAGGTATATATATATATATATATATATATATATATATATATATATATATATTCTTAGCTCTGTCTAACCACATTGAGCAGTGTTTTGTTTACTCCTTATATTAAATTAATTAAATATTTATTCGCTTACCCGTGTATGCACGCTAACTCACGTATATACAGTTGCTAATATCTAATTTTTTGGTTTATATCCACACACACGCACACACACACACACACACACACACACACACACACATACACAATTATATGTATATATATATAAAATATATATATATATATATATATATATATATATAATGAATAAAAAGACAAGAGGAAAAACTATTCTTAGCTGATGCGTTTAGTTATCTGGGTGCGATGTCATCAAATGACATTTGCCTTGATAAAGTCCCTCAAATGACGAAACACATCGGCTAATAAATAGTTTTTCCTCTTGTTTTTTTATTCATTTTGTTACTTTACAGATACACGCTATCTGAATATATATATATATATATATATATATATATATATATATATATATATATTCACATAATTATTCATCGAGTCTAGAAGAAGAATTCTCAACAGAATGCACTGGACGGCGTTTCGTCCTTTGTTGGGACTCATCAACAGTACGCATGCACTACCGAGAATCGAACTCGGACCGTTACGATGCAACGCAGGGGAAATACGGTGACGAAGAGGAAAGTAACTAGACTCAATATAGAGCAGCTACTCCTAATTCCGGTGGTGATACTCATTCAAGTATACATGACCCACCGGAACCGGCCCCCAAGAGCAACGTTTTGTTTCACCAAGCCGCTCTATCCAGGGCTATATTGATTGCGTGTGAGAAAGAGAGTATATATATATATATATATATATATATATATATATATATATATATATATATATATATATATGAAACTATTCTTATATAAGTGCACAGTTATATATATATATATATATGTATATAAATAAAAATCCGTCGGTAAGTAATCCAAGTGAATCCTAATAATATAAAATATTAAAACTGATCCACAAATAGAGCTCAATGTATTGATTACTGAGCATATATATAAATTACAAATCAATGAAATTAAAAAATACCCCATCTGAATGGCCATTTCGCTCCACAAGGGCTTGTCAATAATTAATGGCCATTCAGATGGGGTATTTTTGAATTTCATTTATTTGTAATTTATATATATATATATATATATATATATATATATATATATATATATATATATATATATATATATATATATATATATCAATTATGTGGTGCGGTTTCAATTTATATTACACAGATCATTCATACGAAAAGCAGATAATGAAGTTAATGATATGACAAGAATCACTCACGCAAACAATTTTTAATAATAAATGAATGGTATGATCCTTGTTTATAAATTCCGGTTTTCTAAACAAAAAGACCTGATAAAACCGGAATTTATAAACAAGGATCATACCATTCATTAACGGATACGAGGTTGATGTATTTTCGTATGAATGATTTGCGTAATATATATATATATATATATATATATATATATATATATATATATATATATTACACACGTTCATATGACAAACGTTTTTAATTTCGACTAAATTCTGACTTCGATCCTTAATGGCAGCCCGATACTTTCGGCCTTGTGCCACATCTCAGCTTTGCTTATAAAATCAGCATATAACAAAATAATGATGTGAAATATCCGACAAGGTATGTAAAAGTGGAATATGTGAAAACCAGTTGTTGTTGATATATTTATTTCAATTTCCTATGACGTTTCACCATTTTATGCGAGTATTTTGAAAATGCTACCGCCAGTTCTATTCTAACAGTTTATTTTCTCGCACTTCCCGCCTGTTAAACACTCTTCCGACACCTTGTTTTCCTGCCGTCTACAATCTTCAAAGATTTAAATTCAGCCTCACTCGCCATCTTCTTGTATCCTATTCCGTTACTGTACTTCTCCTCACTTCTTCTCACTTTCTTTAAGCCCCTTGCATCCTAGTGGCATTATCACCTTACTTGGGGTGAAATGGTTGAAAGAAAAAAACCCTGTGGGAGAGGGGCTTAGAATTCGTCAACTGCATCCCCTGATGTGGTGTAGGACCCCCTCTCCATCGTCCAAAAGAGCCACGTTCCGGTTGGATATTTGCAGATCCAGATATAAATCCGACTAAAATCGACCTGCTTGATTCTAGTGGATACTGGGCCTTTTTTGTTGTTATTCTAGTTTAAACCGGACCGTTGTCTATCGGCTTATTAATTTATTGTGATTTTTTTCCTATAAGATTTATATTGAACGTTCAATAACTGTTGAGTCTTGACTCAATGTTGAATCTCGCCTAATGCATGGAATAATAATGCAACACAAAATGTACTTAGAACAAGAATGTATTATAACAAGAAAGTGTACACAATAAGTACATATAGTATTTCTGTATATTTCTGGGAAGACGCCCCTGGAGAATGTGTTGACTAGTCGCAGTCGATCAGAGTCTCTAGTTGGATCTCGTGATTCCACCCTTCTCGTCTTCCGGTACCAACCATTATTTATATAGTTGGTAGTCACCTATGCAGATTAGGTGGATCCCACCACAACAATAACCCAACAAATTTCTGATATATCGTTAAAGTAACCAAATTAACTAGCTGAATCTAAAATATATTGTTTCACACTCTAAAATCTGCTAAAACTTCTTCCCAGATGGTTACGTTTCTGTACTTGCTTGATTAAACTTCAATTAGACGGTGAAAAATGCGACAACGAAATCCGAAGGTGCATGGGAATAGCGAAAAATGCGTTCGAAAAGCTAAGCAAAGTATTAAGAAACTGAAAATTTTCGTTAGAAACAGAAAATAACAGTGTTGAACGGTTATGTAATATTAATCCTCAAATATGGCAGTGAATGCTGAGCAATTTCCTCAGAGATGTAGAGGAGACTTGAGACAACAGAAATGTGTTTCTGAAGAAGAATTCCGGGAATATCATGGACAGACATGTGAGCAACGAGGAAAGTTTAAAGACAATGGAAGCGAAAAGGACACGTGTACTTAGAATCTCCTCACAGATGTAGAAGTAACTTGAGACAACGGAGATGGAGTTCTGCTGAAAGATACTGAGAATGAAATGGACTGAAAATGTGACTGAGGATAATAGAAACAAAACGGACGTTTATACTTGGAATCAGAAAGACAACTGAAATTTCTTATGAGGAAAGATGGCTAAGAGAACTTGAGACTCACAGGGTATATTGACAGCAAGGATAGAGGAAAACAGCGAGTAACCTAACTAATAAGCTTGTGTAAATAAATGGATGTGAGGGAAGGTGAAAAGGCAAACCTTACTAAGCGCTACAAAGAGTAGGAAGTTGGAAAGAGCCATGATCATCAACGCCTTGAAGAGACACGACGCATAGTAGTAGAATTAGAAAGAGACAGTTAAAATTTCTGAAACATATAATAAGGGCAAAGGGTTTGAAGAATATGACACTCACAGTACAAGAAGGACAGGTAGAAACAGCGAGTAACCTACCATAAGAGATTGTAAAGGAAGTTATGGAGAGCCACGTTCTGAATGGACACGGCATATAAAAGAAGGTACCGTCTTTTGCAAACAAATATTACAAGTTGCAATTGCTGTAAAATTGTTCGGTCGAAACATTGTGGAAACGTGACACAAAAATGATTCCAAAATGACTTTTCTTAAAATTAAAGACCATAATGTTTTTTAAATAATTTCACTCCAAGCAAGGCAATAAAGCCACTAAGATGCAAGTGTTTAGTGAGTGTCAGAGAATATGAGAAAATAAATTATTATTAAGGAAAGAGAACAATAAAAGAACATGAGTTAAGAATACGGATGATAACGATTGATATTACATTTTTAAATCTTTGACGATCAAAATTGACTAAAAAGAAGAAAAAAAAAACAAAAACGGAAGAGAGTTCCCAAATGTGATAGTAGAAACTGTTAGCATAGAACTTTTGATTAAATCTCAACATTTCAACTGTAAAATGGTGAGACCTTGCCGCCAATCTAGTACTGCGCTTACCGATTTTTAAAAACATCTATTTTTTAACTTCGTTTAATTGACTTTTCTTTGAAGAAACTAAATTCTTAGAGAATTACAAAAGAAATATGTTTAGATCATAACTGATACGAAATAAATTTTATTGTCCGTGAAATAATACTGAAATAATAAATGAATCGCATATTTTACAACGACTAACGCAACGGAAGCTTTTTGTTATTTAGTTTTAAACCCGGGTTCGTCATCAGAAATTTTCCCGGTCCACAACAATCCAGCACGTTTAGCGAAAGCCCCTGATCCCAGAGTCTACGTGTCCCATACAAATAAACAACAAAAAATGTCTCTCTCAATCTAAGACACGAACAACGTATGAGTCTATGTGCACCAGGTGTTTACACGACGAGTATGGAGTATTTTAGCGACTTGACTACCTGGCTGTCTTTACTCAACTGCTTTCTTTTCAATCAACAGAATATAGTCACTACACCTGGGATAATGGAGGTAGACGACATTAGACGCGCTAACAATGACAAGATAGAGCGAGGAGGTCTATTCTTTCCCTGATGGCAAACTTTCGTGAATGGTGAAGGAGAGGCGAGGCAGGTATTTTATTGAACGCAATTCGCTCGATCATTGATTCCTTCTACCATTGACGTCATACTGATGACGTCATTGTGTGACGTCAATTGCCATTGTGTACTACATTTCGGTTACAACTTTAGCGGGAAGGCGAGATTGTTCGCTGCGTAAAAAGCCAGCATAACATTATTATGTTATAAATTTGTATGTTTTATGCCTGGTACTAATGTAAAGCATTAGCGAACAGACAGGGAGGGAAATATATCTAGAGTTGTGAGAGTAGCCTTATCAAAAGTGGACACACTTCATTCGTATATATGCTGGTGGGGTCCAAGTAGCCATGTTGGCAGATACAAGCCAAAACATGTTATGCTTAAACTACGACATACTAGATATTTACTTAACTTAGCCTGACACAAGGGCAACCGTAATGGTAGGCTCCTTGATAATCAACTTCACGGGTATAAAAATGGCTTACGAGACAAGTTTATTCAAACTTCCTCTCTAGTAAGGGGGGAATTATATACAAGTTGCACACAGCCAGAAATATTTTTTCACTTGCTTGTTTTTTATTTTATTTTGTGATTTGAAGGTCTGATGAAATGGGACCGTTTTTACGACCCTGCTGAAATAAATATAACCTAATGAAATTTTAAGTGTTCGTGCCTTTTATAATAATAATTAGAAGGAGACAGTTAACATTTCTGAAACATAATAAGAGCAAAGGGCTTGAAGAATTTGACACTAACACTACAAGAAGGACACACACACACACACACACACACACACACACACACACACACACACACACACACACACACACATATATATATACATTATGAAATGGACAAAGTCCGACAATTATTTAAAGACATTTTTATGTTTAACATTCTTTTTTTTATAGATACAAGTATTTAAGTAAATGCTCTGTTTAGAATAAACAGTATTAAATAACATTTACCGGCCTGAATGTCCGACACATTTTCATAGAAAATATTCGTCCTCCGACAGGATTCGAACCTGTATCCTATACGGAACCGTCATATAGCCTGACGTGCCTTAACAGATTCGGCCAATGAGGATCGTTCGATTGGCAAGGCCGAATTTACTGCTTATAAACTTCAATCTTCTATGAATCTCTCACGTACATTCATAACTGCTCAGTGGCCGAATCGGTTACGGCACGTCAGGCTATATGACGTTTAGGTATTAGGTTGCAAACAATGAGGAGGCTTATACTTGATATCAGGAAGAAGTAGATGAAGTTTTTGGGACACATAATGAGGACGGAGGGCATGGAGAATCTGATACTCACGGGTCGAATAGAGGGAAAGATAGACAAAGGAAAACAACGCGTGACATACCTGGCGATGATAGGTGGTGGTCTGGGGGAGGAAGCAGAGGGAAGGAACATGTTGAGAGCTGCAAGGGGTAGAGGGAAGTGGAGAGCCATGATCGCTTACGTCCTGAAAGGACATGGCACATAAAAAAAGAAAGAAAGAAGTGTTTTATGTTCACTTTGGTTTGTTTTTTGGTTTTCCTTTTTAGTTCAATTTTTTTCTCTATAAATTTTAATGTTAAAATTGTTTTAAATTTGAATGTTACCTCTTTTCAGACACATAGCTATGGAGCATTTTTGACAACGTTCGCCGCCACATGGTTAATTTGACCCTAAATACGATTCAAGAGTGTAGCTGCGAAGTTCTACCCCACCCACCTGACTTAGCGCCTTCGGATTATCACCGTTTTTGGTCGATTCCCAACACTACCAGGTGTTGCTTTCAACAACGACGTGGCAGGATGAATTCTTCGCGTCAAGATCTGGTGATTTCCTACCATCAAGGAAGCTCGTGGAACTTTGGCAAGAACTGGTGAACAATGAAGGAGAATATATTATTGACCGATTTGTTAAAATTGTTGATGAATAATAGGCTTAAAATAAATAGAAAAAAGTGAACGAATTTTTCTGACAACACAGTACAATACTTCCTGGTGTGGCTGTCAGTTTCACGAACATTTAGATTTTCGGCACCAAAATTAGAAGAAATTGTGCACCTACTAATTAACTTGTAGTTACTGATTACGACCATCATCTTCTCTCCCGCCCCATGAAGCGGAGGCTGTAATAGTCGGTCTTTATACAATTGCAAATATTCTCATGTTAGTTTTTAGTCGGGAGCTAAGAAACAGCATGTGTTTATTTACATTTCCTAATCAGTTGAGATTTTTATTTATTGAGGTGGTCTTAATTTATTAATAAAAAAATGAAGTATAATTTTCACCATTATTTGCAATGATTTGTTACCAATTATCAGGCAGCTCATCTTTTAATTACAATTTCTCAGGTTTTTATGTAGGTACTCCAAAATCTTTCGAAAAAAAAGAGCATACCTTGATGAAAAAAAGCTACAAACTTGATAAAAACAATGTCTTATCGTCAAAATGTTTGTTAATATTAAGAGGAAAGAACAAAGTGTGTTTTTGATTATTTTATTAATTATTTTAATTTTTTCTATGACGCTCGAAAATCTTGTTATTCTTGACTCAGCGAGTGAGCTAAAGATTAATATTGAATATTTTAGCGTCTTTTTTTGCGTTAAAAGCACATTGTGTTGGAAAATCAAATAATTGAATTTGATCAAATTTTCTGGGCTTATTCACAAATGAATGAAATAATTTGGGATCTTTTAAAAATCTTGGTAATATATATATATATATATATATATATATATATATATATATATATATATATATATATATACAAGTATAGGATTGGTGCATACGGAATAAATTCCAATAACCAACAAATACTATTCTTAAAAGAGTGCTCAATACAGAGTAGAGCAAATATAATTATTTATTCGAAAATTATAACATAAATATGTTATAAAATCACTATAAAAATAGGCATTTTGGTTCAAAATTTCTGGTGTCTTATGAAGTAATGGTGCTGAATGTAGAACCTGTATTCTACATACAACACCATCACTTGATAAGACACATAAGTGTTGAAACAAAATGGCTATTTTTGTAGTGATTTTATGACATATTTATGTTATAATTTTCGAATAAATAATTATATATATATATATATATATATATATATATATATATATATATATATATTACATTTTTTATCACACTTTTTTAACGTTATGGAATTTCGAGAAATTAAAGTTGTCGCCATTTTATATTTTTAATTTCGCACGCGCGTGTTGTTTGTTTTGGATTTTGATGACTGCACAGTATAGTAAGGCAAATTGGGTACCATCTGTGAGAAAAAGAGCACCATGACGCAATTCACTCCGCCAGAAATTTGGAAAAGGCATGTTGTACTGCTTGGCATTCGCACCGGAAGCTCTAATACGGACATTTCAGAGTGTTTGGATGCCAATCTGAGGATAGTGCAGAGAATTCGGAAAGAGTTGGATGAGTCTAATGGTAATTACGAAGATACGGAAGCTCGAAAAACTCACTCTGATCGTCCTTATAAAAAAAGAACTTCCGAATGTGTTGGTGAAACTCATCACGGAGGGCTACTTCAAGAGCCTCGAGGTGGTAGTGCTTCCCTCGGCCAAGAAAGTGGCTGTGGGAAAATCCTGTGTCTGGCAACGACTCTGCGTCATGCAACACAAGCAGACACAATCATGGCTTGTTCTGCGACAACGCCACCTCTTACATCTGGACACCAAACTCTCCAGACTGTAACCCTCTTGATTATTATGTGTGGGGCGTAGTTGAGCGAGGGACCAACAAAAATCCTTGTAACACCAAAGATGAACTGAATGCAAGGATTATAACAGCATTCACCAACGAAATAAGGAGACTGTCCAGAAGAATTGCAGGAGATTCCGAAATCGTCTGAAGGCCGTTCTTGAAGCCAATGGTGATTTACTCTTTAGTATTTCAAGATATTTTTGTGTAATTTTAGTAAATATATCTGCTAAAATGAGATGTCAGTGTTATGTTCATTTTTTGCGTAATTAAGACAATAATTTATCCATCCTACCCTGTATATTAGTTAAAAGTAGGACTCCTTCGAGAATTTAAATCATCAATTTGTTTTTGTCAAACAGAAACACCATTTACCGAAAATTGTCTTTGAATCGTAAAATAAAAAATGTAATAAAACTATGACATTATATTATTAGAACATATTTTAATTGCTTTTATAAATGAGATACATTAAGGACACTATTGTCTTTAGGAAAACAATATTTTGATGAATAATGAATTTTTACAATAATTATTTTCATTTTTAAAAATTTTAATTAGAAAAATTTATTAAGTTTTAATTTTTTAAAATCTGTATTAATTCCAACCTTTTAGATGATGTTATTAAGTGAAAGTTTACTAATAATAAATGGAAAAGCTTAATATAAATCATTAAACACAAATATTAAAAACATTTTTTTAACTGTTTTGTATGTTTATAGACGTGCCGATTTTTGTAAGTACGGACGACCATAAGTTTTCTGAGTGCTTAAAAATTATATAAAAAAAGTGCTCACGTCATTTTCTTCAATTATGTTTTACAGGTAAAGTCTCCGTAGAACAATATTAGACCTGTCATCAGACTGTCAACACGTCAAAACAGCTACTGTCGGGTTAAAAACACAGTCACTGTCTGGTTAAAAATGCATTTCTGTAATATTTTAAACTTAAAGCAAATAATATTTGTTTCAAATCAGATTAATTATATGTTAAAGTAACTAATTTCCACAAATAATGCTTAAGAAAAGTATATTTTATTTTTGGAGAATTTTTTAATAAAGTGAATGAAAGACGTCTAAAGTAGGGGGCGCTAATCAGCTATTTTAGCATAAAAAACTTCTAGTCAATTTAAATAATTTTTTTAAATAGTGCAAACTATTTTGCTTATTGAAAATATTAATTTTAATCTATTAGTCTGAAATCAAAACTAGAATAAAAACTTCAAGAAAGATTTTTCATTATTAAAATTTCATTTTAAACCTTAGGTATCGTGTTTTTTTGTGGAGGTCTCTTAAAAACGTTTTCTACAAACTCTTGAATCTAATTTTCATGAGAGAAGGTTTTCCACCATATATATAAACGGTCTGCAGCAATCGGTTGGATATGATGGATTGGATAAAACAGAATAGCCAAGTTACAAATTTTTTCCTGTGTCATCATGGAGGAGAATATTTTGCCTATTGGCAAGCACAGGATACATTTCGTTGCAGTTGCTGAACGTATCAATGTGCATTTAATATTTGATTGCGTTTTCAGAATTCGAAATGAATTATACCCGACGATCTCACAACACGCACAACGTTGCCTTTCTTCCATGGAGCCCAGCGTTTGGGATCAGGAGTAGAGAGTTGTCCTTGTCAATTACTTTTGCTACAGCGAATTTCTCCCCACTGGTGCAATTAACAGTTCCTAGGCCTCACTTTACAGCTTTTAGATGTTTTCTTCTTTTTCAATTTACAGTGGAAATTTATTTATTTTCTTCTTTTTTAACAGTTGCCAGCAGTTTGATCAATGATCAATTTCGAATTTTGGAGGCAGAATAGGAGGTGATAAATGGCTACAGATTTTAGAACCAAATTTTGCCTTGAGCTAACGTTCTGTGCCCAGGTCTCATCATCCGTGATCACGTGCTACAGAAAGCCTTAATCGACTCTCTTTTACTGCTCGAAAAGTTAACAAGAAATTCCCATGCTCTGGAATAGAACTTGTGTTCTTCAGTCAATTGCCTGGGGCGACAACAAGGTGTCAATTTCTCGTGCGCGATTTCAGGGATCAGCAACATCTCTCATCTCATCTCTCATCTTGAATAAAGGTTTCAACGCACGCTATGTTGTCTTCTGTTGTTGACGATGGGTCCACTACTTCTGTGTATAGAAATTCATACTCACTCTCTCGCTAATAGTCTTGTGTCAGACTAAGCTGAGTCGGATAAATAGCTCTGAATCTCGTCAAGGTCAAGTGAGTATGGTTCAAGTTTATCAAACCCTACTACTGTGTAGTGAGTTTAATTCTCATTTGGTGTAGCCTCACAGACTATTACTATTGCAGTGAATTCGATCCTCATTTGGAGGGCCGAGTGAATATTACATTAAACATTTTTGAGAGTAATAATGCATTTTCCAGATAGATGCTATTTAATCCATAGCTAGGGAAAGAAGAGATGGATTCATACCTCACACAAGGGTATTTGCGCGTAAGGGAATCTAACGAACCCGACTGGAATTCGAACTTCGTTCTCCGATTTCTCATGAAGTTGGAAAGAAGAATAGTAAATATCTACGCACAGCTGACTTCAGGTGTAGCCGCTGTGCCTGGGCGTCTTTTCTTTTTATGCGCCGTGTTCTTTCAGGACGTAGGCGATCATGGCCCTCCACTTCTCCCTATCCCTTCTATCTCTCAATAAGTTTCGTCCCCCTGCCACCTCCCCAGACCACATTCTGTCATCCACTTGCTTAATCCCGCCAGGTATGTCATGTATTGTTTTCCCTTGTCTCTCCTTCCCTCTCTTCGACCTGTGAGTATCACATTCTCCAGGCTCTTCTTTCTCATTACATGTCCCAGAGATTTCATCTGCCTCTTCCTTATGTTAAGTCTAAGCCTCCTCCTTGTTTGCATCCTCTCCAAAACCTCATCATTGCTCACACGCTCGGTCCATGATATCCTTAGCATCCTTCTGTAGAACAATATCTCCGTTGCCTCGAGTCTCTTCTTCATCATTGACCGTCCAACATTCGCTGCTGTATAGGAGGACAGACGTCACGTAGCAGCTGATTAGTCTTTTCTTCGTTACCAAAGAAATCCTCCTGTCTCGCAATCCTTTGCTCAGCTTTTGGAATACATCCTTGGCCATCCCAATACGTCTTCGGATCTCAGCGTCACACCCACCGTCCTCCGTCAAAACACTTCCCAGATATTTAAACTTCCGCACCTGCTTGATTTTAGTGTCCCCGACCTGTACATCGCATTTCGGGCTCATCCTTTTACTGATCACCATGCATTCTGTCTTCTTGTAGTTTATGGTGAGTCCCTTCTTCTCGCGCTCCTTCGCTACCTTCTGTAGGAGGTTTTGTAGTTTCTTTTCCGTCTCTGCTATCAGTACTGTATCATCTGCGTATCTTATGTTGGTAAGATTGTGGCCACCAATACTGAGTCCTGGTAGGATTTCCAATTCTCTCAGAAGTGCCTCGCTGTATAGGCTGAATAAGTCCGGTGAGAAGACACATCCTTGCCTTACGCCCCTTTCTATTTTTATATATCTACTGAATTCATTCTCTATGCGTATGCATGCTGTTTGCTGCCAGGTTCTTGATTATTCTAATATCTTTCCCGAATATATCAAGATTGCTGAGCAGTTCCAACAGATCTTTGTGGCGTACTTTGTCGAACACTTTTGTGTAGTCTATAAGACATAGGTACACGTCCTTCTTCATTTGTATGGCTCTTTCTGATAACATTGTAAGCATGAATATCGCGTTCCTTATTCTGGTGTCTTTAATGAATCCACACTGTTCTTGTCCTATCTCTGGACTGATTCTACTGCGCGCCCAATTCATCAGAATACGGATGATGAGTTTTGTTATGTGGCTCATTAGGTTGATTGTTCGGTGAAGTTCACATTCGTATGCGCCTGGTTTCTTAGTGCTATGAAAATAGATCTGCTAAAGTCTTCCGGTATGTCCCCACTGTTGCAGATTTCAGTTATTATTTCTGTGATCTTGTCTGTGCCAAATTCATCTAAGGCTGTCAGTATTTCTGTTAAAATTCCGTCTGGCCCTGCCGTTTTGTTTCTGTTCAATTTAACCAGTGCAACTTCTACTTCGGTTTTTAGAATTTCAGGTCCGTCGGTAGTTCTATGTATTGCTGGTTGTTCTCTTTCGTCATGGAAGAGTTCTGCAGTATACTCGCTCCAGCGTTAAAGGATTTTTTTCCTTCTCTAATATGAGTATTCCATCCTTTGATTTTCAGCAGCCTGTTGACGAACATGTCTTCTGTCCTGTTAGTTGCCTTATTTGTTTATGCATATCTCCTTTGTTTGTAGTACTCAATCTCTCTATTTCTGCACATTTTTTGTTTAGCCATTCTTCTTTAGCCTGACTGTATTTGGTATTTATTTCATTGTGTAATTTTCTGTATCCCATTCCGTATCTTGGTAGAGTTTTCTGTCTCCTTTGCATCATGTCAAGAATATTCCTCAGTCATCCATTCGTTTTTTTTTCTTTTTCGTTCATTCTCCTTTGGGATGATATCGCTTGCTGATGTTACGAAAGCGTCTCTTAGTGAGTCCTATTTCGAGTTTCCATTGTGTCCCTCGTATATTCTTTTCACATTGTCCGTATATCTTTCTTTCAGGTTCGGGCCTCTCAGGAGTCTGTTGTATTTCAATTTGTAGTGCTGCGTTAGGTTTCTTCGTTTTCCGTAGTTTCACTCTTAGCTTACATGTAACAGGGCGATGATCGCTCCCGTAGTCAGAACTTGAGTAGGGTTTGGAGTGAACGATTGCAATCCTGAATCTTTTGTTGATAGTTATGTAGTCTATTTGGTTTTTAGTGTCTCCTCCATGTCCATAATCGTCTCGGATGTTCTTGGAATCATGTGTTGGATGTTACCTGGTGTGCACCATTGGATCCATTTTTCTCCACGTTCGTTACGGGTTCCTAGTCCGAATTCTCCGGCTATATCCCCTGCCCTCTCGCTACCTACTTTGGCGTTTAGGTCTCCCATGATCATAATGACTTCCTGTGATTTGCAAAGAGCCTTGGAATTGTCTAGCTTGGAGTAGAAAGCTTCATTTTCTTCCTCATTACTTTGCGCTGTCGGTGCGTACATTATTATGATAGATATGTTGAAAGGCTTTCCTTTCAGCTTGACTACCAGAATTCTTTCGGGTAGTTGGTAATATCCCAGAACGCATTTCTTAAATGTTTTATCTAGCATTAATCCTACTGCTTTGTCGTTTTTCTCTGCGACTGCATAAGTAATCCTGTGCTCGTCGTTGACAAGATCTCTGTTGCTTGGCTATCTGGTGTCACATAAACCTAGGATGTTGATTTTTAACCTGCTCATCTTCTGTTTCACATTATCTAACTGGATGCAGTTGTTCAACGTCCGAACGTTCCATGTCACGACAGTTATATTTTGTGTGATGCAAACAGTCGCAAGATAACGGTCCGGTGACACCTGTCGCTTATTTCGTTCCTTTCTGGGCGAGGGATTGGTTCCGAGGGATGGTATCTCCTTTACGCCGTTTATGCTAGCAGTCGCTGGATGATGGTCAGGTGATACCTGTTGCGCATGTCTGTCCTTACCGGGCCAGGAATTAACTCCCATAGACTTAACCCCCTTCACACCGTTTCGTTTCATATTGTGTGTGTTGTTAGCAATAATATAACACGGGATTGATAGTGGAGTGGTCTCCTGTTGCCTTTTCCATCGCGATTTATGGAGACATCACCTCTAGGCAGCTGGCCGTTGACTCAGAGTGTTCCTCCACTCTTTGTTAGGTCTTGTATTTCAACCTTCTGGCTCGCTAAAATGCCGCTTCACTCGGAAGTATTTGGAGTGAGGTAGTCGGTTCAGTTGCCGACATTTCGACTGTGGAATACTTACCATATATATATATATATATATATATATATATATATATATATATATATATATATATATATATATATATATATATATATATATAAAAGGCAGGATGGGTGTTTGTGTGTGTGTAACGAATGCACGGCCGCAATTTTCGACGGATTTGCACCAAAATTTACATGCACATGCTCCAAGTTAGTAAGAAGGCCAAGGCCGACTTTGCATTTCCCAATTCCCATCGATAGTGGAAATAATCGATTTTTTCATGCTTCTACGGTAGTTTTCATGTAGTTTGCGGCCATTTTCTACTGGCCAGAGTGAGAGCCTATAGCTGGCTGCCACGAATAGGCAGGAAGGTTCTATTGGCCAGCGTGAGAGCCAACAGCTGACTGACACGAAAATTAACTAGCATGCTAGCATGAAAAAAAATCGATAGCTGCATTCGTCACAAGTGGTAAAAATTTAAATCTGTATGGCACTTTACTCCAATTGGCACATTCGTTTGCTTAAACTCAACGTTGATTCTGATTCCGTAGAACTGGGTTGGGTGTGAAAAATAATTGTTGTTAACATTCTTTTTTCATTCGGTTCTTCCAGTTACGAGTCCTTTTTTAAAGCTGGTCGATTTGTGTTCATTTTGTTTAATTCTTTTTTCGTAACAGATTTAATGTTTAGTATAGAGCTTAGAAAAAATTCGCAGTGTGAGATAGGCAAGAAGTAAGGCATGTAGCAACATCAGCACGGCAAAGGGCACTCCTTTAAAGGCAAGGAAGGGCAAAAATATTTTAAGTCAAGTGATAGCGATTGCTGTATGAGTCGTACGATTTTTGAATCAAGCACGGGCAACGCCGGGCCATGCTGCTAGTATATATATATATATATATATATATATATACGAAACGGCCGTTCAGTGCTTTCTGCATTCTGTTGAGGTTTCTTCTAGACTCGATGAATTACTTAATTATAATTATCTCAAATCCTCCTAATAATTTCTATCATTTATATATATATATATATATATATATATATATATATAGAGAGAGAGAGAGAGAGAGAGAGAGATAGAGAGAGATAGAGAGAGAGTGTGTGTTACTCTGCCCTGAAACTGTATGTAAAAGTTTTTCTTTTTTAAGATCAGAGTTAGTAAAATGGGGCAACAGAATAAAAAGAATAGTGTCACTACAAAATTGACTTGTCCAACCACAGACGACACTGGTCCGCATCAAATTGAGTCCTCAATCGGCACATTTATAGTCTAACTAGACGGATATAGAGTACTGGTTCATTTCAAATCGGCATTTCAACTTGAAAATACTCTTTCCTTCTTTTACACCGGTAACATGATAAACCAGTATCTGTTACTTCTATATTTAAACATTCTTTTAACATAAACGTAAGCAAAATACTTTTGTGACGCAAACGTTCTATATTAGATCTTATTGTATCATCTAACATCAAAGTGGACGGCCATTTTTTCTCACTCTCTTAGAAAAGAATGAAAAGATTTCCCATTGTTTTTTTTTAATTATTTTATCAAGGACACATTTCTGATCGTCCTCTTTTCTGAGCCACGCCTCTTCAGGACTTTGGCGATAATGACTCTCCACAACTTCCTGTTCTTTGTAGCTATTAATAAATTTTGCCTTTTCGTTATTTCACCTGAACCCTGTTCTGCTATCTATTTAATCAATGGAGAGAAAGAAGAAATAAATCAAACTACAGAAAAGTAAAAATACCAGAATTTCTTTCTTCTTCTTCATATCTCATTCTCTGATGAAGCTTTAATAAAAGTGAAACATGTCAGACTGATAGATATTTCCTATTTGTTCTTTATCTTACCACACACACACACACACATACATATATATTAATGCATGTTTCATTAAATAATATAGACAAGTTTTGTCTATTTATTTTAAGTAAGTTCCTTTCGTATTGTCTGATAAGCTTAATCACATTATCGTTGAAAGATTATTTAATGAAACATGCATTAATGAAAAATTGCTGCCGAAATATACACAATATATATATATATATATATATATATATATATATATATATATATATATATATATTCAATTGGATAATTTAGACATATCATGTCGATTAGTTTTCGTTGTGATCCTTTCAAGTTCGCAGATTAATATTTTGGTAGATTTAGAAAATTGAGTAAGAAAAGTACCAAAATTTTTTTTCGAACAGTTACAACGACGATGCTAACAAAAAGACTTACATTTTCATTTGGCTGAACATAGCTCAATACATCAACACTTAAAGGAACACTCAGGCCCACACTCACAGATTAGACGGATATTAGTTGAAAATACTTCTATATTACATAAAAACAATAACAAGCAAAAACTAAAAATCCTTGAAGCCCTTTATATAAGAGAGTTGAAACCCCAAATAGATAAATCAACTATGATTTTAGCAACAAAGTCCTTAAATGCTTATGAAAAATAATTATTATATACGTATGAGCAAAAACAAAAACGTTACTCTCCTTACACTTAAAAAAATTAAAAAAAAAAGAACACGTGAACTTCATTTAAACTTAATAATTAAAGAACGAAGGATTTGGGGGGGGGGCAGATTCCTCACATCAACATAAGGACAAGAATTAATGTAATTATATGTCCGCAAATCCTTCGTTTTTGAGTTATTAAGCTTAAAGAATGTTTACGGTTAGATGGCGCAGTGTTGTCATGTAGACTAGGTTACATTTGCCATTCGTGTACATTTGTGGCTAGTCTGTCTTCAACGTTTAACGTGTGTAGTAGTGAGGTAACTGAGAAGTGTTCCGTTTAACAATGGCATAATATTCGTATCGTGAGCAGGCAGATATGTTTTTTCACAGAGGGCTGCAAATAGTATTGAGCGCGAGGTTTCCTTGAAACTTAACTAAAAACGAAGGATTTTCAGATATATGTTTATATGGACTTTTGTCCTGGGTTTGGTGTGAGGAACCCATCAGCAGTGTTTGTGTTATATAGGAATAAAGTGTCGCTGCCGACACTTGGGTTTGAACATAGATCGCCAGTGAATAAACACAGGCGATCCCATTGAATTAAGTAGACCACGTGACCATAGAGGAAACGCATAAGTAGGAAGACGCGTG
Organism: Acanthosepion esculentum; assembly: GCA_964036315.1. Taxonomy (NCBI): domain Eukaryota; kingdom Metazoa; phylum Mollusca; class Cephalopoda; order Sepiida; family Sepiidae; genus Acanthosepion; species Acanthosepion esculentum. Next base: position 55,699,222 of record OZ038491.1, on the reverse strand, counting down.
ACGTCTAATTGATCGGTATTTCTGTTCTATCCTTTATTACTATTCGGATCGCTATTTCTACTCTATCTTTCTATACTATATGGACCGCTATTCTCTACTCTATTCACAATAGTATTTCTCTGTTCGGGTTACTTGTCGGGCGTGTATTATCGAGCAAGTACTATTGGTGCGAGTGTTATTCGAAGGCATCTTACACCAGTATTGTTCAACGGCATTACTATCGTTGTATCTGCGGTTACAAAGTCTCTATTACAACGAGCATTACGAAAGTGACAACACGTATTCGTTGACATCACAAAATTGGCAACAAGTGTTCGTTGACATCACAAAAGTTTGTAAAAGTATTTTTGATATACCCTGTCTCTCTCTCTCTCTCTCTCTCTCTCTCTCTATCTATCTATCTATATATATATATATATATATATATATATATATATATATATATATGTGTGTGTGTATATATATATATATATATATATGAAGAAATATAGTCTTAAGATGTGCTATATTTATGGGATAAAGTGCTCAATATCAGAGATAGAGCGTGTGTAAATATAAAAGTGAACATAAAAGTCAACACTTAGAGGCGACAGTTTCATGCTAGATGCAATCGTCAGGCCATATATATATATATATATATATATATATATATATATATATATATATATATATATAATGTAGATAGGTTTGTTTGTGCATTGGCGAAATCGTTTGCGGGAGTGCCCTTCATTCTTAAATAGAGGGAAAAAGATACACGTCAAGCGTTGATTTCAAAAGCTGGTTTTCAACGCCGACCGGATGCACGGGGGATTTGCGTGACGCAGCCTTCCAAGACAAAACCGCTTACGAAGCGGCCGCATTTATAAAATATCCGATCCAGAACAGTTATACCCGTATTACATGCGGTATTTAAAGCAAACGGAATAGAGAAAGCACGAAATGACAGGAGAATCTTATGAATATTTCAACCCAAGCCACAACTGAAACATTTTAAAAACAACTATATAAAAATAAAAATGCTGCTGTTAAAAATAGCGCGCGTACACACACACATACGCACACACACATAAGTTTTGTTAAAAACGACTGTCAAGTTACTGCGTTTAAGTTTTTATTTAATTTGTCTTGTGTTCTTATAATTTTTCTCTTTTCTGAACACGGCTACAATGTACTGACCGTGTTTGCAAAAATAAAAAAAATATATCCTATGACTCAATGTACATACATAAAAACATCCATACATTAAGTTAAAATTAAAAATAAAAGCATCCTTGATAATACCTAAAGGAATAGCCGAAAGCGCTTGGACATACAGAACATTCGGATAATTTATATATAATTTATGCCCAGAAAAGAAATTGAAATTATAAGAACATAAGAAAAATTAAATAAAAAACTTAACTGCAGTACATTGTCAGTAGTTTTTAACGAAACTTGTATAAAAGAGGGATTTCTGTCCAAATACAGTTATATATAATACCTGACAACCGGACTAAGAAAGCCTTGCGGATATAAAGAATTGGTTACAAAGTCCGGATATGAGGGGTTATATTTAGATTAAAATAAAAGGACTGGAATCAGGTTTAACATTTATTTTGAATGTTTTATAGTAAACAAAATAAGCTAATGGTGAGTGAAATATAACGGAATTGATTTTAAGGAAAAAGAAATAAATTATGTAATGTTAATGAAAATCCATTAAACAAATAATGTAATGTAATGTTTTTAATGTCTGTTGCATGATGATTCTTTCTCTTCTAATGTCATCCTCAATTTTTTTTCCGTATTTCGTTTTGCTTATGTTCTTGAATTTTTTTAAAACGAAAGACACTTTTTAACTCTGCGTGTGCTATTGCAATCGTTATAGCTGAATGCTGGTTTTCTTTCCATAAAACTGACTACCTTTTCATAAGCTTTTTTAATTTCAGTTTAGGTTTCATCACAATCATGTTTTTTATTTCTTTGTTATTTGTGACAGTGTGAACGCTATAGGAGGGTTTCTTTGGAAGATTTTATATCATACAATGTTGACTTTCCTATGTTGAATTCAATCATTAGTTGCAATGAACTTTCACCAGAGTCTAGGTTGTTTAAAATTTACACTTTTTGCGATAACTCCAAAGTTGTTCTTTCCCTCTTATTCCCATCATCTTTTGCACCAATACAAACCATTAGGGTGCAAGTAGCATAAGCAATTATCCAAAGTAAATTTCCCGAAAAACAAAAATTTCAAATCAGTTACATATCACCCAAATAGTTCAAATATACACTTCAAAATCATGTCCGGATATGCGATGCGGGATTCCGTATATGAGGCACTCCGGATATGAGGATTCTACTATATATATATATATATATATATATATATATATATATATATATATATATATATGTGTGTGTGTGTGTGTGTGTGTGTGTGTGTGTGTGTAATTAGAAGGAAGAGTCCACTTGTGCTTCTTATAGTATGTAAAATAGATAGGTTGGTTAATAAAACAAGGGCAAACGAAAGGGTACCAATGTGATTAGTACGAAAAATATTTATTAAATATTAATTATTAACTGCAAGACAAAAATGAAGCAAGGAAATTAAGGTTTTAAGTACGGAATTTTCGGGCCTGCCTGTGTCCTTCATCAGCGGTGCGAGAATTAAACAGAGAAATGGGGGAAGACTAACCAAGTGTTGTCCTTGTGGCTGGTGTGACTGCTTGTTTAGATGGTATTATTAGTAAAAATCCGATATCTCACTGTGCGAAACTTCTTGTCAATATCTATATGCCACAAAGTCCCCAAACAACACTCCGCATGTTTTGAATTCAGAGTTGTCATTTTCCTAGACCAGTTGCCATCCAAGGCTATAGAACACAATCTGCCCTGCTATTTACCCTTAGCTGGAAGGAGAAGAAGAGGATTAATACCTTTCCCAAGGATATTAGCACGTAAGTAATGGATTCCTCAATCCGAGCTGCTATCCATTACTACACGGTGCCTCCTATTTTACACATATTTTATATATATATATATATATATATATATATATATATATATATATATATATATATATATATATGCAGGATATTTTCATTCAAAAAGGTCTGGTTAAATAATTTATACATATCATGTCGATTAGCTTTCGTTTTGATCCTTTCGTGCCCACGGATTAATTTCTTAGTAGCCTTAGAAAATTGATGAAGAAAAATACCAAAATACAAAAAAACTAACCCCCTGAAGATGGTCTCAGACGAGACTGAAAGTACCTGGGAAAATAAAAACTATTTGAAAGAAAATTTGTTCATTTTTCTTAATCAACTTTCTAAGGCTACCAAGAAATTAATCCGTGACCTCGAAAGGATCACTGCTAAATTATTTAACCAAACCTGTTTGAATATATATATATATATATATATATATATATATATGAAGAAATATAGTCTTAAGGTTTGCTATATTTATGGGATAAAGTGCTCAATATCAGAGATAGAGCATGTGTAAAAGAAGTGAACATTGAAGTCAACACTTAGAGGCGACAGTCTGTTTCATGCTAGACGCAATCGTCAGGCCTGTGTGTGTCGTGCGAAACAATTTTCTTGCCAGAATCCATCTTGCATATTTATAAATATATCATTTGTGTGTGTATTGAATACTTATATACTGCTACCATATCTGGTCAGCTGCTATATATCACAAGATTTCTGATCAAATTCAAAGAGTCTGTCATGTAATTGATCCTGACCAGGCATCTCGGTTTCAGTCACTGCTAGACTGGCAACTAGGTCGCACCGTTTTAGTATCGAATGCCTAGATGCAACCGTGTATTCTAATTAGATTCTGATAGTTTCTTTTCTTGCATTTCTCGTTTATGGAACTCCCTTCCAATTTCTTGCTTCCCTTCTAACTACAATTTTCAAAAAAAAAAAAAATTAAATGCAATCATCTTCTGTCTCCCTTTCGGAAAATACATCTATTGGATACTTTGGTACACATCATCAATGATGTTTCTAGCCGCGGTTCATTAGTGATTTCGGGTCTTTCAACATCATACCCGATCTCCACGGTGGCCCTGATCGGGTATCGACTTGTGTACCTTCCGATAGCTACAGTTTTTCCCATCTTTATAACTACACACTGCAACTACACTTAGCAATTTATAGCCCACTCCGCGATAACATCCGTATCACCAGCAATGTGCGCTCTTCCATAAAAAAAGGAAGCAAACGTACACACGATTTCTATCTTGTCAGAAACATGGCGGCGTGCTCGGATTGAAAGTGGTAAGTAACGATCGTTTCCCTCACTGAGACATATGCACATACATGTATACATACGAAAACGCGCAAAATCTGTTCTTTTATTGTCCTTTCTCTTCACTAATGTCTTCTCATTCTCTTTCATTCCCTGCATGCACCCTTTGCATGCTAGTGGTATTATTATCAAAATGCTTGTGGTGAAAGCATTATATATATATATATATATATATATATATATATATATATATATATATATATATATATTTGTATGTTACGGATAGTGTCAATCAAAATTCGTAAATAATTATATAGGCCACACTACAACATGTTTGACACGCAGACTCACTCTACACCTTTCTGACCATAGCTCAATTAGATCTCATTTAAATAGTCATGGAGACCTACCGGACACTATTCGTAACATACTCGTTGACAACGCAAATATAATAGCATCATCTACACGCATAAAAGGCTAAAATAATGGAAGCCTTATTAATAATAAAAAAACAACACTTAATAATACTAACTTTGAACATGGACACAATATCTTGACCGTGTTTTGAAAAATGAAAACATTTTATAAAACATACATACAACAAACTATTTCTTATTTAACAGTTAAAATATTTAATCCTTGAAAATGGTTAAATGTATAGCCGAAAGCGCTCGGATAAAAAGAATATTCGGACAGTTTTTATATAATTTATCGTCCGAAAAGAAAAAATGGTTAAATGATAAATTGTATAAAAAACTAAATAAAAGCACCTTTTCTGTCGTATTTAACGAAATGTGCATACATATATATATATGTCAGTCACAGACAGTACTGTTTCGCTGTATCACAGCTCCTCAGTGCGACTAGACTTCCGAATGCCTCAAGCCCGGATTGAAACACAACTAATTTTTAGCCAGAGCTATCTTCACTCGGTAGAGTTACACAACTAAATCTAGCGTATTGTTTTTAAAAATGTCAAACAAATGCCAATCAACCAAAGTGCTCCATTCATTTTACTGAAGAGCTTTGCATTATATATATATATATATATATATATATATATATATATATATATATATATATATATATAGATAGATAGATAGATAGATAGATTTGGCTGAATCGTTCTGTCGATTGAAGATGACTCTGACTGACCAAATCGGTTGGGTTTCGATCCGAGCTTGAAGCATTCGGTTGTCTTGTCGCACTGACGAGCTGTGATACAGCGAAACAGTACTGTCTGCGAATGAGTGAATGACATAATATATATATATATATATATATATATGCTTCCATAAACTTGTCAAGTTTATGGAAGTAGTGAAGTTATTGCTTGAATAATTTATGTAGTTAAGTAAGAGTCGAACATGTTTTAATTATTCAGGGTGTTCCAGAAGTCTTGGGCACATTTCAAGTCCTCATATCTGCTGAACTATGAATGATAGTAAGATGAAATTGGTACCATTTTAAAACTAAATTCATTAAGTTTTTTGTAATGCTAATGAATTTTACATATTTTTTCAGACCCAGTATTGGCGTTCACTCAACCAGAATTTGCGTCCCTGAATTTGCAAAAACTGAATCATGGACTCTTGTTCAACGTGCATTTCCCAAGTCTCCAGATCTCACACCCTGCGATTTCTTTTTGTGGAGGTTTGTGAAAGGACTGGTCTATGTGCCTGCTCTTTCAAAAGACGTGGGTGACCTGAAGGCCCGAATAACGGAAGCTGTTACAACCGTCGACAACGCAATGCTGGAACGCGTTTGGCATGAATTGGACTATCGGCTTGATGTGTGCCGTGTGACCGACAGTGCTCACATTGAACATCTTTGAACATTCCATGTAAAACTTGAGACTAGATTCTTTCAGAATATGTCAGTCGCGTTTTTTGAGATATTCAATGTCAAAATGTGCCCAAGACTTTTGCAACATCCTGTATATTCAGATCTTCTTTAATTATATCTCTAGAAAAAAATCCTGTTTGTTCTTGGTTGATACGATAAGATAGACGAGTAGAGTAAAGTGTACTTAGTCTTTCCAAAATCAGTAGGCGTACTGCCTTAGACTGGCAGAGATAGGAGACGTTCATTCGAACAAAACGGCCAAGTGTTGTTTTCGTCAGATATATTATCTGACAGCGTTACCAATGAAATTGAATGTCTGACAAGAACATTCAGCCGCCAATAGACTTCACAGTGTGAAGAATAATTTTCTTGGTATTTTTGAGTTGAAAAGAATAATAATTAACTAACTTGGATTTGACAAGAGACTTGAACGGTTTAGTTCAGATGAAAATGTCCTCTCTTTGTATCTTTGCTTCATATGTCATCACGTGGTGTGTCTCGAATTCTAAGTATGGTCCTTTTTTGTCGTTCGCAAAGTTTCCAGTGAATCTATAAACTTACTGTAATTGCTGCAAGGTGGGAAAAAACATCGCTGAAGGAAACAGACTAGCGAAATGAAGTAACATGTTTATCACCAAATGAGTTCCACATATGGCCTTAAAAAAATTACAATGAAATCCTTTCTTTCTCTCTCTCTCTCTCTCTCGCTCCCTCCCTCTCTCTCCCTCTCTCCCACCTCTCTCTCTCTACTTTTCCCAACAACATCAAATTCACTTGTTCGGGAGATAACGAATTAGCATCTAAACGTACCAATGTGTTTTGAACAAATCTTGTTAAAAGAAGAGATTAAATCTATTTAAATATTTCTTTAAATGTGTAAAAGTTTTTGCAAACGCTAAATATGATAATGGCTGGAGAATAACGGCCCAGGAGTTGCGATAAAAAGCAACGGGAATTAAGATATACTCGTCAATAATTAATAATAATTGATAATGCTTTATCTAAGAAATAATTCGACAGCTAAACTAGTAAGTCAATAAATAAATAAATAATAATAATCAATATTTAATCTAAATAATAATATTATAGCCAAACCTACTAGCGTATTATAGACAAAGACTATTGTATTATAGACAAAGGCGATGATCGCGTATCAGCCTATCAGAGAAAAGAAAGAATATAAGCTATATAACTATACTTCAATTAGAATAATATATCGGCTTTCGGAGCTGAATCGAAAAGTCAGACGCTTTATAAATGCAGGCTTCTGATGATAAAGGTGTTATGAATAATCAAAAGTGGTCTCCCCTTGTTCCGTTACTCTCATCTTTGATATAGCTATTACTGTTTACTGGGACTATAAAAGGGCACCATACGCGAATATTGTGTTCTCAGTTGAATAAAGCTTTCTTAAGGCTTACACCTGCGTACTTTTGTCATTACAAAAGAATGTGAATTTAAGAAAAGATAGGGCAAGTAAGAACAACAACAATTATTTGTATCTAATAACAAAAACTTAACTTAACTCGCCGTATCGAAGAGCCAGGACTTTTGCTCTTGACATTATGCATTTATAAGAGATAAATTATGAGCGCACAAACGTGCAAATAAAACAAATTACAGTAGATGAATACGCTTATATCAGGTTAGTCTACGAATGATAGTAGTACTATGTAATTCAGTACTACCTGCTTCATAGTCGATTTATCGGCCATTAAACCGTTTTTCTCCATCAGATTTTTCTGGTGATGAGAAGTAGACTGACACCCATCAGGATTAAAAACAAGCCCTGTGAAAAGGTGGGTGAACCATCATTTAAGTTCAAATGCCATCTGTTACAATGGGAGAAAACAAAGCTCCATACTTATGTATGTTTACAATGGCGACAGGGCATCGTTGGGCGGAGGGCTTCGTAGACAGAAGTCAACGGCCGGGGCGTAGTGTTCCTTCAACCGAATAAACTTACACGCAATTACGTTGGAGGACATCGCTTCTGGTTTGACATGGAAAAGAATGGGTTCCGTTGTGTATATTTGTCCAATACACCTGACGCATGATTGAATACATCTCCGCATTTTAACCCAGATATGTGGGGGAAAATAGCCAGGTACTCAGCTACACTACGGCCACACTAAATCATGGCGACTGCTGCTGCTGATGATTACAATGTACTCACTCTTAATGAACATATGTGTGTGAAATCAAATGATAGAAGCAGCAGATAAATAAACTGCAACAGCTTCAAGTTTTAGAGAATACCATTCCGCTTCAGATTACGTGAACTGACACTACAGAATCATAAATAAAAGAAGTTCGAGGATTTTTCAACAACAGCGACAACTAAAATTGATGCCACAAGTCGAAGAGAAAATAATGACATAATCAAGATGTTAACGTCCCACACAACTCCAAACAAAAAGTTAGGAAGGAAGCTACACATGACTTTTAGAAAGAGCGATAACAATTAGTGGATTTGAGAAACCTAATTTGTATTTATTCTCTAACACTTCGCCCCATCACCTCAACCTCCGACGTGTAACTCTCCGGGTTGAGGTGTCTACTCGGTCTTAACCGAACTTAAGGGAGTGGCCGTAGGTCCCCTAGATCATTCGACTGGTCCACTGGTTTAATCCTGCTTCCTGCCCACGTTGTGTTTGGTTTGATCCAGAAAGCAGAAGTGATGTTCATCCATTCACGGTCGACTGAAGATGTAGACACGGCTGGAGAGTCTGTGCTAAGAAATTTAGAATGCACCAAAAAAAAATATATACATCTGCAGAAAGCCGGACACACAACTATTCAATGGTTGAATTGTTAATGTATTTTATATGGCAGAAAAGAATAGTATAGAAAAGAAACGAGTTACAGAAAAGAAAAGTAATTGACGTAAAAATTCATACACTGGATTCTAGACACAGAGAGAGTGTATTGTGATTAACTTGTTGTTAAATCGTCTCCGAACGATATACGACTCTTGCGATGGAGAGATAAAGATTTCTGTGCGCGGCTTAAAGTTTATAGTTGCGTTCCTCGTTGGCAGTAGTAACTGTAGTAGTAATCTTCGTAGTAGCAGAAGCAGCGGTACTTATATCAACAGTACATGTTAGCGGACGCTTCGTTCCAATCTCTGACGTCACTTTCGTACTTCTTCGAGCCTTCAATTCAACTCTGCTCACTTTCAATCTCCGACATCTCTCAACCCAGATCGACTGCACTCGAAGACAGACGAGCCAAAAACTACCGCTTTTTTCAGCATAACTACGCGTTTATATAGATAAACCTGGCAGATCATAATCGACCCTTGGCCCTACTACTTCGCATGCGATCATCACGGGTTCTGGCCACTTTCAACCAAAATCATGTGAATTCTAAAGGTCCTTCTTGCTTACTAAGCTCTATTTCAAATTTTAACCGATAAAAATTATTTCGACCATTTCATTGTCTTCTAATGACTTCTGCCCTAGATCAGATTTCCAATCAGTAAATAAAAATGATCTGATCTAATTTCGCTACTCAGATCCACTCCAATTTCAATAAAAAAATATACGTGTGTGTGTGTGTGTGTGTCTGTGTGTGTTTGTGTCTGTATGTTTCCCCGACTCTCTTCTTTGTCACAATTCAACTGCGAGGTCAGGTTGTGACACAAGGTCGGTTTAATGTGGGAAGCCCGAGCGCGTAAACCCGGGCTAAGAACAAAAATTTCCCTCGCCCTCGCAACCGTCGGTTGCACTGGCCTCGGTGCGAGCACCGATCCCTCTTTCTAGTGCAATTATAGGGCGCGGCCTCGGGTAGTTTTTCCCCAGAGCTGGGCACCACTCAGTATAATTTTCCTCAGTTGTGATTCTGTCCTTTGACGGAGCCGCCCCTGAGCGCACACAGCCCATAGACAGAGACGCAACTGAGAGATGATAAATAAACGTGTTACAAACTAATCGAGAGTAATTTACACACTTTTGAGAAAACTAATTTACTGAAAAATTTGATAAATTGCAACCGACAGTAGCACTGGCCGTTCGATTGATGTATATTTCCGTCTGAGGAAATGGATTATATTACCATTAACTTTCTGTCGTGTGGCAACTTTAAAACACTGATCACGGGACCAGTGGCCGGAAGAAGTGCATGTAAAGGCTGATCAAATGTGTTGATATTGCATATTCATCATAGAAATCTAGAAAAAAAAACAAAAAAATAGAAGAAAAACATCTAGAAAAAAAAAACAAAAAAAACAAAGTGTGATATGCAAAATTGAATTTATATTCGAAACGATTCGACAACCGAAATATGAAGCTGAACACTTATCACCATATTTAGAGTTTTGGGTCAGCACCAAAAGAAGTTCAGAGGAACTGCTTGTTGATAGAAAACAATATTTTCTGTTTTTCTCTTGCTTACTAAAGATGACTGATCAAATTTTCATTTTTTTTAAATTTGCGGTAATTCTACGCTTTGTAAAGCAGTTACGCTCGGATTAAATATAATCAGAATGCTGTTCGCTCCAAATGTATGATTTAGTAATTTCATTATTTTCTTGCGGGCACAAAATTTTATTATGGAAATAAAACCGGTAAGACGAGCTTACATGATTAAAAAAAAAAAATTGACCAGTCGACCAGTTTCACCCTCACTCAACAGAGCTGAAATCGAAGGAAGACTAAATATTACAATATAAAACATGAGAAGCATGTGATGAAATAAAGGTGGCAAGATCAGATTGAAATAATGTCAATCCCTAACAGGCATTCTCCCTGTTTACAGAGGGAGGGCTGCCTGGACCTGACATAGATCGTTTCCAATACCTTTAAGTGTAATACAGAATGAGCATGACTAAGGATAGAAAATGCGTCAATGCTGAAATTGGTGGCCCAACTTGGATTGTTTATAAGGTGCTCGGCAATGGCGGAGACGTATGTGTTCCTGATTTAGTGAATGTTTTTATACTAATCGATATTTTCTCCATTCTAATCGATATTTTTTTGTTAGTTACGTCTATGGTACAAAAGAAGGAACTAGAATAATTTTAGGCTTGAAGACAGGAAGTCAGAAATAAATACAAAACTGGAATAAAAAAAAAAGACTCGCCATGACAAGAAGTTGTAAGTCAGCAAAAAGGAACACAAAAAATGGCGTTACCACATTATGTAAAAACAAATCTACTTTGTGAACAGACACTGAGGCGTAAAAATATTTCGTTTGAAGAAGAGCAGAATGAACCAGTAAAAATGCTGTAAAGGCGAGACAAGACTAAACTTCGAAAATCCTTGAATTCTCTGGCAAAAATAACTATTTCATCCCACGTAAGACAATAAATCCACTAAAACGCAAGGGGAGGAGTTACTGAGTATTAGAGAATATGAGAAAAACACTAGTAAGAAGAGAGAAAAATAAACAACAGGAATTAAGGAGACAGAAGATAATGATCGTTATATATATATATATATATATATATATATATATATATATATATATATATATATATATATATATATATATATAATTAATACAAGTAAATGTTTTCACTTAGCTGATTGATGTTACCTGCATCATCCCGACTTCAGAGTTTCGTATACTTTCGACATTTCTGGACTCATTCCTTCTTCTTTCTTATGATATATATATATTAGGTTGGTGCAAAAATAATGTCGTTTTTTGACGTTCAACTTCATGTGAGAAAACGACATTGTTTTTGCACCAACCTAATATATATATATGTGTGTGTGTGTGTGTGTGTGTATGTTTGCGCGCGCGCGTGTGTGTAAATTATTTTCAGATAGAGTGTATCTGTAGAGGAGACAAAATGAATAAAAAGAGACAATTGACATTCATGAACGTTCTGGAATTTAAAAGCCTTAATAAACCAATGACATCATCACTTTTGTATACAACCCCGTGCAAAAGAATAAATACTATATTGCCTTGATAAGCGTCAGCTAAGAACAGTTTTCCTCTTGTCTCTTTTTATTGATACACACACACACACACACACACACACACACACACACACACACACACACACACATATATATATATATATATATATATATATATATATATATATATATATATCAGAGGTAGGTGTAACATGCTTAGAAGAAAAAATTAAAATAATGAAATCCAATTAATGGAATCAGAGTAACGAATTAATGTTCAAATGTCGACCTAAAACAAATTCAAATTTCCATAACATACTTTCGCCTTAATTAGCTACTCTAAATCACCCCTGACTCCCCTCCCTTTAAATCTTCAAATGTTGACATAATAACAAATTCACATTTCCATAATGTAAATTTGCTTTTTTAGCTACCTTAAGTCCCTCCCCGACTTCCACCTTCTCCAAAACCTTTTATGCTATATTAATTATAATTTATAAATTTTCCTCTACTTAGAATTTCCCCCTAATTTTCTTTCCGTTTATTCCTTACGTACTCGTTGCCTTATATATTTTAAAAAATTGTTTTTAAATTTCTTTTTAAATCCATTTTTAATTTAAAATTTATTCTTTCCTATTTCTAATGCCCCCAATTTGCCTTCGTAGGGTTAATATTCCCTGACTTATTTAATACACCTTCTCCTCTTTAAGATAGTGTTGTAACCTAGAAAGGTCAACCAGTCGATACACCTAGCTTCTCTGATGTCACACTGAGCGGAAAGTATGTTCTGAAATCATCTGAAGTGAGCCACATGCTGCAGTAGCAATGACCTCTGAGACCAGCTTGTTGAACATTACACTCAATGAGGCGTCCTACTGAAATAATTATCATTAACAGTTGATAATTACTGTAAGCTCCCTCCGACCGGAAGTAAAAAAAGTAGTGATGTATTTCAACACACTATTCTGGGATACACAGCGAGAAAAGAAGGTCTTGAGAATTTAACACTCATAGGTTATACTGAAAACAAGAGAAGCAAAAGGAAACAGCGAGTATCCTATTTCCCGAGTTTCTGTGAACAGATGACGGAACAGGAACAATGAAGGATGGTAACGGGTCAAAAATTACTTAAATTTTTCATATTTTTTACGAGCGGACCAGTTAATTTAAGTAGTGCTGATTCTTGTTATTGAAAGAACTTCTTAACTCCTACATCAGTCATAGGCAAACTGCGGTCCGACTGGCTTTCTGAACGGCATGCTTAATTTCATGATGGAAATAACGTTATTAAAATGTTGTTTGTTTCTTTTATTCTCACTTGTTCACTCACACACTCACACACTCTCATGCATAGTCAAATACATAAACAATGATTAAGTACAATGTTTCTTGAATTTTCTAACTTTTCGTTGAAGATAAGGGAAAATGGTCTGATAATATCAGAGTGGGTTCGAAAATCATTCACAGAGACTCGGATATTGGCAGACAACCGGGATATTTGGTGGGAGCTGGTCAGGTGTTTAGCTACAGAGACCTTACGACGACACTCAGTTATGGCACTGATGATGACGAGGTTGATGATGATGAAGATGACGATGATGATAATTACATTGACGATAATGATGATGATGATGACAACGATAATGATGATGACATTCACGATAATGATAATGATGATGATGATGATAATGATGACAATGATAATGATGATAATGATGACGACACTGACGACGATGATGATGATGACATTGACGATGGTGATAATGACGATGATGACGATAATGATGACAACGATAATGATGATAATGATGACGACACTAACGACGATGATGATGATGTTGATGACAATGATACTGATGATGATGATGATGATGATGATAATTACCTGTCAAGCTAAGAAAAGTTTAATACATATTAATAACAACAAAGTAACTATTATATAGGGAACAGGCAATATTTAGCGAACATGTCTGTCCTTTTGTTGCCGTTTACATCCAAAGAGAAGATTAAGCATCAAAGTTATACGAAGCGTAGATAGCAATTTTGATGCTCAGTAACTTCATTTAAAGAACTAGGGGACAGGTCACCTCATCTTCGATAATAAACCTTTTGTTCTATGAATGAATTTGAGAACAATGGGAATCATCTGGTTCTGTCATCGAATTGCAATCTCAAATAACAACATCATTCATCTCTGACTATTGAGAAGAGGAAGGATAATTCTTTTCATAATTTGCTAATTAATATGGGTTACATTGGAATAATTTCTTTTGCCATTTAACCTAAATAAATGAACATAATTAAACAGAGGGAAAATGTATTAATTATGGAAGTTAAATTTGATGGAAAGACAACACAGTAATCCCACTACATCAAGTGGCTCTTGGGCATTTGTATTGGGTGAACATTAATAGAAAAAAAGAAAATAACTCAGAAATTCCTGAGAATTAGCTTAGAATTCATTGTTATTTATTTCTCTATTTTAGGACACACACACACACACACACACACATACATACATATATATATATATATATATATATATATATATATATATATATATATATATATATATATATATATATATATGGGAGCCATCGAGGGTTTGAGGGTGGGGGCCTTATCCATACTGCTGATCAGGCAAGATAACGCGGTCTCCCCCAGAAACTGTAACTAAGGTCTGCCCATCATAGTTTAACAAACACAAAGGTGTCTAAGCAGGTTTCTGAAGCAGGGATTAGCTAGCCACCTTACGGACATCCCCGAATACGTTTGGCCTACGTTCTCTTATATATATATATATATATATATATATATATATATATATATATATATATATATATATATATATACATATATATATATATATATATATATATATATATATATATATATGTGTGTATAAAAGTGAATATTGAAGTTAACACTTACAGGCGACAGTCTGTTTCATGCTAGACGCAATCGTCAGGCCACTAAGTGTTGACTTCAATGTTCTCTTTTGTATTTACATACGCTCTATCTCTGATATTGAGCACTTTATCCCATAAATATAGCACACCTTAAGACTATATATATATATATATATATATATATATATATATATATATATATATATATATATATATATATATACCTGTTTTTGAAACACCGGTTCTCGTACGATCATCGAAGTTAGCCAACGTCGAGTCTGATCATTACCTAGAGTAGTTGACCGCTTGGGAATACTAGGCACTGTAATCTAGGGTGTACCGATGGAATAATGGATAATGGCTCGGAACTCGAAATCAGAGAGCCGAGTTCCAATTCCAGGCGGGTTCGTTTTATTCACTTACGCGCAAACACCCTTCGGAAAGTCATATGGATCCGCCTCTTCTCCCCCTCCCCCAACTGCTATGGGTTAATTGCTAGGACATATATCAGTAATTCATTATTATCCCAAAAGATTTCTGACAATCTAAAAATATTTTCTGGCTTTAAATAACATGCAAAATGTTGATAATTCGTATAAAAAATCAATCCAACAATCTCTCTCTCTCTCTCTCTCTCTCTCTCTCTATATATATATATATATATATATATATATATATATATTAAAAATATGATTCCATCGAGACACAGGAATTACTATGTTTCGAAACTGTTCATCCGTATTCAAGTTTACTTTCAATATTAAACTTAATTGTTGGATGACTGTTTCATCTTCAAGCGATGTTTGGAATGACTAAGCAACGAAATATTTTACTCATTTATAGTTTTAAAATGGAGGTGAAATCTGGGGTTAGTTTTTCATCATCAAGGGGTCTCTGCTTTGATGAAAGTAGGGATGTTTGTTATATGTCAAGGTTTTGGAATCGTGTAAGGTTGAGTTGGATTTTTTTTTTGTCTAGCTACAATGGCTAATTTTATCAGGCTCCGTTGTTTTGTTATTACTATCTGATAAACTATGATTGATGTTGTAGTTACGGTCCTTTTATTGGTGTTTATTTATTTGTTTTTTTGTTGGTTTATTAAATTTCTCATATATATATATATATATATATATATATATATATATAAGCGTGTGCGTGTGTGGTAAATATTATGATGTCGAATATGATGAATATTATTTGTTATTTTGTGTTATGGAAGCCGAATGCAACTCCCCAAAAAATGCTTGCAGGCAATAAATATACGAGTTGGAAAAAAACAACAACCAGAGATTGTTGATATTTCGATGTTCATTTACATTATCATCAGAAGAATATAGTGATTTTCCAGGCGTAGGTAAAATGGGGCACATGGCCGAAAGTAGGGGGAACCCAGTGAGGATCGAACTCACTACACAGTCGTAATTATTCTAGCGAGACAAACTTGCTAACCATTACACCGCCTCGAGGTGCCCAATCAGAACATTATATGGCGTGAATCATGAAGAAAAAATTAAAATATTAACAAAATTAAAAAAAACATACAGAATAATATAGACAAAATAATACATTTTTTTTAACTTTTTGTTTACTTGATATTAAAAACTTACAAGCCTGTTTGTTTTTTGGGGGACATAAAATGCCTGAAAATTATCTTAGATAAGAATTTGAATTAAAATTTTAATGCCTGCTAAAACAGTTAGGCGCACCTAAACGGCAGAATTGAAATCGACAAAACTTCGCAGTTATGTGTCACCTAACACTGTGAACGTCACAGAATACAGAAAAATCAGGATGTCCGCCATGTTGTAAAACTATAACACGTACATTGTAAATTGTACTTCTGCTTTCAGTTAACTTAACGAAGCGAATCAAATGACATAGAGAAACATTTCAGAATAAAATATACTTGTTTCGATTTTACACAACTTTTGCTTTATCACTTGTAATTAAGATAATTATTTATACGACTCACAGGGGAATATTTACTATTAATTACACTTAGTTTCTGTCTGAAATTCTCGAATTAGGAATAATAATAATTATTATTATTATTTACATTATTTACATTCGGACTAATGTCTACATTTGCGTTATTATTATCGCAACGTTGTACTCATCATGGTAGCAACAGACAAGCAACAGGAACATTAGGTATAAAGCTCCAAATTCTAGGTTCAGGGTTGTCCCACTGGACCTACGCTGGTTTGTGAATTTGGTTATGTGTTCAATTCCTTGACCGGTTAGTACAGACATAGACCGAGTGGAAACATGGCGTCGGTTAGTCAATCAGTTATGTGCCATGCGTGATACACGCTTAGGCGATCAGTTATCTTTCGATACATGACTGACGAGGCAGATTTTTTTCCTGTAGTTTATTGCCATTTCTTTCTGCGGTAGACCAGTTGCCACCCAAGATTATATAACCCGGACTGTCCTGCTATTTATTCATAGCTGGAGGGGGTGGAGAAGAAGAGGATTTATACGTTTTCCAAGGGTATTAGCACATAAGTGTAATGGATTCGAGCCGCTATCCATTACTCCACTATCAAAACGAGATATACTTAGATATGAAAAGCGGAATGAGAACAATCTAATTCATCGATTAAATAAAGGGTTCAGTTCGAAATTCAGATCGAAAATTACTTAGTCCGACAGACCCCTGAAGAAGGGCATAACGCCGAAACGTTATGATAGCAACAACGAAGATCAGAGCATAATTCGTAATGTAAATAATAATTTTACTTAGTACAAGTGTAATAAAGATATTTTACATTTATACATTAATATATATTAATGTAAAATTTCAGAGAAAGAGTACATGACAAATAATCCTGGGTATGACGATAAATTTCATCCGACAAGCAAGGCCTCTGTTCGGAAAGTTTTGAGGAGCGTGGAACTACCTTTTAATTGCTGTTGTTCCCATGTCCATTCTGACTCGGGGTGGTAACACCTGTTACGATCCCAGCTATGGGCAAATAGTTAACCCTCAAACTTGGGTCAAAACACTATGATAACTAGATTTTTATAGTAAAAATACTAGCAATACATTTGTGAAAAAAATGTTACCATTAATACATTTAACTCTCGACAAATCACCTCTTTACAAAAATATGTCAATGAAACTTGATTTCTTACAAACAATACATGTTCTATTGATACAAATGTACCCTAAAAATCTTATCGGCATTAAATAACCCATTGAGGTTGATATACCGTAAAACAAAATAAACCCAAACTCATGATAAATAATAAATAGGAGTAGATAGGTTCGCCCGGTTCACATACCTCCCCTGTCTTTAGAACAGGAGTAGAAGTTTTGTGATGTCAATGAACACTCGTTGCCACTTTTGTAATGTTAACGAATACTCGTTGTCACTTTCGTAATGCTCGTTGTAGTAGAGACTTTGCAATCGCAGATACAACTATAGTAACGCCGTTGAACAATGCTGGTGTGAGACGCCTTCGAATATCACTCGCACTAATAGTACTTGCTCGATAATACTCGATCGAACAGTAATCCGTATAGTGATCCGAATAGAGAAATAGTATAGTGAATAGAGTAGAGAATAGGGGTCCGTATAGTAACAGAGAAAAGAGGAGAAATGAAGATCCGAATAGTAATAGAAAGTAGACTAGAATATAGTGTTCGTTTAGATTTCATGCTACTTATGCGTTTCCCCCGTGGTCACGTGGTCTACTTAATTCAATAATGGGATCGCCTGTGTCTTGCTCACTGGCATTCTATGTTCAAACTCAAGTGTCGTCAGCGACACTTTATTCCCATATAACAAGAAGTTTATCCCTTTTATCCTGTTTATGATTGGGTTTTCTTTGACGAAAATATATTAATTTTCAGACATTGTTGTAGTTGAATTTTATTTTTGACTGAATCGAAATTTTCTCCGATCAGCTTGACTGCTAATGCTACTCGCTAAAAAAAAAAAAAAAAAAAAAAAAGAAACAGAAAACGATCTTTGTTCAAAGTAGGACTTGTTATTTTTTAAAAATCGTGACCGGGTAGATCGGCTTAGTAGGACTGCGAAGTTGAAGTTGTACCGGTAGCAAAGCTGCAAAAGGTGAATGCTCTCCTAACACTTTGAACCCACCCACCTCGCACTAATAAAGGAATATGCGGGAAAAATTAAACCAACTCGGTAAAAGATTGTCGACTTACCCGAGCTGAGAACGAATTAATTATCAACTGGGACTGTTTTTGTCACTGACAGAAAATTTATCAAGATTATTAAATCAAGAAAAGTCATTTTGTTGACAACATTCAGTTGATAGTTTAACAGATCGTCAAGCGGCTTAGTTTTCTACTTTGGATTATACTGTTACCAACAAAATAAGATTGCGTGGCCCTAACTAGAGAAAAAAAGGCGAAGAGAAAAGGGATCACGTCATGAAAGTAAATTATGTCAGTAAATAAAGGACCGGAATTTTAGAAATTAAAGCGCCTTCAAGTGTCGAAGGAGTCCTGGGTATGACGATAAACTACATAAGCAAACAAAACCTCTGATCGAAAGACTGGAGGTAACCACTTCCTTAATTGCTATAGTACCCAGGTCCATGATGACCTGGACTGGTAGCACCTATTAGTGTCCGAGCTATGGGAAAATAATGAACGATCTGATATTTTTTTTAGGCGTATCGATTCTTTTGTGACGTCATCAAGGCAGGTAGAGCTTGCGGGTGATTGGATTATTGTTCTTTATTCTGATTTAGACCGTCGGGACGACAGAAAGAGAAACTTCCTTCGAATTAAAATTCCTTGTTTTATCGGCAGACTTGAAGTTGTTGATAAATTGCAAAATGAACATCCAGAGAGGGTCGAATGAACTTGAACTGGTGGAAACGACTCTAGTTCGTTGGAAAGTTTCAGCTACATCGACCTTGTTCTAGTGAAGAAACTTAGTTTATAACTCTGTGGGTGTCCAAGTTTTCAGAGTATAGTTCATTAGCTTACATCAGTTTCGTATAAACTTAGCTTTAAATCTAGGAAAGATGGATATTAGAAATTCAGGACATCTTTGTTAAATGTGAAGATACTTCCAGACCCACCTAACACTAAGTCTAAATTGAGGACAAACGAGGGTTGTAATGAAATAAATTTAAATCTTGAATTAGGTTGATGGCTTCTCATTACAGCTGAATTAGAACGTTAGTGTTCCGACCATAAGACTCAGGTTCGAATCTAGGTATGATCGACTTCTTGATAATATCGGTGAGAAAATCCAAACGTGCGGAAAGTTCTCGAAAAACACACCATTTGTTGCCCAAAACCTTGTAAGTAATATTGGGTAGACGAAATTTGTTTAGAATCTGTCGATGTTTGTGATAAACGTCAGATCATGCGCTATCTCTAAGTAACACATCTGACTCAGCAGGCGCCTACAATAGGGATTAACTTGCAGACTTGGATACGAAGGGTCTTTTCTTTCTTTTTTTATGTGCCATGTCCTCTCAGCACGTAGACAATCATGGCTCTCCACCTCCCTCTATCCCTGGCAGCTCTCAACAAGTTCCTTCCCTCTGCTTCCTCTCCCAGACCACGTTCTGTCATCCACTTGCTTAAGTCCGCCAGGTATGTCACGCGTTGTTTTCCCTTGTCTCTCTTTCCCTTTATTCGACCCGTGAATATCAGATTCTCCAAGCCTTCCTTCCTCATTATGTGTTCCAGAAACTTCAGCTGCCTCTTCCTGATATTAAGTGTTATGGGAACTGGACGCAGACAAACACGTTTCTGACCCTCCTCAAAAACAAACCAAACCAATTTTCCCTCCTCAAAAACAGGTAAAACAAATTTTTCTACTTCAAAAAATCAACATCAGAAAAAACTACCACCCAGTCCATGCTATCACTGTGGGACTTTGCATTGGTATAAAGATTGTCCATACCGCTTTAAGACTTGTCTGTCGTGCAAAAAAAGTGGGTCATAAAAGTTCTCATTGTTGGACTAGGAAAGAAAGCAGAATAAGAGTCACTAGGACTGACCAAGCGGATGAGACAAACATACGAAAATACGTGCAAGTAGAAATGTTAAACAGAAAAGTCAGACTACAATTGGATTCCGGGTCGGATTTAACTATTATTAACGTACAAACATGGAGAAAATTGAATAAACCAACCATGTTGAGAACCGATAAAATTGCTAGGTCGGTAACTGGGAGAAAAATAAAATTTGAAGGAGAAGTGATTACAAATGTGACATTCAATGGAATGACCAAAAAATAAAAAATGTATTTGCTAAGAAACACAGAAAATTTATTTGGAACGGACTGGATGCAGAAATTCGACCTCTGGGATTGACCAATAAGTACGTACTGCCAAAAAGTTAAACGTTTATCGACCGAAGCAGATAAATTAAAGGAGAAACTAAAAGAGAGTTTCCCCGAAGTATTTTCATCCGGCCTCGGGAGGTGTAAAAAAATTGCAGCAAATATAGAAATAAAAGAAAACGTACAATCTATCTTCAAGAAGAAAAGGAACGTACCTTTTGCTTCAATAGAAAAAATAAATCAAGAGTTGGATAGACTCGAAAAAATCGGTATATTGACAAAAGCAGAATATAGTCAATGGGCCGCACCTACGGTTTACGTCAAAAAGAAATCGAGGGAGATACGAGTATGCGCTGATTTCTCAACGGGATTGAACGCAGCGATAGAGGATTACCACTATCCTCTACCCAGCCCAGAAGAAGTGTTCACAAAATTAAACAGAGGAAAATTATTCTCAAAAATAGACTTGAGCGAAGCGTACCTACAAATACCTGTAGATGAGGAAAGCTCGAGATTATTGTGCATAAACACACACAAAGGATTATACAAATTTCAAAGATTACCATTTGGGATTAAGATCACGCCGGCAATATTTCAACAAATAATGGATACTATGTTAGGCGGACTTGATTTCACAATTGCATACCTGGATGACATACTGATAAATAGTAAAAACATTGAGCAACACTGGGAACACGTTCAAGAGGTTTTCAGGAGAATACAAAACTATGGTTTCAAGGTAAAAGAAAACAAATGCGATTTCTTCATGAAGGAAATAAAATATCTGGGCCATATCATCGATGAAGAAGGAAGGCGACCAGACCCAGAAAGGGCAACGGCAATAAAAAAAGAAAATGCCAGCTCCAAAAATATAGCAGAACTACAAAGTTTCTTAGGCTTAGTGAATTATTACCAAGAATTCATTCCAAATATGCATAAATTACGCGCACCCCTAAACAAACTGTTGAAGAAGGAAAAAGTTTGGGAGTGGACAGATGAATGCCAGAAAACGTTTGACAAAATAATTAAGACGCTAACCGCGGACCTATTTTTAGCGCACTATGACCCAAAATTAGAAATAATAGTTGCAAGTGACGCGAGTGCCTATGGAGTCGGGGCATGTATACTGCATAAAATGCCGAATGGGATAATAAAAGCCATCGCGCATGCTTCAAGAACTTCAATACCAGCAGAGAAAAATTACTCACAAATCGAAATAGAAGCGCTGGGGATTATTTTTGCAGTTACAGGATTTCATAGATATATCTACGGGAGATTTTTTACTTTACAGACGAACCACAAGCCGTTATTAACAATATTTGCATCGAAGAAAGGTCTACCTGTTTACACAGCAAATAGGTTGTTAAGATGGGGTACATTTTACTGAACTACAATTTCAAATTGGAGTATCTGCCAACGAATAAAATTGGGCATGCAGAGAAAAACGGAGCCATTGGAAGATTCCATAATCGCAGCCCTACGACATGAAGAAGATATCAGGACATCACTATGTAGTGCAGTTCGAAACCTCCCCGTTACACTACAAGAGATAAGAAATGAAGCAATAAATGATGAATTCATAAAAGAAACAAAAACAAAAACTGTAGAAAAAAATAAAAAGGTATCAGACAGTTTTTCGTCATGTGACAATGTGCTAGTATATAACGAAAGGGTAGTAGTTCCAAAAACACTACAAAGGCGAATCCTAAAGGATTTCCACATGGGCCATCCAGGAAAGAACAGAATGAAATCGTTAATGCGTAGTTACGTAAATTGGCAAAACATGGATCAAGACATTACACATATGGTGGAAAAATGCAAGGGTTGTTCCTTAGCAGAAAAAGCACCGCCGATCATCCATAAGCCTTGGCCAGAGACAGATCGACCATGGTCAAGAATCCATGTCGACTTCGCAGGTCCAATAGATGGTTTCTACTATTTGATCATAGTAGACAGTTATAGTAAATGGCCAGAAGTGTTTCGTTGCAGAAAACCTACTTCTGAAACTACCATAAATTGCCTCCACGAGTTGTTTGCTCGTTTCGGAGTGGTTGATTGTCTAGTCACTGATAATGGGACACAATTTACATATGCGGACTTTCAAGAATTTTGCGAAACTTTCTAAGTTAAACATATCAAATCCCCGCCATATCACCCAAGATTAAATGGGCAAGCGGAGAGATTTGTAGACACACTCAAAAGAGCGTTAAAGAAAGCATATGACGTGCCTACAGAAAAGGCGTTGCAACAATTTTTACAGGTATATCGAATTACACCAAACAGTACTACGCCATCGGCATTATCACCCGCAGAAGTGATGTTCGCCCGGAAAATCAGATCAGTATTTGACAAATTGCTACCAAAACAAACAAAACAAATACCAATGTCGTACGTACCTAAAAGAAAATTCTACCCAGGAGAGAAAGTTTTTTTTCAAAACATATAAAAACAATACATCCTACTGGGAGCAAGGTACAATTGAAAAAAGAATCGGGAACATGGTTTACACAATACAAGAAATCCTCACATAAAAGACATGTAAATCAAATAAAAAAGAGATGATTCTAACGGTCCACCTCAGGAAGAAGAAGTGATGGATACGATATTCGATACATTCGATATCCAAAGGTCGCAAACAATGTCTGAACCACGAAAATCGACCAGGAAAAGAAAAGTTACAGAGCCTTTAATAATAAATCCAAAGAGAAAACAATGCTAAAGACCTCTGCGACGCAAAAGCTTTGGAAGGTGGGGGTGTTACGGGAACTTACCTATAACGATAATGGACTCTTCCTGACTCTATAAATACTGCGCCTCTCAGAGAGTGAGAGAGAGAGAGAGAGAGAGAGAGAGAGAGGAGAGAAATGAGTTGAGACCTAACGAGTCAAGACATATTAGTTCGCTCTAAATCCGACTGATAATTAATACTAACAACTTCAACTTATTGTACTATATTTCTGTTGTAATATATCTTTGTTATTTACTACTCTTGTGTTCGTGTTGTTCTTCCTTGGTTCTACCTCGGACCATAACCGTGGTGCGAGGATATTGGACCATAACATTAAGTATAAGCCTCCTCCTTGTTTGCAACATCTCTAAGATCTCATCGTTGCTCACACGCTCGGTCCATGATATCCTTAGCATTTCTTTAACTGTAAAATCTAAATTTAAAAGTTTTCTACAGAACTTTGGATCGCCACAGGTCGGCATGTCGCCAACAATATCACCGAAATTAGAAGTGAAGTCATACGTGAAGAATTTCACAACCACTCCCAAGAACACTTCACCAAAAATCCCGGTTTTAATTTTGCTTAGTTCGAAGTCTATTTAGCCGATTTTCTTCTCCTCAACGCGACGAAAAAGGTTTGGAGTGAAGGTGGCATAACCGGAGGATGAAATTCGAGAAGCGTTGTCGGTCAGGAATAACAATACTCCGTGCATCGATGGTTTATATTAGGAATTGTACCTAAGGCGAGGTGAAGCAAAGATATATTATCTAACGTTTAGTCCCTGGTTTAGCGAAGCAGCTGGATGATGAATTATTTTCCACGCTCTACCCACCCTCTCTCTCTTTCTCACAGGCGGTATGTGGCGAGCCTCTCGCTGCTCTATCGCTATTTCTATGGCAAGTGTTCAAACGAACTACATTCCTTCGTTCCACCAATTCTAACCTCCGCGGCTAGAACCCGCCATCCGGCGCGCATTGTAGCTAACTATCTTCGTTCTCATCGTATTCCATTGGTGAAAAGTTAATTTCACTCGAACAGCTTCTTCCCGCGAACCACTGCTCTGTGGAACCGACTCCCAAGAGGATGCTTTCCCAATCACTACAACCATAAACCCTATTTCTCAGATTCTACCACCCAAATAAGGCTAGGAAAACATCAATTAAGAGGGGGTTCCAGGATCTCCAAAACATCCAATCTCCCAATCGGAAGCCTTGCTGCCAGATGTGGTTTATTGTCAAACCTAAGATTATATATATATATATATATATATATATATATATATATATATCCGTTTTCAACCAGGTTTTAAGTCCACGCGTTGGAATCTTTTCTCAACAAGTTGGGAACGAATCCGGTTCTGCGCGGTGTAACATTATCTGATGCTACTAACTCCCCAATGCCGACAATGGCGCCACGCTTTTGTCAAGAAAATATCAATATGAAGGCGATAGCCAAAGAAATCAGAATATACGAGAAACTGACAGGGTTCAAAATAAAGAGGGAAGAGTCTACTGGCTGTGCGCGTATAGGTTCGGAAAGCGTGCACCTTGGCTAATCTTAAAGGTAAATTTGTTTTTTAATCCCCGCGCCAAATAACTATTTAAATTTTCCCAAATCGTCATATTTCCGTGTAAATGTACATGCTGAACTCGAAATAACAATTAAATTATGATAAAACCTACCGTTTTGGAGTTATCGACAAGAAAAATCCGGACTCAGTCGCGATCATTCGTCCGCCATTACCGGCTTTGTGTAATTAGATTCACTGCCGATCACTTCCGTCATAACTTTTTGGCCTATTTACTGCTTTTACTCGTCTAAATTACTGCGCACTATCGTAAAGCAATAACACGTGAACGATATTTTTAATGTTAAATAATAGTCGGCCAGACTATAATTTTTTAAAGAATTGTATTTCCTCTGACTTCCTCATTTTGACCTTTGAGGTCAGATGGTAGACTAAATGCCGATTTTGAGGTCAGATAGTAGATTAAATGTCGAT
>OZ038491.1:55653347-55668347 GCA_964036315.1 Acanthosepion esculentum | reverse complement strand
TTAGGAAAGGTGAAATTGGGAAAAAAGGGCGTAGATTAATATTTGGATAATATTCAATGGCGGGACACTCGAGGAGTTTTCTGAGTTAATTATTTTCTTTTTTTATGAGTGTAACATTTTTAAAATAAAAATTATTATCGAATTTATTTCTATGTATGACCAGTGTATTTATCAAATTGTTATTTATGAGGTCCCTTTTGTGTTCGTAGCTGCCTTTATTAAATTTCTGCATGTTTCTCCAATGTATTTTGACGAACAGTTTTCGCTATTTATTTTATATATGTCAGCTTATGAAATATTTTTGTTATGGGTGTTTTTAGATATTTATAATGATTTTAGAAGTGATTGTGATTATTTGGATGTTTTTTTAGATGGGATAGTTTCTGGATAGCGGACGTTACAGAATTGGTCGGTAGTATTATGTATCTGTTCTTGTATACCTTATTATGGGTGATGTTGTTATTTTTGTTGCGGTTGTATATTTTGTATGCATTTCTTCTTGCGTTGTGGATGAAGTGATATGAATATTGTATGTTTTTGAATGTGTTTTCTACGTATGTTACTTCTTTGGGTAAGTATTAGGGGCTGCAAATTCTTAATGCTCTTAAATAGAAACCTATAATTACATAAGATTTAATTTTAGAGGAGTGGATTGAATAGAAGCTGGCCAGGTCGTTTTTGTTGGTAGCTTTTCTATAAAGGTCAAAATTAAGTTCGTTATTGTTTTGTGTAACTTGATATCTAGAGTGTGGTTTGCTTCAGTTACAAATGTAAAGTTTATTGTAGGTTCAACATTGTTAAGTTGGCTGACAAGATTTGTTAAATTAGTATTTTGTGTATGTATTAGTAGTGAGTCGTCTATGTTTCTGAAATAGGAAGAGCTTGGAGGTAGAATGTTTTTGAATAGGTCACTTTCTAGGAACACTAAAAATAGATAAGGCAAAACGCCGCTGAGAGATCCCATTGATAAACCAAAATTTTGTCTATAGATGTGGTTATCAAAAGTAAAGAAACATTTTTTGGTGATTAGCTGGCATATTTTTATGATTTTATGTGTAGCTAGAGGTAATTTAATTTCTGTTTTTGTTAGATGCGTTTGTAGTAGGCATTTCTATATAGGGACGTTTGTGTATATAGATTTTATGTCTAAACTAGCCATATATTTGTTTTTGATGTCTATGTTTTTTAATTTTTTAGGAGTTCATCTGAATTTTTTATGTGTGATGGATTTATAGCGCCGAGGAGTGGGGATAAGATTTTTATTAGTATGCAAGCTAGTTTATCTGGGGTGGTGCCTATCCCTCATATGACAAGTCTCATTGGTATGTTCGGTTTATGTGTTTCTGTAGTCGGGTGTTTTTGGATGGTGTTCAATTAGTGTTATTCAGGAGGTGTCTTTATTTTTTAATAGCTTTTTAATGTCACGTGTGAATTTTTGTGTTTCTTTTGCAGCTTTGTTTTCGTTTACTTTCTCATAGATGTTATTAACCTTTTAGGAGGTCTCTCATTTTCTGTTGGCAAATGTCTTTATCAATCACTACAATTCCCCCGTCCTTATCGGAAGTAGAAATGCGGATGTTTTTATTGTTTGCTAATACTTTCAGGACTTTTATGTACCTTTGAGGAAGTGTGATGTCGTTCGTTTTTGTTTTTTTTATGTAGATGTGATCAGTCCTTGCATGTAACGTTTGATAAAATCAGAGTCGTTGTGGTGTTGGTTTTTAATTATATAATCCGTGATGTCGTATTTTGGTAATCCGGTGGCAATTTTTAAACCAAAACTGAAGGCTTCTAATTGTGTATCGATAGTTTAATTTGAATAAGTTTGTTATTAGGTCTTTTCTGTCGAACTTGGACCATTTGCTGTTGCGAATCAGTATATTGAGTTTGTTTTGCAAAACACGCATATGCTTCTTGTTGTCATAGTTGATTCAAGGCCCAAACAAAACAATAACCTACAACCCGAAGGAGTTTACTACATCGCCTATAATAATTGTCACAAAAAATACACAGGAGAAATCTCAAGGAATCTAAATAAAAGATTATATGAACACAAAAGGGACATTTTACAAAATAACACATCAAATTCGTTGGTTGTCCACCGTAACGAGACTGGCCACAGTTTTGGCATAAAAAAATGCTACGCTGATCAAAGGGGAAATAATTCACTACAATATAAATGTCTAGAGAGTGCCTTAATCGCAAGGTCATCTACAGTAAAGTTGCGCCCTGTCTCTTGCAACATCTTGCAAGTCCTGGCAAATCTTCTAATATCACAGTGTGGAACACCTGCTTACAAAAAAAAGAAAAAGAATCGAAATGAATTCAGCTAAATAAAAAAAATCTAAAATTCCCAGCATTTCCAGCATTGTTACCAACATAACAAACTTAGGCCGATGAACTCTTGAAGGACGAAACGCGTCACGAGTAAACTTTTTCCACCTTGTCATACAATTTCCCCAATATATATATATATATATATATATATATATATATATGTATATATATATGTGTGTGTGTGTGTGTGTGTGTGTGTGTGTGTGTGTGTGTGTGTGTGTGTGTGTACTTTCAAAGTATGTTTGGCGATTAAAAAACAACCAGCAGAACCCAATGATTAGCTGGGAAATAATCGCGATAACCAAGCTATATAATAGAAAGGGAGACAGATGTAACTTGTGTTTGTTGGAGAAGCTTATTATATTAAAACACTTAAATAACAGTAACCTGCTGAACACGAGGTCCGAATTAATGTCTACATGTATCCATAAATCTAAGCACCTACTAAAACACATCGACCCGATGAAAAGAGATTACAAACTAGATTTCACGAATATTAATATAATATGCAACAACTTTTAATATTCTTAGAACCCATCATTAACAACTAATAATTACATTTCAATCCTGATTATTAGTTTTGTTATTTGGTATTACTATGATATTTTTGTAAAAAATGAGAGTTACCCGCCTTGATATTTTATTTATTTTTGAATCCAAATTTAAATTCAAATATTTTTTATTTTAATTTCTTTAATTTTTTTTTTCTTCGCCTTTCGAACTTATGAATTTGAATTATATAAATTATTATTAGTTAATTCTAATATTTTAGGCAACGATAATTAAATAAACAAGTTTTAACACATAATTTTGAATCATCACCGCAAGAACGCCAAATAACGGTCAGATTGTATTTGCCCCTGGGGATTGCAGCAACTACATGAAAATCCAAGTCATGCTATCGACTTTGGATATTATGTATATTCACCAATATATATATATATATATATATATATATATATATATATATATATATATATATATATATATATATATATATATGTATATATATATGTGTGTGTGTGTGTGTGTGTGTGTGTGTGTGAAAAAATTTGTAGAAAAAGACAATATGCATAAAGGTAAAAGACAATAGGAAAATTGTATTGTTAGCCGACGCGTTTCGTCCAATGTCGACTTTTTCAAGGCAAAAACGAAATGAATTTATTAAAAACAAAGTAACTATCAACAACAAACAAAATGTCATTAGTAACTAAAAGAATTTAGAAAACGCTATTGTATTTTGTTTGTTGCTAAAAATATATATTATGCTTTATTTTCCATAATTTTGCAACACGTGTTTCGGGTCTCGCGATTTTCTTCAGACAAAGGGTGGATATTTCAACATATTAAAATAAATTAATTTTCCTTATGTTTTTCGATGTTAAACAATCTCGATGTTAAACATTCTTTTTTGTGTACTAGTGACACAAATGTCTTTCTTGAACTGGCAGTGAGAAAACTCTTCTGTTTGAAGGGTAATAAAACAATTACGATTGGTCAGAGAAAAGGTAAGGGAAGATATCTGTATTCTTATCTTTTAATGGCCCCTGTGTATTCTTAGGTCTATTTACATTTTTATTTTTTGTATTGTGTGTGTTTTTGTTAGTATGCGTATGTAAATGTGTATCCCCCCTCCATACTTACATACTGTCTTATTATAAGGAATTAGTATACACATATACACATACATACATACATACACACGCACACACACACATATATATACATACATAAGTACATACATACACATATACATACACATACCCACATGTTGTGTAGAGTTCGTGTGTGTGCTTGTGAGTAGTCTATTTGTTTTTGCCAATATGTGTATATATATATTCCTGCTCCACAGATACCCGCGTGTGAGCGTGTGCGCATGCATGTGAGTGGTTCGACCACTGTATTTGACCTTTATGTGTGCATATTGCGTGTTTTTGTGTGTGGGGTTGTGATCTATATAATGCTGGTTTAAATTTGTTTATGAAGTTAATTATCTGTCTGGTATATTGGCATAATTTTAAATTCACCCTGGTTACATTTATAGATGCGTTGTGATACAAAGAGTTTTCTGCTGTCTGGTAATTTGATCTATATTGAGCCTTGCTTGTTGAAGATTATCAATTTAGAAGCGAAAAGGTGATTTTATAAACGCAGCTTAGATGTGGCAAAAGGTCGAAAGTATGGGCTGCCCAGCGAAGATCGAACTCACTACTCAGTTATAATTGTCCTAGCGAGACAAGCTTGTTAACCATTACACCACAAACTGTCTCAGGTGAATCAATAAAATATGTCGAATCTTTTACATATCTTGGAAGCGAAATAAATTCGACTGAAAAGTAAATGAAAACTTTCAAAGCCAAAGTTTAAGCTGCCTTGAATAAAATGGATCTAATCTGGAAATCTGATCTACCAGACAGCCTCAAACGGAGCTTCTTTCGCGTCATCGTATGGAGATATTTCTTGTACATTAAATTAAACCCTAGAGTCTACGCTTGATGGAACATACGCTCGGATGCTGAGAGTTATACTTAACATTTCTTGGAGACAAAACCCACCTAAATCACAGCACTATTGACCCATCGCTGATATTTATACAATCTTACGTGAACGCAGAGTACGCTTTGCAGGACACGGCTGGAGAGCAAAGCAAGAACTTACAGTTAATGTACAATTCTGGACACCTAGCCATGGCGGAAGGCCAGTTGGTCGCCTAGCAACCACCTACATGCCATCTTAATGTCTTTCCGATCTTGATGTAGGACCGTAATGGTTCGCGTGATAAACTCACGAATGTCCGAGCTAACTTGACCGAAATATATATATATATATATATATATATATATATATATATATATATATATATATATAGTACGGGTAACAAATGCGTTGGTATATAATCCAAGTGGATCCTAGTAACTTAAAATATTAAAACTGATCCACTAAAAGAGCTCAATTTATTTATTATTACAGAGTAAATAATTAATAAACAGTAAAATCCCAAATCCCCTGATATGGGGAATAGCCTATTTCGGCAGAGGAAAACACCGGTGGTCTGTCTTATCAAACCCGGTGTGGACTGGGAAATAGAAAATTAACTGTGAAGGGCTAAATTTAACTGTGAAGGGCTTAAAAAAAACAGTCGAAAAACAAATACAGAATTTATTTATGTTTCAGTCAGACGAAAGGCACGAAACATATATATATATATATATATATATATATATATATATATATATATATATATATATATATAGCAAGACTCTTCGGTAAAGCAAATCGAGTCCTCTCAGATACTGTGTGTTTATCTAAAAATAAATACACTAAAATTCACCTTCGTCCCTGCCGTGCGCCGACGGCTTAGTGGTAGAATCTCCGACTGACGCCAATTAAGCCGAGTTTCGATCCTAGCTAGAGGCAAACGGACGTCTAGCCACACGGAAGAGCTGTGATACAGCGAAAAAGTCTGTCTGTGGATGACAATATATATATATATATATATATATATATATATATATATATATATAAGTGTTATGGGATCTTACCTGTAACGACAATGAACGCTTCCTGACAATATAAAGACTGCGCCTCTCAAGAGAGACGATAGATGAAGTGGAACGAGTCGAGACGGATTCGAGTCGAGACAATAGTAGTTCACTCTAAACCAGACTGACAGTCACACTATCACCTTCAACTTCTTGTATTATTATTCTGTTGTAATATATCTTTGTTATTCCTACTCTTGTGTTCGTGTTGTTCTTCCTGGGTCCTAACCGTGAACCATAACCGTGGTGCGAGGATATTGGACCATAACAATAAGTGCTCTGTGTTAGCAAAAAGTTTTCACGTCGTTTCTGGTTGATTGACCAAGATGCAGTCAAGCGGAAAATTCTATTGGGCGTGCCTTCTTTCACTGCACGGCCGTCCACCCACCATCCAGGCTTGATAATTTCGCATGACTCTTTGCTTTGGAAGCCAATACTACCTGCTACAATGTGGTCCCATAGATCGACAAAAAGTCAGATTTTTCTGTTAATTCGACTTTAGTGGAATGGACGTATGGTCGATGCAATAGGGATCGGAGTAAGGCTGCGCACCTGTTTTGTGACCTCATGTCCTTCGGTGTAGATGTAGTTGCGATTCAGGAAACACACTTTGTTTGTGAAGTTGATGCTCGTGTGCTGTCTAGAGACTTTATTGTCAATTCACCATACGGGGACTAGCAGGCCAAAGGTGTTTCCTTGCTGGTTAAACGTACCCTGGGTGCGAGGGTGGACCTTGTGCACGTCGAACGTGCTCAATCTCTCAATGACAGGATCTTCAGATGGGGCTGGGCGGATTTGACCGACTGTCATCGGTGTGACCTTGGCTTAGAATAAACGGTTCCACACGCCTTCTACAATTGTCCTCAGTTGCTCCCTTTCTGTCGGCGAGTTGACGGCTCGTATCGCTTCCGATGTTCTCGTGCTCATCGATCTCGCATACGTGTGCGATAATGTGCCGCCCCCGTATACTGGGGAGAAACATATGGGGTTTCTGACGCTTCTAGCCATGGCGCGAATGGTGATTTGGATGTCGCAGATGGAGGGAATCTTGCGATACGAACGTTATTCTCATCAGGCTCTGGTCAGATTCTTTCAGCACCAGCTCAAGGTGAAGATCAGAACTGCTAGAAAGCGTTTGATATCGACAGATTTCAGCGAAAGGTACGTGAAAGTAGCGAGATTGGTTTGTGTGAAAGGGGATAACATTGAGTTCCTTTTTTAAGTCCACATGGTCACAACGGGGCGGTTTCCTGAGATCCCACTCCCTGGTTAAGCTAGACACAATTGGTTTTCCTATTTAATGTGAATAAGTGTTGCTCCTGGTCTGTTCCTTGCACTCTCTTTTGTTATGATCCATGTCGAGATTGCCAACCTCCCCAGTTTGTTTTTGGTCCCCTTTTTCATCTTGACCGGGCCAGACTTTAATTTTTCCCATTCCGTCATTCATTTTTACCCTTCCCACTCCATTAGTGAGTGTGCTACTTGATTCTTTCTACCGGCAGAATACAGCAGCCTCTCTGATTATTTTGAGGGGTGGACGGGTCTTACTAACATCTGTTTTTTTTTTAGTTTATTTTTGTTTCAATTTTAGTTCGTTTCCGGGGTTAATTCCCCCCACCCTCATTTCAGGTTTCATGAAATTTTTATATATTTTTGTATTTCGCCATTTTGAAATTTTTATATCATAGGGTGTTTTTGTAGGTCCCCACCCCCGCCGTGAATATGTGGTAGTATATGTAGGTTTGAATGGTGATGAATGGTAAGTTCTTGTGGTAATTGGATTAATTGTATTGAATGAATGGGTCATGATCGTGATTAACTAGGACTAGGATAGTTAGCGAAGATCAACCTCTCCCCACTTCCCCTTTGGCCATGTGCCGTAATTATTGTATTGTATATTTTACAATAATAAATAAACAGTTGAATAAAGCTTTCTTAAAGCCTACACTTGTGTACTTTTGTCATTACAATCCTCATATTTATTTCCCATTTATCATCTCTCCACTCCGTTAGATGATAGAAATTAAAAGTTCATCGGCGATGTAGCAATATTTTGTTATTCGTTTATTTTTTATTTTTATTCCTTTCTGAAATTTCCAACATATTTTTTTTTTGATCGGTTAACGTATTTTCATACAATATAATATTATTTGATGGGAGTTTCATCATGGCGTAATTTAAAAAATAGGAATCAACTTTAAAAAAAAGAAGAAGAAAAGCCAATTGATATAGACAGCAGGACAATGGCCACAGAAGTCGAAATCTGCAGAAAAGTCCTGCTCAGAATTTTTTGAAAACTCCACTTCTCTCTTCGTAAAATTGTAAATATGAAACTATTTAGAATAACGCTGTGACAGTAGCATTTCTTTCACTGCACCAAAGATGGAGTGTTGGTCAGTAAATGCGAAGAACTAAATTAACGAGAGCAAAATGAAGATCATTGTCTTCCCTTCCCCCTCCAGTTTTTCTGCCATGTGACATATATATATATATATATATATATATATATATATATATATATATATATTTCTTTTTTTTTTTCAAAAATAAATGATTCGGCTGACGACCTCTCATCTGCAGTCAACCCTTATTACAAAACAAGTTTAAAAGAAAAATGGCGGGAACGTCCACATTAGTTGTCACCTTTGCTGGTCTTCGAGAGTTACTTGAGCCATAAAATATTTTCCTTTGTCAAAATTATATTATCCAGGGAGTTTACATTTATATTGAAGTTTTCAACAATAATTTGGGTAAGTTTGTTTTATTTTTTTTTAGGGAATGGTGTTTATTCGTATCCGCGTTTACTGACCAAATCTTGAATGTTTATCATTTTATTTTCTTCTCTTTTGCTCGAATGTTGATTCTCTTTTCCCTCGTATAAACCTCTCAGTATTTTGTACTCTTGAAAATTTTCTTGTTGCGTTATGAATATTAAAAAAAAAATGAACAGATTTTATTTTCAGACATATGTTGTGTTTGGGTTTACTAGATTTGAATAATGGAAAAAAGGCATTATGCTTGTCTAGTTGTAAATTGCTGCTTGAAAAATAACGCGATTAGTTGATTATTGAGGTTTTATGATTTCTTGGCTTTTCTAGATAGATGGATGAAAATATATTAAGATAAATCTTAATATTCAAGATATTTCGAAAACTCTTTGAGAAATAATTGATATGAGGGTTGGTTATGCAAAATTGTATTAAACTCCATGTTTTGCCAGCAGAATTTATCTTGACCGCTTAAAGACTTCTTAACACGCTGACTTACCGTTGTAGAATAAGCTTAAAGTACTAAAAACAAAAATTACCGTTAAGACATTACTATTACGGACCCCTCTAATACGCATGCCCAAACTTGTTGTCTGTTCCACATAAAAACAACACCTATCACGCAAAATCTAAACCAGTCAACTGTTTTCACTGAAAAATCAAAATCGTCAAGAATTAGACACTGTAGGTATCTTTTTCTGCAACAGTAAGAATATTTTATCCAATTGCATATTGGATTTTACAAAAAATGATCTCGCTCTTATAGATATTTTCTTTAAACAGTTATTCATTCGACATTTCCAAATATATCAATTCGGACAGTCAGGATCTGAGATTAATAATCTGTTATTTCTCAAGCATCTGAAAAAAATTCTACTTCAAACAACTTCATTTACGCGTGCGTATTAGAGTAGCCCGTAATAGTAAATCTTACCGAATTATCCCTCTCTTGTTTCGTATATGTTTTGGTAGATTGTCGTCTGTTATTTGAAGAGTATTGGTTCTATAAGAGTTGTTAGGTATATGTGCGAGAATCCGCTATAATTACCAGGTTGAAATATTTAAGAAAATATTGTTCCTTACCATAAGATTTTTTTTTATTTTTTAGAATAAAGTATAACACTTTGTTGCCCTGTCAGCGGGTCTTACAATGCCGACTATATCCCCTCCGTCCCTCTGCAGTTATGTAATCCAAGAAGAGACCACTTACCAAGTAAATGTTTTATTTTGCTATTACACCTATCATCCCCTATTATTTTATTTTTAAGTAATCAACTGGCGACTGACGGTGAAGTAAGGTCGGAGCTGATCCTGAACATTAGGTTAATAAGGAAGGCGGATGTAATAGTAAAACATTACTGTAAATATTTACAGAAACTTAAATGATCAATATTCACTTAACCTCGAACCAAGTAAATGATTACTGACTCCAATGTAAATGGACATTCGTTACCTATCCTCGAACCAAGTAAATACTTTTATGACATAAGACTACTTATGGTATTAAATAATCAAACTAGGATTTACATAGAAAATCAACCAAACTTAATCCCATCATACATTACTTCCAAGTTCTATTTCAAAGTAGACCTTTGTTTTCTGTTTAAAAATAAGCTAACAGACGGTATCGCTTACTAAATCCCTCCTCATTTGTTAGAAGTATTAGGCGATGAATGGTTTCTATCCACGTCGGTCTCGTGTTATACCAAATAGTTTTAGTAAAACTGAAACTAACTTTTCCATCAGCCTTGATCTGTTGTCGTATTAATGGCGATGTATGCTAGTGAGACTTTGACAAAGACCAACAAACTCTTGTAGGCTTGTAAACGTTTTTCATAGATGTTTGTTGAAGACTATACTTTGCATCTTCTGGTGTGATAATTTTCACTCATCCTAAATCAGAGATTCCCAAAGTAGATCAATATCGTCCCCTGGGAGTTGTGGTATCAGTAAAGAGACGATAAATAAATTGTGGCGACTCTCGACTAAATCTCACCATTTTCCAACCAAATATCTATGCCTCTGACACTTTTCATCTAATCCATCCTTCTGTTAATCATGTCAACCAATTCAATGAAAATGAGTTGTGTGTGTGTGTATATATATATATATATATATATATATATATATATATATATATCCACACACACTGAGAAACCTCGGTTCTCGAACGTCTCGCATGTCGAACAAATCGGGTTTTCGAACAGAAAATTCGAGATGAAAATGCCTCGGTTCTCGAACAACTTTGCCGAACCGAGTTAACCCGGACGGAATCATTTCGGAGTCGACCGCCGTGTTGTATACATTCGTGTGTTGTGCCGTGCGATTCTTTTCCAATTTTATTGTACTGCGACATTTTTTCTCTACATTGATTCCTATTGCAAAAAATAGTTTCGGTTTATGCACATTTCGGGTTACGAACGGCCTTCAGGAACCAATTAAATTCGTGAACCGAGGTTCCACTATATATATATATATATATATATATATATATATGACAAGAGGAAAAGTGTTCTTAGCCAACGTGTTTCGTCCTATGAGATACATTATTAAGGCAAAAGTAAGGATTTATTTTGTTGCACGTGCCTATAGACAAGAGCAAGGATATTGACTTAGCAAGGTTTTTAAATTTGGAAACGTTCATGAATATTCATCAGGTAGTTGAAAGGTCAGTTAAAACATATGGAAAACATAAAGTGCCATAATTCAAAGTCTGGTATGACAAAAGTAGGCGGATAATATTCTCTGTCATATATATATATATATATATATATATATATATATAAATTGTGATTAGATTGTTGTAGTTTGGGATGGACATATGGGCTTCGAAAACATGAGGCAATGGATTTTTTTAACCGTTTTCTTTTGATGTGTGTGTGTGTTTATTACCGAGATTATTTGGGAAGGTTATTAGGTAAATTTGCAGATTACGGTCCAGAACTCTATTGTAATGAAAAATTCCATTCTGGTGTAAACTTGCATGTTTATTTTGAAAATACCAATAACAATTTGCAGAACCGTTTAGGATTTATCGATAATAATTTCGGCCTCATTCGCGTCGCGCTTACAACCCGGCCGCTGTTACTGGATTTGTTTAAATACGTTTGCCTCGAGTAATAATGTGCGGAAGCTTCACTTGTCTTGATTACAACGCAATGCGTGAACTTTAAATTAAATTTCGTGAATTGCGTAGTAATCAAGACGAGTCAGAAGATCAGTAAAAAGGCCATTAACTAAGTTAGCTTCCGCGCATTACTACGCCATGCAAACGTATGTAAACAACGCTAGTAATGGTAGCCGGGCTAGACACGAATAAAGCCGAACTTATATTGTCGATAACTCCTAAACGATTTTCTTCCATAAACTTTTATTGTTATTTTGGAATTAATCAGGTAATTTCACATCAAAATGGAAATTTTCATTACAGTTGGTTTCCGGAGCTTAATATATATATATATATATATATATATATATATATATATATATATATATATATATAGTATAGAAAGAGAAATTGAAAAAGGAGTAAGAAATCGTAATGATAAAACGAAACATATTGTCGAGAAAAATTATGAAAGAAAAGTGAGATGTAATATCGACCATTTTTAAATTAAAAAAAATATTATTGATATCTATTTTGTACATATCTGGGGGTTGCTGAGGAATCCAGAATTCCATGAAGCGGTGTCGATGGTCTAAAACTCCTCGTTTAAATCACAACCTGTTTCTCCGTTCTTGCTTTTCTTACTATCCCTTCCTTGTTTACTTTGTCTCGATGATTTTCCTCCCACTCTGAGACATTTTTTCCCACACTTTAACTGCCTTTCTCACCTTCCTACTCTTCGCAACTTCAACCATCGCTTTGATATTTCAGCAGCCGTTCATTCACACGCCTACACATGAATTTAATCATTGAATTCATTCAGTTCGTCATTCATCCTAACCGTTTCATTCATTTCTTCCGTTTTAACTTTCCCCTCTTCTGCAATTGATTCATAGAAAGAGCGTAACTTGCCAGATTAAGTCTTTATGTAGTATTTATGATATGAAAATCATTCATAGTATTTATATGTATAGTATTTTAATATTCATAGTATTTATGATATGACAATCTCGCAAGACAAATGGCAGAGTATAAACAGATTTCATAAGCTAAATAGACATATTCATACAATATTTACCATTATAAAATATTTCTCCTATACTCGTATTATAATCTACTATTCAGACGCAATAGTTATACCAATTTTTATGGCGGACAATTTTAGTAAAAACAAACGTTATGAAACAAAATTAATTCTCTGCTAATTTATTTTAATTTTAATTTTTTTTTTTTACTGTTAATCGAAATCTGAAAGAGTTTATTATTATTATTATTTTTACAGTAAGGTTCACTCTGTACAAGGTCCGGGGTCCTACTCAAGGTAGAGTATGAGGGGTAGTATATATGGATAGGAGGGGAAGATAACGGTTGACTCTAGGCTTGAACAGGTTAAGATTATAGCGTACAGGGAAACATCCTCTTGGGAGTCTGTTCCATAGGACAGTGATTTTTCCACTTTATTTAAATGATTATAACCTTTGCATCACATGTGATGGACAGAGCGTAGTGTAAATAACTTATGACTTGTACGTTCTGTCCATCACATGTGATGCACAGGTTTTTATTATGTGAAGCATTATATATTAGAACATTCGATTTGCCAAATAAACTGAGTTGCTTTGAAATAGTTACAAATCTGAAAACAAGTATGACCGTTTGGATAGTACACACGACAATACCTTTGACAGGCAACGGGCTGAATAAATTATTTTCATTTGTCGCTATGATAGTTGGTGGGTAGAATAATTTGAATCGTTGGGTTTGTCAAAATGGTCTACTCTATTATTGTGAATCACTCCACGAGACTTTTTTCGCTAAAAGTATCCGACAATAATTGCCGACCCTATTTTGCTGTTACGGTGAGAACATAAACCGGTGAGATCATTTTTAACAGTTCATCTGCGATAGACACTCTGTCACAGATCATGATATTTAGGAAAGGTAAATTGTTATTCTTTCTGTTTTGTAAGTGAAATTTATCCACAAGGTCAGGTAATGTAGTTTTGAGGGGATATATTAACAGAGCGTCATCAATATATCGGAAATATGTTTTTCTTGTTTTTTGGTGTTTTTTTTTAGGTAAAATACTCTGGAAAAGACCAATTCAAGCAATTCAAAGAAAATACACGCTAAAACCCCACTCAAAGGTGAACCCATTGGTAATCCGAAATTTTGTTTGTACAAATTATTGTTAAGTTTAATAGCACTTATTGGTTAAGAACCGGTAGGTTTTTTTTTAATGATTTTTAGCTATTAGTAGGGAGAGGTTAATTTTGTATTGTGTTAGATGCTATTTTTTTTAAAAATGGAGGCATTTGTTAACAGGAACGTCATGTAAAGGGATTTAACATCTAAACTTGTCATAATTGTACCTGTCATCTTGAATTTTTAACATGAGATACTGTTGCAAAGACAAGTGTTAAAATCTTTGTTATGGCCTTCGCCGGTTTGTGGGGTGCGTTACTAATCTGATATAATAAGGCACATCAGAATGCCTGCTTTGTGAGCTTTGGGGAAACCATTAAGTTTGGGCATTTTAGGGTGGTATTCTATTAGATTATACCATGGTTTTTCATTACTGTTTTTTTTTTTTTTTCTAATGAAAATTTTATATCATTAAATATCATAACCATTTTCATCCCAAAATTTATTACTTGAAACCAAAAAATAGCACATTCATTTTTCTTGTATTCTTCAAAATCAACAATTAAGATGGGCGAATGTTTCAAATTTATTCTATTAAAAGAAAATCTTTATTTTTAAAAATACTGAAAATAATTTGTTTACAAAGAAAATGATTTACTTTTTTTTCTTAAATTATGGGCCACCATATTTACAAACGGAAACCATTCAGTCTCGTGCTGTCAACATTAATTTGTGTTGCAGATGGTCAGCCAGTAATACAAATATCATCTTACCACACAAATTGGCCCTTTTGACTCTTACTGACTCAAGTGAACTACCCATGTTATAAAAATATTTATTTTAATGGTTTTAAAATAAATTTGGAGTTTTTTTTTAGTTAAACTGAATCAAAATTAAACTATTTTTCACAAAATTGCTTTGTGGTTTTATTTTATTTATTTATAATTTCGTATTTTTGTCAGCTAGATAAGTCAGTGTTGATTTCTATCGTTTCATGAAAAAAAATTCATTTTTTTTTCTTTTCAAGATCAAAATTTGGGCTGTTATTTGTTTTGAAAGTGCGTGTGTGTGTGTGTATATATATATATATATATATATATAT
>OZ038491.1:55464761-55622261 GCA_964036315.1 Acanthosepion esculentum | reverse complement strand
GCTGACTATTATACATGCCCAGTATTGTTTGTATGCAAATGTTGTCAGCACCACCTACTGTAAGTAGAATGTCTTCTTTCAACAATTAATTGTGGAAGAGGACGTAACTGCACCAACTTTGGATCTCGTCAGGTTGACTCGATTCTGTTATACCAACTTTATAATAAAATATTTTAGGAGTTGATTTATAGCTTCAAATGAAGTTTTAAGATACCCAGTTAAGGCAGTGGAGAACTTGGAGAGGGGAATTAACAGGAGATAACTGACATCCATTAGACATGGCACATGGAACTAGAACAGTCTACCCCAGTGAGCAAAATAAAGGGTTCAGTTCGACATTCCAACCACCTGAAGAAGGCCGGAGTGTACAACGGCCAAAACCTAATAAATATGGCGATAAAGATGAGGAGAATAGTCTGAATAATGTAAATAGTGTACATAATACCTCATCTCAGAAATATAGACAGATACTGAAGTCTTAACATTGTTTTCACACTAAAAGCATCACTGCAAGTAATCTTGTTGTTGGAGCTCGTAGATGAAAATTCATCCGAAAATGACAAGCACAAGATAATTTGTGGTTGGCAGTTTTTATTATGACAATGACTACAAGTTAATGTGTTAATAAATGTGGCTTCTGTTGTTACAATATCTTGACTGTCCTATTCTACAGCCTTCTTCAAGTATTGAATTTGTGGAGTGAAGAGAGAAATAAACACAAAGAAACTCAATCATCAAATGACAAAAAGAAATGAAATTAAATTTGCAATCCTTCTGGTTAATAAATTAATCCTTTGAAAATGAATATTTAACATTTTTCAACCAATTAGTTGTGTTCCTACTGACAATAAAAAAAACAAAAAAACAACATGCTTTAGGATCCTATTGAAGATTATATAAGCAAAGCTTCTAGACCAGACAGGCCAATAAGGAAAACAAATGGCAACATAAGACACGCATGGCTTAAAATAGATTCCCTTACTCATTCACCCATCTTCCTCACCAAGCTACAGGACACATACACTTACTTTCTCACTTGATTCTTTTTTCTCACACA
This sequence comes from Acanthosepion esculentum, assembly GCA_964036315.1. NCBI lineage: Eukaryota > Metazoa > Mollusca > Cephalopoda > Sepiida > Sepiidae > Acanthosepion > Acanthosepion esculentum. The sequence continues at coordinate 55,621,204 of OZ038491.1, read as the reverse complement.
TACATACAAAGAAATCATATTTCTTTTCATCTTAACAACTACAAACAAGGAACACATGGCACAGTGGATAAAGGCGTTGGTTAGATCCAGTGACAGGAACCAAAGAGTGTGAGTTCAATACCTGGTTAAGACAGTGGAGAACTTGGAGAGGGGAATTAACAGGAGATAACTGATAACTGACATCCATTAAACATGGCACGTGGAACCAGAACAGTCTACCCTAGTGAGCAAAATAAAGGATTCAGTTCGACATTCAAAACCACCTGAAGAAGGCAGGAGCGTACAACGGCCGAAACATTGTAATAAATATGGCGACAAAGATGAGGACAATAGTCCGAATAATGTAAATAGTGTGCATAATACCTCATCTCAGAAATATAGACAGATACTGATTCAAATCTGTGACAAATTCATGAGGAAAAAGATAAGTACTTTTTTTTCATGAAGCAAGACATATAAATAGAATCATTTCATTTCTACAAAGAGAGTTCCCTCTCTTCCCTCATTGATTGTACACCTGAATATGGCTGGAGAATTGATTGGCCAAAACAGTGGCGTGACATTGTTAGCCATATGTCTGAGTTCAGTTGTCCAAAGAACTCTTGGGGCAATAATGTCATTTTTTCAAAATTACATTGTACACCTAAAGATGCGGTAGAATGGATCAGGCAAAACATCACATTGACTAAAATCGGCATCCCAATGATTGAGTTGAAGAGTCTAAACAATTTCTGGAATCTTTAAATGTTGATCCTATATTTTCATCATAACATATGACCCTTGGGTGCCAAATAAAATGATGGGTGCCTTAATAAATGGCAGTAGTTGGGAAAATGTAATAAACAGGTCATGGATGGGAAAAATGAGGAAATCTCATAAATGAGGGAGGTTTCAATAAATGGGCTAGTTGTAAAGAGGGTTACTTAAAAACGATGTTGTGACTCTTACATTTCCTACACAAACTGGATGTTGACTATTCAACAATCCAAAGCAGACTGCATAAATATATTTTCTGTGTATCAGCTACATGCTTACATCCACTTTAATCAAGAGTTAATAATATATTATGACCAGTCAGAACCACTCCCACTCAAAAACCAAAACCTTAATTTTGAGCCAACTGAAAACTATATATACCCAAATTCAAACTTTCTGGCTGCTTGCTTCCCAGTCAACTTTGATCTTCCAAAATTTAAATGCTGCATCACTCGTTATTTACTGTCTTCTTAATTATTGTTCTTTTACTATTCTCTCCTTAATAACTCGGACTTAGTGGCTTTATTGCCTTGCTTGGCATGAAATGATTAAAAAAATTATGAATGACAGGATTTAAAACTTTAATGGAATACGATGCAGGGAGGAACATTAAAATTGATGGCCAGAATTAAAAGCCAAAAAAAAAAAAACTCATTCTGCTAGGGTTTTGAACTACTAATGTCATCTTTGTTATTGATATCACAATATGCCAGCTCAACATCTATTAACTTTAATAACTTTCCTCCGAATGCCTAAGATAAAATATCAAGATGTCTTGTAGTCATTGAATGATAACAATCTCAGAACTTTCAATCACACAAAGATTCATTTGATTTTAAAAAATGATATTATAAAGAGAAAATTATGTTCTCTTGTCCCAACTGTGCAATGTGAACAACATTAGTGCAATGTGAACATTAGTGCAATGTGAACAACATTAGTGCAATGTGAACATTAGTGCAATGTGAACAACATTAGTGCAATGTGAACAACATTAGTGCAATGTGAACAACATTAGTGCAATAAAATCCGTTTCATCTGGCAACAGTTTATTTTTTACCTATTTTACTGAAATAAAAAAACTGTTACTCTCGACCCAACAATAATGTCATTATTAACCATTTACTTATAAGGAAACATTTGGCATTCATTGACCAAGCAGCCAATGCTACTAGTTATACTTTTCTTCACTCCCTGACTATTGGGCAGGGATCAAAGTGCAGTATCTGCCTTTGGATGATAACTACATTTTATCTTTCAATTATGTCAGTCTTCAACAGAGTGTAACTCAGTTGTGTCTTTGTAATTAAAAATATTGTGAGGTGGCCAGTTCTGGGGCATAGTTGGCCATGGCAATACCTCCCTCATTGCACTAATGAGAGATCTGTAATCATATCAATACCAGTTAACCAACGGTTGTGGGGGCTAGATTATTTTTGGATCTTACCCAGGTGCACACATTCAAGCTCCCCATATTAAACTGACCTTGTGTTATGTCCTGTTAGCACGGGGGTGGCAAGTAGATACAATCTGTCACCAGGTGGACAAACTACATTTTATTTCTTAAATGTGTTTCTGTCTGAAGACAGAAACACAACAAATAAATAAGGGATGCCTAGTCCTGGGGATTCCAAACCTGTGTCAACACCTCCCTCATTGCATCACAGAGGGAAGGTCAATGAAATATTGATGCCAGTGCATTTTTGGTTGTGGGGACTGGGCAATTTTTGGCCTTCACACATGTGTACCTGCTTTGGCTCCCCACTTTAAACTAGCCTTGTGTCACATCCTGCTACCGTTGGGTAGGGACAAGTAAATACAAAAGTGTAGTATCTGTTCTCCTCATCTCTTGTTTTAATATTAGCCTTTTCCTTACAAGGAAACATTTGGCATTCATTGACCAAGCAACCAGTGTACATATGGTGACTAGTTAGGACTTCATAGAGAAAGTGTGGTATTTTGGTGACTTTTATTTTTAATCAGCTCACCGCCCCCCAAAAGGAGCATGATAGTGTTACTAAGACACAAGAGGCGACTGGGGGGGGGGGGGGGGTATGAATGAGAAAACTTTAGAAGGAATTGAATACCCAATTCTAAACAGGAAATAAGGGATAAACCTCTACTCCTGTTCAAAAGAGAAGGAGGACTAAACAATAGGTGAACCTATTCAAAAGTGAAGAAAACAACTAAATAAATAGTAAATAAAATTTCAGAGGTCGACATGTGAGAAGTATAGAGATGAAGTAGATTTTAGAAGGAACTGGAAATCCAACGGAAAGGTAATGTCTGACTCCCTAGGTCAAGATTTAATTATTTAATAACATTTCACAGTTCAATCAGAGACATTAAAAGTATAGAGATGAAGTAGACTTTAGAAGGAACTGGAAACACAATCCTAAAACAGGAAACAAGAGATAAACCTCTACTCCTGTTCAAAAGTCCGGGGAGGTATATAAACTGGACAATAGGCTGTAATAAGAATGGTAAGCCCGTGTTGTTTTTGTGTAAGGAAAATTATAGTATGTTTAGGTAAGTGAATGTGTCTAGCTAAGTTGAATGTTGGAAAAATGAAGACCAGCTTTCCTCATTCCCTTCTGGCCTTGTGCCACATTTTCTATAAAAACACAAGTGAATATTGCAGCCAATGCTATTTGAGTTATGCTTTTCTTCACTCTCTGGCTATTGTTTAGGATCAATGTGTAGTATCTGTTCTCATCTCTAATGGTAATATTAAACATTATTCAGCATTCACTGATAAAAGAAGCAGTGCTACCATCAGATGAAATTTATAAAATCTGACTATTAAAATTGTTCTTCAGGAAAATAAATATCTCACGGCCAGTAGTTACGCTTTCCAGTATTGATGGGGGCTTCCTTCCTAAACCTTTTGTTCAAAATAGTGTGGAACATTAAAATCTTCATCATGTCATAATTTTCTCTTCGAGTTACATGTGCTATGCATTTTAGTTGTTTCTGTAGTGCCAGTCCATGAGATTTGGTACGTTTCTCCCTAAGACTTACAGGAACTTCATTTGCTCAAAGACATTTTTAACGATTGATCCAAGAAATCAGTTGCATGCAGCCAACATTTAACATTCTGGAGGTGATTTTCTTTGCAAAGCAAAAATTTTATCCTGCCACTGCAAGTGACTCAGATAAATGAGTGATAGTGCGTTTGAATTTTGCAGTTGTGTTGTCATATCCTGCTATGGCAACAGAAAATGACCATGACTGAAATGAAGAAATACAGTAGAAGAGCCTTGAAAAACAATGCAGTGGAAATGAAAGTAGTGAATAATGCAGTGTATTAAAAGGGTTAAGATGTTGCTGAACAGGTTTGGCAGCAAGACTGTCATCCACATGAAAGTCTTGATTTGATGAGGCTTTTATTTTTTCCTTAACCAAAGAAAACAATTGAAGACCGAAACTGAAAGGCGATTCAACTAGGTTTTGCTCAAAAGTTGAAGGGAATTTAACAGTACACATAAAGTGAACTAAATGTTTCCCATTTTGGCTTGGAATCTTTCATATAGTTAGTACCTGAATTATAATCTAAAATTATCACTATATAACAGGGTGGTAACCTTACTTCAATGTTTTTCTACATGATTGGATATAACAGGATGGCAATATTGTTTTTGTTTTTTTTCTTTAAAAATCAGTATCATCCCATGCAAGGTAGTAAAGTCACTAAGACACAAGGCGAGAGTTTACAGGGTGTTGAAGAATTAGGAACAGAAACCTTAATAATGATCAGGAAGAGGAAAGAGTAATCAGGAGGACAGTAGATAGTGATTGACATTGCATCTAAATATTTTCAGATTAAAGTTAGCTGAAAGAGAGTTCCACAAGTGAGAAGTGTGAGAAAAGAAACTGTTAGCATAGATGTTACGGCCATATCTAGTCAGCTCAACTGTAAATTGATGAGATCTCAACACCAGTCTAGTACTGTGCTTAACTTAAAAAAATCTGGGTACCATAGCAAAGAGCTCATCTGAACAATTACCTTGAAGGTATTTATGGAAAAGACACAGAGAGGCAACCTTATGGCAGTGGGAAAGTAACTGAAGCCAATCTGCCAGATCAGGACCAATAAAATTGCTGATTCTTCTTTGGAATGATGATCATTGCTGGTAGTTATGCTTGATGTAATTAATCTGGTCATGACTTTTCAAAGTAACTAAGTGAGCATAGTTGAATTTCTAAGGAGAAATAAAGAACTTTCTGATAATGAATTGATAGAATCATTTTCTATGGCTTATCAACCCTCTGAAGGTTATTTAAAGCCAGAAAATATTTTAGATTGAAAGAATTGTTTTTAGATAATAATTTAGTGATACCAGTCTTACTAATTAACCCATACCTGGGAGGAGAGGAGGTGGATTCATATCTAATCAGAATTTGATAAACAAACAAGAAATTATAATGTGGGTATAAAGTGGGGGATCAATACAATGATACAATCAATATATAAACTGATCCCTCACTTTGTGGTAACCTTACTTCAATGTTTTGCTATATGATTGGATATAACCATTTTTTATGACATGAGAATGCCTAATGCTGATTTGAAGCAGCAAATAGGATTAAAGAAGAAAAGACATGGAAACTGGAAGGTAAGCTAGAAAGTCTTGACTCATTTAGGAAACAGAAAGAAAACAAGATTTTATGGAGCAACATTAGGTGAGATCAGACTGAACGTCCTTACTTATTTGACCACCAGCCTCCATATGCTGCAGTTGTTTGTTGTTTCTGTGAAGATTATTCCTCCTTGTGTAGGCCCCAACTGACAGAAATGAGTTTGGAAGAAAGTGAAATTAGAGATTTGATTTGCTTCTGTTACAAGCGAAGACTTTCTACAAGAGTCATGATGTTTCACAAGATCATCGAGAATGGCAGAAGATCATTGAGAATGATGGACATTATTTTGAAGAATAAATGTTGCTGTTGCTCTATAAAATTTTGTTGTTTTCTTTCCACTTCCTAAGTGAGTCAGGACTTTCTAGCCAACCTAATAATGCTACCATCAGATGAAATTTATAAAATCTGACTATTAAAATTGTTTTTCAGGAAAATAAATATCTCACGGCCAGTAGTTACGCTTTCCAGTATTGATGGGGGCTTCCTTCCTAAACCTTTTGTTCAAAATAATGTGGAACATTAAAATCTTCATCATGTCATAATTTTCTCTTCGAGTTACATGTGCTATGCATTTTAGTTGTTTCTGTAGTGCCAGTCCATGAGATTTGGTACGTTTCTCCCTAAGACTTGCAGGAACTTCATTTGCTCAAAGACATTTTTAACGATTGATCCAAGAAATCAGTTGCATGCAGCCAACATTTAACATTCTGGAGGTGATTTTCTTTGCAAAGCAAAAATTTTATCCTGCCACTGCAAGTGACTCAGATAAATGAGTGATAGTGCGTTTGAATTTTGCAGTTGTGTTGTCATATCCTGCTATGGCAACAGAAAATGACCATGACTGAAATTAAGAAATACAGTTGAAAAAATGTTGAGGAAAATAAGGAAATAACAGATTAAAAATATCTGAAGTATAATTAGAAGCCATAAAATGAATTTGGAGAAGGCTCCAGGAAGATTTGAACCAGAAATAAACAGAATTCATTCAAATTTAGTAAGATCTTCTCCAAGACACCTAATTGCATCTCGGGCAATATGAGAGATTTATGGCTTTCTTAAATTCCCAAAATTCCAAGGAAGAATTCTAGATTTATTTAGATAAAATAATACCTATCTGAAATATGCATTTCATTGCCAAAATTTAATCTCAGCTTAAGTGCATTCAAAAAAGACCCATGTGTTACTGAACATAAGAAGGTCATATGAATATCTTATAAAAAAAAAATGATATAAATCAATGCTAGGAATGCTCAAATGTTTACATAAATAATGTTTTGCAGCCAGGCAAAGAGAAGGCAAGATGATGTCCATATACACACTCATTGCTACGGCCAGTAATGAACACACAGACACAAGCCCAAATAAACAAGAATACAGTGCAATTAAAGTCCCTTATTTCTTAACAAATTATTGCTAGATAAAATGTCAACCAGTCTACAGAAAAGGATTAATGATTTCTTGCTCTTGATGTAATTTTAAATTCTTCTATTTGTTTTCATCAAGTTCATCACGTAAGTGGCTCACTGTCTTCACATATCTCACTTGCCCTCAACATGCCGTGTAATAGCTGAGTTTTCCAAGCCCTCCTTCCTCATTATGTCCAAGGAATTTCAACTGTCTTTTCTTGATTTTGAGTATAAGTGTTCTTTCTGTTGCCATTTTCTTGTTGCTTACTCGCTCCGTCCATGGGACTTTCAGTATCTTTCTGCAGAATCACTTTTCTGCTGCCTCCAGTTTTCTCCTCATCTGTGGGGAAATTGTCCAATATTCACTGCAATAAAATTGGATGGATACCACAGAGCAATTCATCACTCTTTTCTTTGTTTCTAACAAAATTTTTCCAATTCTCAATTCCTTGCTTAACTTTTGGAATGCTTCTTTTACTTGTCCACCAAGGAGAATATGTGGAAAAAATATTTGTTGTGGAAAATAAATGCTTTTTCTATCCTTAGACTACAGACTGAATGTACCTACATATACACAACTGAATTAAGTGCAGTCACAAAGGAGGAGATTATGTGGAAAAAATATTTGTTGTGTAAAATAAATGCTTTTTCTATCCTTAGACTACAGACTGAATGTACCTACATATACACAACTGAATTAAGTGCAGTCACAAAGGAGGAGATTATGTTGAAAAATAAATAATTGTGTAAAATAAATGCTTTTTCTATCCTTAGACTACAGACTGAATGTACCTACATATACACAACTGAATTAAGTGCAGTCACAAAGGAGGAGATTATGTTGAAAAAAATATTTGTTGTGGAAAATAAATACTTTTTCTATCCTTAGATTACAGACTGAATGTACCTACATATACACAACTGAATTAAGTGCAGTCACAAAGGAGGAGATTATGTTGAAAAATAAATAATTGTGTAAAATAAATGCTTTTTCTATCCTTAGACTACAGACTGAATGTACCTACATATACACAACTGAATTAAGTGCAGTCACAAAGGAGGAGATTATGTTGAAAAAATATTTGTTGTGGAAAATAAATACTTTTTCTATCCTTAGACTACAGACTGAATGTACCTACATATACACAACTGAATTAAGTGCAGTCACAAAGGAGGAGATTATGTTGAAAAATAAATAATTGTGTAAAATAAATGCTTTTTCTATCCTTAGACTACAGACTGAATGTACCTACATATACACAACTGAATTAAGTGCAGTCACAAAGGAGGAGATTATGTTGAAAAATAAATAATTGTGTAAAATAAATGCTTTTTCTATCCTTAGACTACAGACTGAATGTACCTACATATACACAACTGAATTAAGTGCAGTCACAAAGGAGGAGATTATGTTGAAAAATAAATAATTGTGTAAAATAAATGCTTTTTCTATCCTTAGACTACAGACTGAATGTACCTACATATACACAACTGAATTAAGTGCAGTCACAAAGGAGGAGATTATGTTGAAAAATAAATAATTGTGTAAAATAAATGCTTTTTCTATCCTTAGACTACAGACTGAATGTACCTACATATACACAACTGAATTAAGTGCAGTCACAAAGGAGGAGATTATGTTGAAAAAATATTTGTTGTGGAAAATAAATACTTTTTCTATCCTTAGACTAGACTGAATGTACCTACATATACACAACTGAATTAAGTGCAGTCACAAAGGAGGAGATTATGTTGAAAAAATATTTGTTGTGGAAAATAAATACTTTTTCTATCCTTAGACTACAGACTGAATGTACCTACATATACACAACTGAATTAAGTGCAGTCACAAAGGAGGAGATTATGTTGAAAAAAATATTTGTTGTGGAAAATAAATACTTTTTCTATCCTTAGACTACAGACTGAATGTACCTACATACACACAACTGAATTAAGTGCAGTCACAAAGGAGGTGATTATGTTGAAAAATAAATAATTGTGTAAAATAAATGCTTTTTCCACCATTAGGCAACAGACTTATTGATGTACCTCCATATATACCCAAAGTTAATACTTTAAAGGAAACAATGAAAACTATGTAGGAAGTTATTTTTTTAAAGATCAAATAACCAATCTGCTTTGGTAGCAATTCATAAGTGATTTGATAAAACTCAGATGACAAATGGTGTGTGTGTGTGTTAGTTTATAATTTTGTGAGGCTGTTTTACCAAATAAAACAAAGAAAATATAATTGAAAATTAATAGTGAATTTTATTTGCTGGTTTTTTCAGCATGAGAATGTCTATAATGTGATGATGCAAGAGATCCGTAGGTTGGTGAATAAGTTGTTAATTTCTGATGAATGAAATATCCAGATGGAGATGTGGCTGAACTTCCCTTCCCGGCTTGAAAAATAAGGAAGGACACAAATCCACAGAAGAGAGAGAGAGAGAGAGAGAGAGAAATATTTTCTTGCTGCCTAGAAATTCTTCATCTCTACAGGATGCTGGGTTTCTGGAAACGAAAACAAAAAAAGAAAGTGCAAAATGGCAAAGTGAAACAGAATAGTGAGCATAATAAATATTCGTCCATTCAGTTCTTTTGGATTTCAATAAAATATTTTTTTTGTTTTTATCCATTTTCTTGATGTTTTGATATAAATGATTTCAGGCAAATCTATGAAAAAGTGTTAAAAGTTTTCTTGTGACGCATTTCGTCCTTTAGGACTTCAAACTTAAGTGAAGATTACATCAATGTGCACAAAGAAGTGGGGGGGGATGCATGAGAATTTTCAATCTAAATTTCTCAGTATTCCATTCCCTTCATTGCCTCAACATAAACATAACTTATGTCCGCTGAAGTCCGAAAGGGCAAAACACATTACATGAAAACTTTTTACATTTTGTCATAGATTTCCTTAAAATTATTCTTGATATATAAAATTTTACATATTGTTTTCCCATAAATGACTTTCAAAATAATTCTTGTTCATTTCGACACAATGTGTGTAGTTGAAAAAGTCTGTCTGAATTACTGAACTGGTTAATTTGCTTTTTACAGTTAATCAACGTTTTGCAGGTTATTTAAAACCAGAAGATATTTTCAGATTTTAAAATTTTTTTTGAGATAATGATTTATTGATACAAGTCTTACTAATTAACAGATAGTTTGGGGAGAAGTGGTGGATTCATACCTTTCCCAAAGTGAATATAACGAACCCAACTGGAATTGGAACTTGAGTCTCCTATTAACAATTCCACTCCAGCATCCATTACACAACTCACACATCCAAGCTTACAGCACCTGATATTCCCAAGTGGTTAACCATACTGGTATCGACCAGGCTAGGCATTGCTTAACTTCAGTGATTGTACAGTGTTTCAACATGATGTGATTGTAAACCATGTAAATACAGGTATATATATATATATATATATATATATATATATATATATATATTTTATGTTATTTAAACGATACATTTAGTACATGCATATGTTTGAGTAGACATTTACCTTGATAAAGTCCATCAGAGGATGAAGCGCAAAATATATATATATATATATATATATTAAAGACAACAGACGTTTTTTTGTTGATTAATTTTATTGATTGACTTTTCCAAGTTACAAATAGGTATCACCACGAGATCGCTGAAAAATGAGCATAGCAGGATAATAAAGGCCTTAAACTTGACAAAAACAAAATTTTATCGTCAAAATGTTTATGTTTTCATTAAGAGAAAAGAACAAAGTAATTTTTAATTATTTTTCAAAATTTTTCTGTTTTTATTAGAGCATTCTAACTTTTGATTGAAAAACCTTGTTTCTCGGCATCAGTAGGGTCCTACTAAATAACATTGCGGATTTTTTTGTTAATGGCAGTCATTAACTTTTAAAATCTTGCAAAAATAAAAATAATTGTTGGATTTTCATGAAACTTTCAGAAACTATTCACAAATGATGGAAATTATTATAAATATGTTTATTGTTTTTTTTAAAAGTCATGGTAAAATTTTTTTTTATATTTATTACCCTCCCCATAATTAATTTCATGAAAACTCATGAAATTTTAAAGCGTACAGCTATAGACATTAATTAGTTAAAAGCACATGGCTTTGAGGAAAGCAAATCATTTTTCCCTTTTTTTTTTTAGTTGACACCCGTCTACCTTAAAATCAGCTCTGAATTGTAACATACAAAACTCAATAAAACAAAGATATTATTTAATTTCAAAAGCTTTTAGTTGCTTTTACTTATTTGTAGGACTATGGATAATATTTTCTGAAAGCAAGAAACGCTTTCGATGAAAAATAAATTTTTACAATTATTTGTTATTTCTTAAATTATTTTATTGTTAAATTTATGTTAATTGCTTAAAGTTGTTAAATATTTTTAAATTAATCAAAATTGCGTACACATTAGTCAGTGGTGTTATTAAGTAGATAAATATCATTTACAGATTATAAAATAAAGCTGGTTACAATCAGAAAGTTGCCAATAGCTAAAAATCTAATATAACATGTTTTTTTGTGTGTCCAAAAATAGCTTAAATTCAAATATACGGAAGACTGGAAGCATCATGAAAACAATAGTCTGTGACGTGGTTTACGTTGGTATATAAACGTTGTTCTCCACTGGTAGAAAGCCTTTTCATTTCAATACAGTGTTCGTGCAAAACACGTGTGGAAAAATTTTTGGAGTTTTGTTTTACTTAAAACAAAAAAATTTATAGCCAAAAGTGACGACCCAGTAGTAGCAGCATCATTTTTACTTTTTAAAAAGTAAGTACCATTTCATTTTTATAACTATTTCGTTGCAATTTATTTCAATTTTCTCTATATTTGTTTTCATGAAATATCAAAATTAATAAAATGACTGGAAATACAAATAATACCGTAAACTATAATATATGCATATTAAATTATTTTTACACTTAGCCTTTCATAAGAGAGGTACCTAATTAAAAAATTAATTTATATGCACCTTGCTTATGAAATTATTTTCTCACTCTCAACAGTCTTAGTTTAAAAATTTTCATAAAAAGCGTAAAGGTGGAAAGCTAAGAAACAATAAAAAATTAGAACGCTGAAATTTTTCCTTAATAATAACTGGTTAAATAAGTTGGTTAAATAAAAAGCTAACTTATCACTTTTGTCCATCCGTACGATGAATTAAGGTTTCGTAAGCTGTCAATACATGATGACAGGATCTATCAACACCTCGTCATGTGTCACTGCTGTTAAGACCTGCTGTCTCTTTTTTTAAAGTACACTTTTCAGTGCATAAAGTAAGTAATGTTTTAAAATATATTAAATAAACATTTAAATTTCTAATTTTGTAAAGATAAATTTTTAAAAAAGTGTAACTGTTTTTTGGAAGAATTTTCAACAGAAAAATTAACTTTTGTTTACAAAATGGAAAAAATGGCTGACGATCGATTTTTCCGAAAAAAAAAAAAAAAAAAAAAAACATGATTTTAAACGACAATTTTGGACATGCTCGAAATGATTAAAAAATGTCAAAAAATAATCAAAAAATACTTTGATCTTTCCTCTTCATAATAACATAAACAGTTAGACAAATAAAAATTATTTTCGTCAAGTTTAAGGCCTTTATTATCCTATGCTATGCTCATTTTTCCGAGATCTCATGGTGATACTCACAACTAAACCTTCTCCGATAAGGAGGAAATTCCATCAGAAAGTGTTCAAAATTAATTTTGTAAGAAATATGGTCCAAGCTTTCGACTTTGTTAAGTCATCATCAGGGTAGGTAAAGACAAATGGTGAGTTTTTTAGAACAAGTGAGTGTAGTGACGTGGACAAGGTGTGATGTATGTGTTTATTTTATTTGTTTATTTCTTTTATATAGATTTGAGGATGCAGGCTCTTAAATTATTTAGAGATGGTTGTTTTTGTTGTATGCTTAATAGATCATGAGACTGTTTTTAGCGGTTTGATTTTGCTAGTATTTTGGTATTGTTTGTGAGTACCTATCCACTGTTACTACTCAAAAAAACTTGAAAAAGTTGACTAATAAAATTAATTGACATGAAACGTCTGTTGTCTTAAAGAACATTTGCTGGCTATATATATATATATATATATATATATATATATATATATATATTGTAATACCCGTTTGTAGGAGAGACTTTGTTAAATCACAGATACAATAATATTAATGCCTTCAAACAATAGTCAGACACTGCTAATTCCCATATATATATATATATATATATATATATATATATATTTAAAGACATTTATAATATGTTTAACGTTCTTTTTATAGATACAAGTATTTAAGCAAATGCTCTGTTTTTATAATAAACAGTATTAAATAACATTTACTGGCCTGAATGTCCGAGAAATACTGTTTAATACGGTTAAAACAGAGCATTTGCTTAAATACTTGTATCTATAAAAAGAACATTAAACATATTATAAATGTCTTTAAATAAAATGTCCAATTCAAATATATATATATATATATATAGATATATATATATATAGATATATATATATAGATATATTAGTTAATAAATTAATAAAATTCTTCTGGCTTAAGTTTCACAGATACACTACTGAATTCATTAAAAGATATATTCATATTTAAATTTAAAATAAAATTAATTCTAAATATTTATGTATTATGGCTTCTCTATTTAAAATATTGAGCCCTTTCATTACAAAAATCCATTTGTCTTTAAACACATAAAACACCAGTAATTTTTACTGGACCACATATTTTGTGAGGTGTTAATGAGCTTTCTTATTAAACACACACACACACACACACACACACACATATATGTGTGTATGTATGTATGTATGTGTGTATGTATGTGTATATACAGCTTTGCTCAGTTCTTTTGAGGACATGCCTTTTAATAGCGCCAACATTTCTCTAACTTGTTCTCATTATCATTTCTTCTCAGATAAATGATGACAAACATCAGGCTAATGAGACATGCTGTAGTGATTTCAAGATTGCTCACTTCCTGAAAGTTGCACAGTCGTTTGTTGTCAATGTTCACAAAAAGCTAGAAGCCACTGGCAGGGGGTTCTACAGCAGTAGCCAAGTGTAAAATGCCTGTTAAGGGTCCTAATACCACCAACACACACAAATTTGTGAGAAAGAGTCAGAAAATTATCGACATGAACACCAGAAGGTCAATTAAGTAACCGGTAAGGAGCTCAAAATATCAAGGCACTCAATCAGAAAAATTATCTATGAGCATCTTCAATACAAGTCATTTGTGATGTGGAGAGGCCAATTCATGTCTGTTACGACAACAGATAACTGATCTGTGTAAAGCACTTGTAAAGTTGAAACAAAAGCTTGGAATGCTTTGGTTTTTTCTCGAATGAGAAAAACTTTGATCAGAACCAAAAAGTCAAGCAAAGGAATGACAGGTTGTTATGTAGAGATCCTAACAAAGTTCCAATGATCGTGCACACAAAGTTTCCAGTAACTACGATGGTTCTGGAGTTGAGAACAACAAAGGAGATGTCACACTCCTCGCTTCTTTCCGCATATATTGTTACGTGGCCCCATTTTGTCATACGTCTTTACACTGATACTATAAAATACAAAATCTAACTTAAAATGATGACTTAAATCTGTAGCTACTAGATGCTCTTTTTACCTTACAAAAAGCTCCCATTCGCCAAACCCTTTAGATTTCATAATAGAATGGAACATTCTTGCAGACTCTAGAAACTTCTACTGGGTTCTAGAGGGTACAAAAAACATATATAGGCAGGAGTTCGTACCAACTAGCCAGTTGCCCCCTGAACCCACATCCACGGCTATGGAGGTCGACTCTGGCCCTTTTGATTCAAGAACAAAGCTTCAACCGAAAAAATCTAAATTCCTACAGTCCTGAAAAGAAAAGACTATCAGTAAATACTTCACCCCTTTCCTTGATATTATTGACCAAACTTTTATTTTATATACAGTGTAACCCGGATATAAGAGAGTTGTCGGGACCGGAGAAGAGGTATCTTATATCCAGGTTTGGTCTATTTTGTTTTATTAACACAGGCTGTAATTTGGGACCAGAGAAAATCTCTCTTATATCCGGGTCTCTTATATCCGGGTTACACTGTATATGTAAATATCAAACCATTTTTAAGAAGAAAATAATATAATTCTTTGACTAGCAATGAATTCCCATCCATCGCCTTAATCTTAACTAAAGTCGATTTCCTCTCCCACTCCCTTGTATAGTTTACACATTAAACCAACTACTTTCTGGTCACTTGCATGCTTAGTAACTTGTTAGCATTTCCTAACTTATATTGTTTAAACCTCATCCCTACTATTCTAAAAAATATTGTATATGTTAAATAAAATCCGTATTTTGCTATTAGATGTAATCTTTTTTCTTCAACTTTAATTTCTACGAATCTGGTTCTTCTTATTTTGTGTTGCGTCAGCCGTAACATTATATATATATATATATATATATATATATATATATATATATATATATACATACACACATACACAAACACACACACAAGTATATGATTGGTGTATATAGAATAAATTCCAATAACCAAAAAATACTATTATTAAAAGAGTGCTCAATACAGAGTAGAGCAAATATAATTTATTTGAAAATTATAGCATAAATATGTTATAAAAACACTACAAAAATAGCCATTTTTTTTCAATTAATTATTATAACCAAAGTTCGTTGTCAAGTTTTGGGAATTCTCATATACTTGTATTTTGATTGGTCATTGCAGCTTATATAACAGCGTTTCCCTTTGCAAGGAATGTTTGCTCGATTTGAACCTTTTAAAACCCTTTACTCTACATTCAACACCATCACTTGATAAGACACCAGAAGTGTTGAAACAAAATGGCTATTTTTGTAGTGATTTTATAACATATTGATTGTTATAATTTTGAAATAAATTTTATAGATATATAACACACACAAAAGGGTTCAATAATTATAACTATAAGGTGTTGGAGAGGGTTGTGAGGCCTTGGATAGAGAGTGTGAATAAAGGAAAACCATACACCTACCATCAAGACTGTGCCATTTCATAAAGTCAAGATAATCCAAGAATCGATGAGTTACAATCTCCACAATCACCTCCAAACATATGGCCTCCTAGCTCTCCGGACTACTACATATGAGATATACTTGAAAGAAGTCAATCAACATCCTCATAACACTATCAAATTTTTGAAGTCCACCATAACTAGCAAAGTGTCAAAAATAGAACAAGTTCATCTGATTTGGGCAGGTCAACATTTCAGATCTTGCACTGAAATATAGTCATCAATCCTAATTGGGGATTCATAAAGTAAATGTGTCAAGAGGAACCGCAAGAGTATTCATGTTAATTGATACTTAAATAAAGCTCTTCTTTCATGACTTTTGTGTTTTCTATTACATTCATGCAAATGTCCTCAAAGAACTGAACAACCCTGTAGGTCATGTGCCGGGCATACAAATACATATTAGCTTAGTGACATTTTGTATGAATTTATAGGGTGAGGAGTTATCATTATTTACACTATTTATATTCAGATGATTGTCCTCATCTTGTCTTCAAATGCGCAAGCAATAACTGGACAGTAACAAACAAAATAAGAACTAGACTATGAGGACCTTCTTAGTAGGCCTAACATAGAAATAAATACAATATGGCAGCTACTAATAAAGAAAATTAACAGCATGTCTTCAATTGCAGTAGCAACCTAATCAGCAGCTAGGTTAGGTTTAAGGCTCTAAGTTTACTACAGCAAACTGTCCTAGTGGACAAAAGCATTGGTTTGTGAACTTGGGTCAGGCACTCAGTGGAAAAAGGCAAGCAGTAATTGAGTAAGAACTAGATGACATCCCTAGACATGAGCAGTTGGAATGGGAACAGTCTACCCCGTAGATTAAATAAAGGGTTCAGTTCAGAATTCCCTGTAGGATACTCATATCGATTTACACCTGAGGAAGGCTCTAAGGCACAACTGCCGAAACGTGATAAAAAGAAAGAAAGCTGAGGACAGTAGTCTGAATATAAACAGTGTAAATAGCTTACTGACTCATCAATTACTAGCGAGTAATTGTATGGAAGAAAAGCAAATAACCTTATTCAACAATACATACAATAACCAGTACCAGACAGGTGATATCTGTTGACATGCCAAACAGATGGGAGAGTTCGAAGGGTAAATAAAAGAGGGACTAATGGTAAGAGGAATCATAGAAATGCAGGGATTTGATTGGATCACATAAAAAAATTCTTGAAATCAAAATAAATGGATTTTTGGGTGAAAAAAAAAAAAAAAATTAAAAAATTCTATTTTGGGTTGAAAGAATAAATGAAGAACATGAGTGAATATAGTCTAGCTTGTCAATACCTACATTAAGCATCAAACATCATTTCCTTTTGTGATGACAATTATATGGCAAACAAGACTATCCTTTTGTCACCTCTCATGAACCTGCAAAAGAAAGAGGGCAACACATGCGAGATTTTAAAAACAAACCAACCAGAATATGAATGTGGAAGATTTTGTGTGTCTGTCCCCTGTCATGAGATTCCCGTAGAAATGTGTGTTCGTGTCATCATTCATCAGATAAGAAATAACAGTCATCTGGGGGAAATAATATCTCATCCAGATTTGACACAGCAGCATTTTTCATGGTTATCGTTCAGACTGATGTCTCAAGCATCATCATTGGTGTATCTGATTTTTCGTCCTGTCAAAGCAGATGAGAGCAAAAATAAAAATAAAAATTACATATGAAAAGTAAGAAATTGGAAATCAACAAGCAAGAAGAGCTGAAAGATGTCATAGTCTTTATAAAACAAATACGTCATAAAGAGCCAGTATTTTTTCAGATGGCATCTCATTAGAACTCAAAATGTCAACCCTGAAAGATTTTTATTTTTTTAAAATTTTATAGTAAAACAATATTCATTTGTCAATGTTATTTCATGCTTGTATCAATTGCAATACTTTCAGAGTGTATTTTTACGGTGGCAATTGTTTCTGAAAAATGTTTTACGTCTATATTAATAACAATACTATCATTGAGTGTTTTTACAGGAGAGGTTGTTTGACTGACTGCAATACCGTCAAAGTATATTGTTACATTGACAACTGTTTGTCACACATATGCACTGGATCCATTCACCTAAAATTTTATTTCACTATAAAAAAAAAAAAAAAAAAAATAAATGCAGTCTGTCTCATTGCAAATCAGTACACCATTTGAAAAAAAAAAAAAAAAAAACAAATTATGAAAAAAAAATCATTAATTTTACTGAGAGTTAATTTTTGCATGATTTCATTTAATTTCTGAGATGAGGTATTGTAACTACAGTATTTACATTGTTTCAGACTGTTGTTTTCATCTTTATTGCCATGTACTACCTGAAGAAAGCAAGGGTGTACAACAACTGAAACGTTGTTAATATGGCAATAAAAATGAGGACAACAGTCCAAACGATGTAAATAGTGTAAATTCATTTAACTTGTCATGTACATTTTTCTTGTTTCTATAAATTGTTTGCAGGTATAAGATGACTCTGCTAATTTATGTCAAGGACTTGGAAATAGCAATTGATTTTTTTTTTTTTAGTTTCTGTATTGATACAGAGTAGATTCTTAAAAAGAATTATACATTAGCTAACATGTCAATAACTTTTTGCTGCAGAACAACGAGTTTTTACAAACAGTATGGAGAGATATTTCCTGTAATTTGGAAAAGAGTTATCATTGCAAAAGTTGTTTAAATTTTGATTGTCATTTTGTTGCCAAATCTTTCAGACGATTCTTTTTACATCTTTCTTCAAGTATACATTCCATATGAAAGAAATATCTTCTGTAATTCTGAGTCTTTAGCATTTTATCAGTTGTCAGGATTCTTGATCCTATTTATTTTTTGGGAGGGGGTATGAGTATGTATGTATGTATGTATGTATGTATGTATGTAGGGTAGGTACCTCTATTAAATTGGTATATGTTAGCTTTAAAATTAATTTAAAAAAATTAAAAAGCTTTCATTTCAGCTTTAATTGAAAGCTAAAGGATTTAAAATTTACTATTTCCAGTAAGCAAAATACTCTGTGGTGTATTTCAAACAGAAGCTATACTGAGTGGAATTGATTTTTTTTATTCAAGAATATCGATCAAAAATGCCCTTTTTGACACATTTGTAAACAAAAGTTAATTCTCAGTTGAAAAATCTTGCAAAAATAAAATATATATTTCTGAAACATTATTTAAAGAGAATTAGCAAAATTAAAGTTAAATTAATTTGATTTGAAACAAATATTACTTATATAGCATAAAATGTTGTATACAAACATTTCTTAACTACAGGGTCTTGTTTTCTGATGTGTTAATCAATTTATTGACAGCCAAATGTGTTCATAGTTAAGTATGGTGGAGAAGACAAAGTTCATATGAGGGGATTTTTTCACCTTAAGTGGGGACAACTCCTAAAACATGTGACGTTTAAATGATAGATTTATCAGTTTGTACATCCATACTTCAGAAATTCTGCATGTAATAACATACAAAAACAAATCAAAATTCTTTTAAAAATATTTGGGGTCATCAGATTGTAATAAGCTTTACAATATAAAATTAGTAACTATGGTTTTACTTAACAACAATATTTCATAAGAATGATCACATTGAAAATAAATTTTAAAAGACTTGAAAACTTTATAAATTATTTAAAATTGTAAAACAATGAAAACAAATCTTGTAAAAATTCATTTTTCATTGAAAAAATTTTTCTTTTCAGACAATATTGTCTTTAATATATATTATTCATAAAAGCAATTAAAAGCCCCTTCTAATTAAATTACGTCTTAATTTTATTTAAAAAATTATTTTTTGATGAATAGTGTTTTTTATTTTTCGATTCATTTTTCCTTTTGTATATAAACACGTGCCACAAAATAAATCCTACATTTGACTTGATAAAGTCAATCAGAGGATGAAACACATCCACTAAAAATATTTTTCATCTTGTCTTTTTATTTACAAACACACACGCACGCACACACACACACACACACACACACACACACACACACACATGTATGGGAAAATGATATATAAATTTTTATATATCAGAGCAATTTTAGGAAAATCAATGAAAAGTGATAAGAATAAAAAGAATAAGAAATTAAATGAAATCAGCTATATACCCAAACACACAGACATATTAATATTAATTTTAATTTAAAATCTCAGCATCCACTCTCCTTCATGCTCATATGTAGTTACATCAACATTAATATCATTTTAGTCAAATGAAGTCTGAAAGGACAAAACATATCACATAATTTTTTCCACATTTTTTTTTTTTACAATGATGTTCACTCTGCATAAGGCCCAAGAGCCCTTCCAGGCAGTGTGTTACAGAGTAAGAGGCATCTCCCCATGCAAGGAGATAATGCTACCAAGTCACAAGAGGCTATCATAGGTGAAAGAAATGGAAAAGGCTTTGAAAGGAACCAGAAACCAAATCCTAAACAGGAAACAAGGGATAACCCTCTACTCCTGTTCAAATGACCTGGAAGGAGTGAGAACTGGATGATAGGCAAACCTATCTACTATAGGTACCTCCACTTTTTTGCTGGAAAAAAAATTCCATGATGAAAAAAGGCCCCAAACTTAATAAAAACAAAGTTTTATTGTCAAAATGTTTGTTATTATTAAGAGGTAAAACCAAATATTTTTCTATTATTTTATTAAATTTTTAAAATCTTTTCTAGCACATTCAAAATTTTGTTTAAAAATCTTGGGGTTTTTTTGTGCAAGCGTTTAACAAAATATTTATGATTAGTATTTTAGAGCCTTTTTTTTTTCAGGTGATTTGGAAATTCTTGCAAAAATCAAATAATTCTCAAATTTTTGTAAAATCTTTGTAAATTTTTTTTTTTTTTACATGTGTTACTCCCCATTTACCTAATTTCATGAAATTTTAAGCAATTAAATTTTCATCTGAAAATTTTTCTTATTAGTTAGAAGCAGGACTCCTTGGAGAATGTAAATCTTCATTTTTTTTTTCAAATGACAACTCATTTCTTGTAAATCTGCTCCAAATTGTAAAATAAAAACTGCAATAAAACTATGACATTATTTAATTAGAAAAGTTTTTAACTGCTTTTTATAAATAAGATGTATTATAGACAGTATTGCCATAAGAAAAAAATTATTTTGATGAATAGTGAATTTTTACAAGAATTGTTTCACTTTTTTAAAATGTTAATTATAATAATTTATTATATATAAACCATTTAAAATTCTGCATTACTTTCATCTGGTTAGGTGATATTGTCATTAAGTGAAAGCTATATTTACTAATCAAAAATTGAAAACCTTAATACAAATCATTTTGCATCAAAATTTTTAAAATAATCTTTTTTAATTATTTAAGATATTATGTAATGTACACATTTTTTGAGAGTATGGTCAACCATACACATTATCAAAAAATAAGAGCGATGACTATAGTAAATTTAACGTCAAAATTCCTAAAATTAGATTACAGAGAATATTTTCCAACATTTTTAAGGTTACTGAGTACTTCAAAATTATATAAAAAAGGGGCACACATGTCATTTTCTTAAATCATGTTTTAACAGACAGAGTTTTGATAGAACAACAACAAAACTTTCAACACGTTTATCAGTACTTGTTGCGTGAATGACAAGCTACAGTTTTAAAAATCCATTTCTCCATTATTTTAAACTTAAAATAATATTTGTTTCAAATCAGATTAATTATACTTTAAATCAGCTAATATTCCTCAAATAAAGTTTCAGATAAGTATATTTTATTTTTGGAAGAGTTTTCAATAAAGAGAATTACACTGTAATGAAAGATGACTAAACAATGGGTGCTAATCAGATATGTTAGCAAAAAAAGAAAGAAAGAAAATATTGGTTTCAATCAATATCATTTCTGTTTGAAATATACCAGAGTATTTTGTTTACTGTAAATTCCACTTAGGCCGATTGTTAGTTGCCAAGGCTCTGTGTGCCACCCTCTGAGTTGCTTCCTTGTAGATATAACTGACACATTGATTGGAAAGTCTCCTTCATATGTCTGAAACTCTGCCCACTTCGTGGAAATAATCAAAGATGCCCCCATCCTATCCAACCAGATGGTGAGCTTGGATGTGGTGAGTTTGTTCACCAAGGTACCCACGGAGGAGGCACTCTCAGTAGTCAGAGACAGATTGGCCTCCGACTCCTCCCTAGGAGAACGGACCAGTATTCCAATAGATAATCTGATGGAGATGTTGACTTTCTGTACACAAACAACAAACTTCGGAATGGGATCACACATATATTGACAGGATGAGGGCTTAGCAATGGGCTCACCATTATCACCAGCAATGAACAATATATACATGGAATACTTTGAGGAAATGGCATTAAAATCTATATCTCTAAGGCCAACTCTATGGTTTAGATATGTAGATGACACCTTCATCCTCTGGCCACACCAGGAAGATGTCTAGGTTCTACTGGACCATGTGAACTCAATAAGGCCTTCGATACAGTTCACGATGGAGAAAGAGAGTAACAACACACTCCCATTCCTAGATGTTCAAATATCTCAAACAGAGCATGGGTTCAAGACATCCGTATACCATAAACCGACATTCATCGGACAGTACCTCAATTCCAACTCCAACCATCCATACAATGTAAAGAAAGGGATCATCCGCTGCTTACAACACCGAACAAAAGACATAAGTGGCGACCCAGAGACATTAGATAAAGAATTGGTCAGTATAAATAGTACCCTACAATGTAACAACTACCCTGGGTATATGGCAGCAGCCCCAAAAAACTGGGATAGGCAGGTACAAGAGGAGGACAACAACACTCAGAAAACAGTCTGTCTGCCTTATGTGAAGGGGTTATTGGAGAAAATACAAAGGATCTGTGGTCCATATAACATCAGGACAACCTTCAAAAGCTGGACGACACTTCACAGATACTTCTCCCAAGTAAGACCCACAATAGAGGAGAACATGACTAAAGACTGTGTGTACGCTATCCTGTGCAGCTGTGAAAAGAATATAAAAGGGAAACAGGCTGCCCTCTTATGGTAAGGCTTCAAGAACACCAAAAAACTGTAACACGAGGGGAAGTGGAAAAAGTCAGGAGTGGCTAACCACATATGGAGAGAAAAGGGAGATCACTGCCCTCTGCGGAATCAGGTTGAAATCATAGACAAAGAACATCACTGGAAATTTCGTAAACTTAAAGAATCAGCACATATGCTCGGCCACAAAAATTTACTGAGCCAACCAAGCATAGAAATGAATACAATATGGGAACCAGTAATAAGGAATGCCAGAGAAAAGAAATATTAACAATGAAAATTGCAATATGAGCTCTGGTAAAAAAACATGCAATAATAACAGGAAAAATTGCAATATGAGCACTGGTAAAAATGGTTGCTGAAGACATTAAGTTTATAAGTCCCAGAAATTCATACACAGATGTCCTTAAGGACACATGGCATAGTGGATAAAGGCGTTGGTTAGATCCAGTTACAGAACGCAAAGAGTTGTGATTTCAGTACCTGGTTAAGGCAGTGAAGAACTTGGAGAGGTGAATTAACACGAGGTAACTGATAACTGACATCCATTAGACATGGCACGTGGAACTAGTACAGTCTACCCCAAAGGGTTCAGTTTGACATTCCAATCACCTGAATACGGTCAGAGCGTACAACAGCCGAAATGTTGTGATAAATACGGCAACAAAGATGAGGACAATAGTCTGAATAATGTAAATAGTGTAGTCCATTCCTTTGATTTAATAGTTTGCTTTAATTATTCTACTTTTCTTTTCTAAACAGGTCACACCTATTTCGAAAACTATTAGGAGCATAAGTGAAACCTATAATTTTCCAGCCTATCTGAGGATTCAGACCTTTCTCCTTCAATTCCCAAAATTTTTTGGAAAGAGCTGTCTGATATTTTCATTTTGGGTTGGTAAAAATGTGCCTGTGGGTGTAAAATCTTTGTTTCCATTCTCCATGGAAATTCCAATGTAAACATTATGATTTAATATATTTTCTTTAGGGTAAATGATTGCTTGGTATATTGACTTAGTAGATGTATATATATATATATATATATATATATATATATATATATACTAGCTTAAAAGCTGCTCTATCAGTGGGTAGCATTTAAGCTAGCTCCTGTGCGGGGCTCTTTATTGGGCCTTCATCACAATAGGTTGGGAGTAGATGTGATAGGCAACAATAAATTACAGAACTCAAAATTGATCGTTGCATTTAAGAGTTGCATTTATATTTAAGCTTACCTTTTAAAAGTTCAACAATAACTCTTCTGCTGCCACTTAATTTAAAGACAATTTGATGCATGTAGGTCTTTACCTTCAGTGCAAACAATTATTTTTATTTCATAGGTGACTTTTGCTGAATTTTGCAATTAATTTCAATTATTCCCAAATTTATAAAAATTGTTATTGTACAAAAAAATTAATTGCCAAAAATCACATGAAAAAAAAGAAATTGCCAAAAATAATCGCAGTAATGAAAACTTGGGAATCCAAAATTTCAGGATTATGGGTGCAGATTCATCCTAGAATGTTTTTAATTTGCTCTCAGTTGGCCTGATTCCAAAATGGTATGATATGTTGGGCTATGGCTTCTAGGAGTAAAATTGAAAAAGTGTGACACAGTGACACACTGACTTTCGCATTTTTATATAGATTTATTTATTAGCAATAAACAAAAAGCATGTTAATAAAGTAAACAACTCAAGTGGTCAATGTTGAAAGATAGAGCTTATTATATTATTAAAGAATAAGGTAGTTTATGTTGCTCCAGACTTTTGTTCACCCAATACTAATCCCAAGAGCCACTCAAGGTAGAGAGTCACTGAATGAGGTTGTTATAAGAGCATAAAAAGAAATGCATATTATAAGGATATGTAGGCTAGATATTAGCTGACCATAGACTTGAAAATTTAAAGACTGTAGTGTGTTGTTGTGTTATAGACAATGACTAGGAATGGGAAATTAGAGATCCAAATTCGAATTTCATGTCTTCTCTCCCCAGTTATGGGTTGAATAGCAGGGCAGATTGGATCCTATAGCCTTGGTTGGCAGCCGGTCTACCGCAGAAAGAAAAAAGTAACCTGCTGAGGAAAAATCTTCTGCCTAGTCAGTCATGGATTGAAAGAGACATGATGGCCCAAGTGTTTATCACGTATGACACTTAACAGATTGAGTGATCCGGGAATCATCTTTCAGGATTCTGTCCTACATCATAACAGTTCTAGGGAAGAAGCTGTCTGAGTGGAATTTCTCCCTTACTAATGGAATACAAAGTTAATGTGGATGAATGTACATATCTGATAATCACTTAAGGCATGCAATGCTGATTTCTGTATCCACACATTTTATCTCTAGATACGCTCTATCTATGAAATCGGGCACTCTTCCCCCATAAATATAGCAAATTTGAAACACACAGACATGAGCGGTCACTCTGAAAGTAACACTTTCTATTTTATTATGCTGGACCACAAAGCCGGAAGTGGATGTTAGTGGGTTAGCAACCTGTAATTCTTTTTGCCTTGTTACAGATAACAGTCTGGTAAAATATATTCTGACATGAAAATGTGTATGAAGCAGAGGTGTATCAACTGAATTCCTCCATGTTGAAAAATTTTACTGATCAATGTTCATCAACATTAGTTGAACATTTACAGAGACCAAACAAAGTATATGAACACAATTAAGTGGTGGAAAATGTGTTTCGGTAGTTATAACAACAATGTGTGTGACAAGTTGGGTTCTGGGTGGTCCATGAAATGAAGTGGACCACAAAAAGGCAAAGTCATCAGTAGTGACTATGAAGTAAAATAAAAGTAAAAAATGTGTCTGTTGTAGTTTCAATAGGAGGCATGTCAACATGGATTGTATATCAGAGCCAAAATGTGATTGACAGTCTGACTGACTGCTTGAATAGGTGACAATACCAAATAAGTAAAAGTAAAATGCCACAACTCCTGACAAAGTAACTGACTTTGACACAAGTGAATTTTCACTTTCTAAGACAAGAAAAATTATTCAAAATGGTTTCATTTTTCAAATGAAACCATTAAATACAAAGTCAATCACTAAGATATCTATTTTATGGCTACCATCTTTAAAGATTAAAATATTTTAGTAAAAAATGAGTATTTTGTTTTGTTTTTACAATGATGTTGACCTTGTACAAGGCTCGAGAGCCACTCACCATAGACAGTTACAGAGTAAAAAGCCACAGTTTATGCAGATATGTAGAAGATAGCAGTTAACCATAACTTGAACAAGTTAAGACTGTAGTGATCAGGGAAGCATCCTCTTGGGAGTCGGTTCGTTTCCAAATGTTCTGCTTAAAATTCTTTATAATTTTCAAAATTTTAAATGTCTGCATTGTTCCTGATATTTCCTTCAGAAAAATAGAGATATTTATGCTGTCAAAAGATAAACAAAAACTTGGTCACAAATATGAAATAAGCCAAATGGTTCTTTGTTATTGATAATCATTTTCATATGGTGCCTGCCCCACGATGGTGCAATGCAGGGGGGTCTTAAACATGCAGGCCACAGTTTGCATGCATCCCATGAACTACCCTGCAGGGAACCATTTTTGTGACCAAATTTTTCCTCAAAATTTAATAAGTTTAATAAATTTGTCCCTCACCTCTTCCATAATTTAGTAGGAGCAGCATCTGACTAAACTTATCCAAGAGCCAACAGACAGTCAATCAAAAAAGGGGACAAAAATCAAACTAGATTTTGATACTTAATAAAAACAAATGGCTGGAATATGTACAAAATCTTTCCCGCCTGCTACCTGCTTCCTCTTTCACTTTCAAAATGCCGATCATTCAAAAATACTCAACTGATTTAATTTAGCATCAAACTTTGAGCTTCTTGCCAAAAGGACAGTTTTCCCCATGACACTGCTATTATTTTAACTACCTTCACTCCTCAGCTATGTTTATTGTCTTAAAAGGTCATAATTAGAATTGTAATAAAACCTAAACAGATGATGAAATTGAATTTAGTCATTTTTTTTTTTTTTCTTCTTCTTGGGAATTTACAACAAAAATATTAAACACTATTTATTTATTACATTATTAAACTAATGCAATGCAATATTTATAATTCACCAATTTATAAAGAAATAATTTTTTTTATTTATAAACATTTACTAAATTATTAAAATATCTGAACTATAAGGAAATCTTTATTATTTGACATTTTATAAAATCAATTGACAATTAGCCAATGTTTTGCCACCAAAAAACAATCTAATAGTGTAAATAAACAATCTAATAAATAGAATGCTTATTATTTTTGTTGTCAATTGCCAAAAACAAAAAAAAAAATGTATAAATTCACTTTTATATGATTAGATTTTATTACAATTCTAATCATCACTTTTTTTGGTTGAGGAATGAATGAAGTTATTTAAAATAATAGCAGTGTCAAGGGGAAAACTGTCCTATTGGATCTCCGTTATTTTGCAGGCACAAAAGGTCCAAGTTTACCAATTTAGCTTTGTGAATCTGTGGAACCTTGGTTGGGAATGTCTATCAAAGAGCATCCACAGGCCCCATGATTGAGAAGTTGATGCCCTCCCCATTGTTAATACCCTGGCAATGGCTTTGCATTTGGCCAACTGCACTTCCTCAGCATGTTATGGCCCTGTGTTCTTCAGTTTGAGACCTTTGGTGTAATGGATAACAATATAGCTACAAAGACCATTACAATTGTCATAGAACACTGCTTTTTCTGTCCTTATGCCATACTAAATCCAGATTAGTAAAAACTACAGTGTAACCCGGATATAAGAGAGTTGTTGGGACCAGAGAAGAAGTCTCTTATAACCGGGTTTCTCTTATATCCGGGTTTGGTCTGTTTTGTTTACATTAACACAGGCTCTAATTTTGGACCAGATAAAAATCTCTTATATCCGGGTTTCTCTTATATCCGGGTTACACTGTAATAGTAATTTTCATTATTGACAAAAAATAAATTAAATCTAAAAGAAAATTTTAATTATTTTCTATCATTATTGAATTTTGTAGATTTTAAAAAATATAAAATTATGTTTACTTTACACCCAAATCTACCAATTGGTTTGTCCTTTTATGCGGTTCTTGATTTTCCCACCAATCACATCTTCTGATCCAACATTCTGATATCAATGATAAAGTACCGACTTACCTATGTTTTCTTTCTGATCTGAATCTGACTTGTCTGCATGTTTCGTTTGATGTTTCTCTTTGCCACGACTCTTCTCTGGCTTTCCTTGGCGCTGTTTTGGTCGTGTACCTTTCTTCTGTTGAGACTTGTCCTGAGGTTTCTTCACGTTTAGAAACGGGTGGATCTCTGGTAAGAAGGAAGGAAAAAAAACAGCACTCAATACTCAATGGTAGATACATAAGAATAACAGACTAGACCAAATATTATTTACACAATTAAATCTCTACTTTGGAAATTTGTTATTGTTAACAATGGTCTGTCATTTTCATCTTCCAGACCTTGTCTATTCTTAAAGGTGTTGATAATGACATATTATGAGAAAAAGACAAGTTCATTTATTCTTTCTTCACAAGGGTTGAACAATAACTGTATGTTGCATTTTGTTTCAGGCCCTGAATTCTTCAGACCCCAACACTACATTATTGACTCCATCAAGAGACAATTTTCTTTTTTTTATCTCACTTCACTACATGAGGGACAGTGGTTGTAACATTATTTCTAGAAAGAAGTGTGAGGGAAATGATTGGGTAGAATGCAGGTTATCTTTTTGGCTAGAATTTAATTGCCATCTGCTGGCTTGGCACCCTAAGGAATCTGGTTACAGGAGGCATGTTGACTCTTCTAATTCTTGCAGCCGCGTGGCCCTCTGAACATGTTTTTGTTTCTTATATTAAGACTTAAGCAAAGGCAGAATACCTGGGAGAGGTGGAGGTTTGTTGGAATCAGTACAGTAGTTTGCTACTCTGGGCCAGCCTATTCTTTCTGCAGCACACATATTTATACATTTTATTGATTTCAATTAAATTCAAACACTCAGTTTATTTAACTGACCATATTGGTTGGGAATTTGCATCTTTGGTTTTAGAAAAGCTATTACAGTGTAACCCGGATATAAGAGAGTTGTTGGGACCGGAGAATAAGTCTCTTATATCCAGGTTTGGTCTATTTTGTTTAGGTAAGTATGGCTCTAATTTGGGACCAGAGAAAATCTCTCTTATATCCGGGTTTCTCTTATATCCGGGTTACACTGTACTTTATTATTATGCTTGCCACTGATCTTTGGTTGTTGGCAAAGAATAAGCCTTCCGAGACCACAATTTTCTGTTGAAAATAACAAACATCAAGAAAGAATGTTTATTGAAACAAAGTATCTATAAAGAAAAAGTAGTTTTTTTTTAATAGATACTTTGTTTCACTAAATTCATTTTGTTTTTTTTGCCTTGAAAAAATCCACATTGATTGAAACGCATTGGCTAAAACTACATAGTTTTCTATCTCTTTTTTTCATTTTTATATATATATATATATATATATATATATATATATATATATAGGCACACACATATATGCATGCACTTTTCTATGTCAGCAAATATCTGATTCCACAGAGATGAGTAATTTTTCATTTTTATGCCAGAATTAGAGTCAATGCGCTTTAATTTTTTGCCTTCTATTTATTAATGACTTAAAAATCAACATTCAGCTGCAGACATTAGGAGTATAGAGTTGAAGTAGACTTAAGTAACAAATAAGATAACCAACCCCCGAAAAGAAAAAAAAAGAAAAAAAAAAGTAATAAACAAAAAATTAAAATAAATCAACAGCTTAACAAATTAAGAATACACATGTAAACACATGTAATAATAATAATAATAATAAATAAATATACTAATTAATAATAATAAGTGAAAAGTTAACACTATACAGCAGCTATAAATAACTGTTTTCAAATCGAGTTATTTTTATTCAATAGCCTCTAGCATAATTTGAAACATAAATGTTACTGCCTGACCAACAACTCTTAAGCTAGGAACCTTCATGTAAATAGATAACTCGACAAAAACGGCCTGAAAATTAATGAAAAAAAATTTTCTTCGTGTTAAATGTATATTTCATTATTTAGAAGAAACACTAAAGTATTTTTTGAATATTTTTTGAAATTTTTTAATCATTCTTAGCATGTCTTAATTTTAGTTAAAAATATTGTTTACGAAATATCGAACAAAAACTCGATATCAGTCATTTTTTTTAAAAAATTTTGATTTTTGAAAAATAAGTTAAATTACTTGTTTAAAAATCGTTTAAAAATTTAATTATACGTTTTTCAAAATTTATTCAAAGAAAATTAGAAAATTTAAAGTTTATTTAAAATATTTTGAAAGAAACTTTTACTTACTTTCTTCGTAGAAAAATGTTGTTTAAATAAAAGGGCGCCGATCTTAACATTTTCGACGTTTTGACAAGTGATGAAAGATGTCATTATAAATTATTGACAGCTGACGTGAGATTCGAGTTCTCATACGGAAGTACAGAATGGACATATTTTTTTTAATTGGACTTGCTTAAGTAGTACCTTGTAATAATTAAAGTAAAAAAACTTTCAGCATTCCAATTTTTGGATTTTTTTTTGTGTTTTTAGTACTGTAGCTTTCACTATAAGTTTGTTGATACTATCTGGAGAAATTATAAATACTATAAAAAAAAAAATTAATTAAGATACAAGTGCTGCACTGCTGTTTCAGGGCCCATATAGACCCTACTAAATAAAGTCAATTCAGATCTATCATAAAAAAAATTATATCCTCAGTAAAAATAATCAAACATAGTAAAAGTCACAGCCTATTTTCTCTAAAAAAAAAATGAATTTTCATATTTTTATTGGGGTAAAAATAAAAAAAATGATTTATCATCTGAAGAAAATATCAAGGAACATTTATGTGAACCCCATGAAACTAGATATTTTCTGAAAGCAAACAATATGATCTTTCATTTAAAAATAAAATTGGTCAGTTTAAATGACTCAAGAAATTTTTTCAGGGGCCAAAATGAGAAAAAAAAAATGTAAATTTTGCATTTTTTGTAGTTCTAAGCAAAAATTTTCCCCATTACACGCATAAGATTGAGAACTTTGCATTCTATGATGGGTTTAATGTTGCTGACGAATGAGAATATTTACCTAATATTTTGTTGGATTTTCCTAAATGACAGAAACAAGCATTTTAATCAGCTGTGGCTGAGTGAGATAAAATTTAACAAGACATGTACATTAAATTATGCTATAATTTAAAGTACACTTATGAAATTTCATTGTCTTTTTTATGCTCACTTTATTAAATTTTAAAAATATCTCATAGAAAAATATCATAACTGACATAATACAAAAATAATACTGTATAAATTTCATTCAATGAAATTTATACAGTATTATTTTTGACGTATTATAAGTGACGTTTTTTTATTGCACACATGATACTTCCGGTCTTCCGTAGATTTCATTGGCAGACACATTATTGACACATGATTGAGACAAATTAAATTTTTTAATATAGATCTGTTCGTTAGTTTGTAATATGCTTTGGAATTTATAATCTGTAAATATATATCTACTTAATAACAACATTCGTAAAGTTGTACAAACTTTTCCCTAATTTTATAAGAATTAGCAACATAATGTAAAAATTAAAAAAATTATTTCAGAAACAACAAATAATTGTTTTAAAAATTTATTTTTTATCGAAATATATTTTTGCTTTCAGACAATATTGTCCATGTTCATCAAAATAAATAAAAGCAATTAAAAGCTTTTGAAATTAAATAATATTTTTGTTTTAATGAGTTTTGTATGTTACATTTCGGAGATGATTTTCAGGTAGAGGTGGTCCATCAAAAAAAAAAATAAAAACATGATTTGGTTTCCTCAAAGCCTTGTGCTTTTAACTAATATAATCACTAAACTCCTCAAAATTAAAATTATAGAGTTTTCGTACAATTAGTTGGAGGGGGGGTAATACATATGAAAAAAAAAATTCTGCCATGACTTTAATAAAAAAAAACATATTTATAATAAGTTCCATCATTTGTGAATAGTTTCTGAAAGTTTCATTAAAATCCGACAATTATTTTTATTTTTGCAACATTTTCCAAATTAATGTGTGTCATACAAAAAAAAACGTGCTTAAAATTTTATATGTTATGTTACTAGATCCGGTGATACAAAGAGAAACAATTTTTTTTTTAATCAAAATTTAGAATGTTCGAAAAAGAAAGAAAATTTTTTAAAAATAATTAAAAAATACTTTGATCTTTCCTCTCAATAATAACATAAGTTTTTAGACGCTAAAATTTTGTTTTCGTGAAGTTTGGCGTATTTTTTTATCATGCTATGCCATTTTTTAGCGATTTCGTGGGGTGGCCTATCTTAAGCTAATACAATAGACTTTGCTACACATAATGTCCCATCGACTAGCATACACTAAGTCAGTGTGTACTATCCCCAAACCCAACACCGGGGGGGGGGGGTTAAGCCCGACAGAGATCTTGGACAATGCTTTGTAACCCTCACTATTTATTTTATCAACATTTGCTTTTTTTCTACCTACATTTATAGACATTACAAATTTTAGCTAAACACAACTATTAAATGATGAAAAATATTTGTGGATTTTGACATCATTCTGGTTAATTGTTTTTTCTCAAATCCATGAATGTTTTGCTTAAGCTAAGTCTCAAAAAAAACACTAGTATATAAAATTGACTATTTTTTTATCCATAATGTTGAATGTGCTAAAATTATTTAACTTTTTAACAAGAAAAATCTCGAGTCGATGTTAATTTATTTAAGATGGAACGATCTATTATAATTTGTATTTAAATAAATTGTATTTATTTTCAATTTTTCTAGTAGAATTATAAACGTATATTGCATAATTATACATAATTAGGTTACAATAAAATTTGTATTTTATATGAATACTGCCATATGCAAATTGAGATGAAGTAGTGTGATGAGAGGGGGGGGGGGTTCAAGGCCCTTGCACTGATCCTGAGCATATATAAATTGTAAAACCAAAACCCATGGCCTGAAGATTGCATTGAAGCATGAAACAGACTGTCCCTACTTGGTATTGACCACTAGTGTCCTCTTTTATATTCACATAGGCTCTATCTCTAATACTGAACACTTTTAACCATAAATATAGCATATCTTAAAATTATATTTTTATGAAATATATATATATATACACACACACACAGATGGTTTAGACGGCAGCACACAGTAAAATGATGCAGTTTCAGTATCTAATGCCAAGGTGCTCTTTAAACATGAGGCCACATCCATGCCAATTGTCACAAAGAAAATTTTTTTTTTAAAATTAAGAATGAAAAATATTACATTCTTAATAAGGTGGTCAATGAAGATTTTCCAAGAAAAAATTTGACTAGAGCCCTATGCATATATATTTTCAAAGAAAGGAAGTAGATGAAAGGAATTTCAACAAATGTTACAAGTTTATTTCAATCTTGCAACATTTATGTCCACCGGAAATGAAATAAACATCATTACACAGTAATAATACATTTCATTTTAAAACAGCTCTACTTAAATAGATTGGTCCCCTCAAAAAAAGAAAGAAAACTACATGTATTTTAAAAAGTCAGGGAGCAGTTTGATGTATTTATATTGTAAACAGAACACCATCACTCCATCTAGAATATTAAAAAATTAATGTTTTTCGATTCTGACAAATTGCCTGAGTAGAGGAAATTCTTCTGAAAGCTAAGCAACAAAAATATTGGAAAATATTTTATCTATAAGAAATTACTAATTAATATTCATTTACTGTACATGTTTCAATAGTTATTTTGATTTTATGCTGAAAAAGCTTCATATTTTTATACAGTAATACAACAATCTCGTTCTTTCCACAACATATTCTAAGCTAATGTTGTAATATTTGTTTTGAAAATGTTCCACTGCAATATGTGATTGTTAATAATTCTAGTCAACATAATCTGTTATTTATCAATAAAAAAATACTTGATTTTAAAGTGTTTTGTTTATTTTTACCCCCTTTTTTTTTGTAGTATCATTAATACTACTTTTTACAAATAAAAAACAAATTTTGCAAATTGTAAAAAAATTGCTGCAGTGCCCTTAGCCATGGTTGTGGTAATCTCATTTAAGAGGTCCACCAAGACAATTTTTGACTGTCCTTATCTTAGGCTAAACTCATCCCTATATATATATATATATATATATATATATATATATATATATATATATATAGCGTAACTCGGATATAAGAGAGTTGTCGGGACCGGAGAAGAAGTCTCTTATATCCGGGTTTGGTCTATTATATATACATTAACACAGGCTCTAATTTGGGACCAGGGAAAATATCTCTTATATCCGGGTTACACTATATATATATATATATATATATATATATATATATATATATATATATATATATAAAGTGTGTGTGTGTGTGTTTCATTTTCTCTAAGTGGCTGATTGATATTGATTATGTGAACAACTCACCATCAATTGGGGCATCTGGTAGGTCAATATCTACAGATTTAGTTTTTCGTTTCTTTGGTGATGATGCTTGATCTGAGCTGTCTTTCTCTTTGTATTCTTTAATGGGTTCTTCAGATGCCTACAGGTGAAGGAAGCAAAAACAAATAAAAACTAAAACAATAAAGATGTTGGAGGTTAAAAATTAAAAGAAACAGAACATGTATTTAAAAGCAATGCCATCCCAACATGTACACTCCAGGCAAAAGGTTTGGGGCTACCCTGCCTTTATTTAAAAAAAAAATTAAAAAAATAAACAACTCAAAGTGAAATACTTTTTTTTTTATGTAAAAGATAAAATTTCAGTAGCTACAGTGTATTCGCTTTTATTTCTCAATCTTTCTTCAGGCTTCTCTTACTATCAAAATATTCAGATTTGGATTTGTCTTTGTGGTGGTTTATTCTTGAAAACAAAATATGGTGTTGTATGATAATTTTTTTATAGTTACGTGCTTATTTTTTGTCAAAATAAAAACAAATACATAGTAGTTGCTGAAATTTTATCTTTTACTTTAAAACAATACAAAAATATTTAATTTTAAGGTGGTTTTAAAGAAATACAAGGAGACCCCAAATTTTTGCCTGTAGTGTAGTATGATAAAATCCATTAAGAACGTGACATTTAAATTTTTTAAAAAAATCAAACATTTTAACTTTAATATAGTCATATTATAACACTTCTGAATATTTAAATTTTGTCACATTCTAAACAGACTCTAGCATAGTATAAATATCATATCCCAAGGATATTTACGAGTAAGAGAATATAACGAACCCAATAGGAATGTGAACTCTGCTCTCTGATTAACAATTCCAAGTTATTATTAGTTACACCAACTACACAGATAAGTTTACAGCACCAGTTATTCCAAAGAAGTCACCCATCTAAGGAATAACCATACACAATGTTGCTTAACTTCAGTGATTGTACAGGAAGCAGTGTTTCAACATGATGTGGCCATAAGCTCTGGTGGTATATGTTTTTTTTTTTTTATTCATTTCTCCAACATGTTTGTGATTCCTGTGAGGTAAAGAACTGGCTCATGGAGCACAGACTGAGCAGTTCATTGTATGAATGTGCAAAGAAAAAAGGGGGTGACTAAAAAGAGAATGTGCGTGAAAATAAAAAAAGGGTGACTAAAAAGAGAATGTGCGTGAGAATAAAAAAAGGGTGACTAAAAAGAGAATGTGCATGAGAATAAAAAAAGGGTGACTAAAAAGAGAATGTGCGTGAGAATAAAAAAAGGGTGACTAAAAAGAGAATGTGTGTGAGAATAAAAAAAGGGTGACTAAAAAGAGAATGTGCGTGAGAATAAAATAAGGGTGACTAAAAAGAGAATGTGCGTGAGAATAAAAAAGGGGTGACTAAAAAGAGAATGTGCGTGAGAATAAAAAAAGAGTGACTAAAAAGAGAATGTGCGTGAGAATAAAAAAAGGGTGACTAAAAAGAGAATGTGCGTGAGAATAAAAAAAGGGTGACTAAAAAGAGAATGTGCGTGAGAATAAAAAAAGGGTGACTAAAAAGAGAATGTGCGTGAGAATAAAAAAAGGGTGACTAAAAAGAGAATGTGCGTGAGAATAAAAAAAGGGTGACTAAAAAGAGAATGTGCGTGAGAATAAAATAAGGGTGACTAAAAAGAGAATGTGCGTGAGAATAAAAAAGGGTGACTAAAAAGAGAATGTGTGTGAGAATAAAAAAGGGTGACTAAAAAGAGAATGTGTGTGAGAATAAAAAAGGGGTGACTACAAAGAGAATGTGCGTGAGAATAAAAAAGGGTGACTAAAAAGAGAATGTGTGTGAGAATAAAAAAGGGTGACTAAAAAGAGAATGTGTGTGAGAATAAAAAAGGGGTGACTACAAAGAGAATGTGCGTGAGAATAAAAAAGGGTGACTAAAAAGAGAATGTGTGTGAGAATAAAAAAGGGTGACTAAAAAGAGAATGTGTGTGAGAATAAAAAAGGGGTGACTAAAAAGAGAATGTGCGTGAGAATAAAAAAAGGTAACTAAAAAGAGAATGTGCGTGAGAATAAAAAAAGGGTGACTAAAAAGAGAATGTGTGTGAGAATAAAAAGGGGTGACTAAAAAGAGAATGTGTGTGAGAATAAAAAGGGGTGACTAAAAAGAGAATGTGTGTGAGAATAAAAAAAGGGTGACTAAAAAGAGAATGTGCGTGAGAATAAAAAAGGGTAACTAAAAAGAGAATGTGTGTGAGAATAAAAAAGGGGTGACTAAAAAGAGAATGTGCGTGAGAATAAAAAAGGGGTGACTACAAAGAGAATGTGCGTGAGAAATAAAAAAAGGGTGACTAAAAAGAGAATGTGCGTGAGAATAAAAAAGGGGTGACTAAAAAGAGAATGTGCGTGAGAATAAAAAAAGAGTGACTAAAAAGAGAATGTGCGTGAGAATAAAAAAAGGGTGACTAAAAAGAGAATGTGTGTGAGAATAAAAAAGGGGTGACTACAAAGAGAATGTGCGTGAGAATAAAAAAGGGTGACTAAAAAGAGAATGTGTGTGAGAATAAAAAAGGGGTGACTAAAAAGAGAATGTGTGTGAGAATAAAAAAGGGGTGACTAAAAAGAGAATGTGTGTGAGAATAAAAAAGGGTGACTAAAAAGAGAATGTGTGTGAGAATAAAAAAGGGTGACTAAAAAGAGAATGTGCGTCAGAATAAAAAAAGGGTGACTAAATTGTTTGAATGAAAATTAAATGAAAGGACAGTTATACTAAATGATATTTATTCAAAATGCAAAACTGTTTATTGCAATAAAAATGTCAAATTTAAAAGAGGAAATACACAATTGGTAATTATTCGAGATACAAATATTGTTAATAAAACAACTTAGTAAGAAACTCCGTATAACCTTAAGTTATACGATACTGCACACAAATAGTCAACTACTGAAGAGGACGCATTAAAGGATGCTATTAATTTTCTAAATTTTCAATTTATGCCATGACATTTCTTGGCACCCTTGATATTTTGTCAAGCTGTTCTTATTTTTGCAATACAAATTTTTTGCAAGTCCTGTTTCCCTTTAAGACTTTTGGGGAATGATGGGATGACACTTGCTACAAAAAAGCCTTATGCCATCCTTTGAGAGCATTATTAGTTCTAGATAAATCAGCATTGACTCTCTCAAACCAAGACCACATAGGTATTTCAAATAATTATCATTTAGCATAATTGTTCTTTTGATTAATTTTCATTCAAACAATTTACAATTTGTATAAATGTTTTTTATGTTTTTGAAGAATTATTTTCAAACAATTTTCTCAATACCAAAAAAAGTGTGGGTAAAAAGAGAATGAGTATGTGAAGAAAAAAGAGTGGGTAAAAAGAGAATGAGTGTGTGAAGAAAAAATGGGTGGGTAAAAAGAGAATGAGTGTGTGAAGAAAAAAGGGTGGGTAAAAAGAGAATGAGTGTGTGAAGAAAAAAGGGTGGGTAAAAAGAGAATGAGTATGTGAAGAAAAAAGAGTGGGTAAAAAGAAAATGACTGTGTGAAGAAAAAAGGGTGGGTAAAAAGAGAATGAGTGTGTGAAGAAAAAAGAGTGGGTAAAAAGAGAATGACTGTGTGATGAAGAAAGGGTGGGTAAAAAGAGAATGACTGTGTGAAGAGAAAAGGGTTGGTAAAAAGAGAATAACTGTGTGAAGAAGAAACTGTGGGTAAAATGAGAATGAGTGTGTGAAGAAAAAAGGGTGGGTAAAAAGAGAATGAGTGTGTGAAGAAAAAAGG
The DNA here is from genome assembly GCA_964036315.1 of Acanthosepion esculentum. Classification (NCBI taxonomy): domain Eukaryota; kingdom Metazoa; phylum Mollusca; class Cephalopoda; order Sepiida; family Sepiidae; genus Acanthosepion; species Acanthosepion esculentum. The sequence continues at coordinate 55,582,994 of OZ038491.1, read as the reverse complement.
GTGGGTAAAAAGAGAATTAGTGTGTGAAGAAAAAAGGGTGGGTAAAAAGAAAATGACTGTGTGAAGAAAAAAGGGTGGGTAAAAAGAGAATGAGTGTGTGAAGAAAAAAGGGTGGGTAAAAAGAGAATGAGTGTGTGAAGAAAAAAGGGTGGGTAAAAAGAGAATGACTGTGTGATGAAGAAAGGGTGGGTAAAAAGAGAATGACTGTGTGAAGAGAAAAGGGTTGGTAAAAAGAGAATGAGTGTGTGAAGAAGAAACGGTGGGTAAAATGAGAATGAGTGTGTGATGAAGAAAGGGTGGGTAAAAAGAGAATGACTGTGTGAAGAGAAAAGGGTTGGTAAAAAGAGAATGAGTGTGTGAAGAAGAAACGGTGGGTAAAATGAGAATGAGTGTGTGATGAAGAAAGGGTGGGTAAAAAGAGAATGAGTGTGTGAAGAAAAAAGAGTGGGTAAAAAGAGAATGAGTGTGTGAAGAAAAAAGGGTGGGTAAAAAGAGAATGACTGTGTGAAGAAAAAAGGGTGGGTAAAAAGAGAATGAGTGTGTGAAGAAAAAAGAGTGGGTAAAAAGAGAATGAGTGTGTGAAGAAAAAAGGGTGGGTAAAAAGAGAATGAGTGTGTGAAGAAAAAAGGGTGGGTAAAAAGAGAATGAGTGTGTGATGAAGAAAGGGTGGGTAAAAAGAGAATGACTGTGTGAAGAGAAAAGGGTTGGTAAAAAGAGAATAACTGTGTGAAGAAGAAACGGTGGGTAAAATGAGAATGAGTGTGTGAAGAAAAAAGGGTGGGTAAAAAGAGAATGAGTGTGTGAAGAAAAAAGGGTGGGTAAAAAGAGAATGAGTGTGTGAAGAAGAAACGGTGGGTAAAAAGAGAATGAGTGTGTGAAGAAAAAAGGGTGGGTAAAAAGAGAATGAGTGTGTGAAGAAAAAAGGGTGGGTAAAAAGAGAATGAGTGTGTGAAGAAAAAAGGGTGGGTAAAAAGAGAATGAGTGTGTGAAGAAAAAAGGGTGGGTAAAAAGAGAATGAGTGTGTGAAGAAAAAAGGGTGGGTAAAAAGAGAATGAGTGTGTGAAGAAGAAAGGGTGGGTAAAAAGAGAATGAGTGTGTGAAGAAAAAAGGGTGGGTAAAAAGAGAATGACGTGTGAAGAAATATTGTATTCTTGTGTTTCTGTACAATTTAAACTGAAGAAAATTCTAATTATTATTAATGGTAGATATCTTTTCATTAAAGTTACACTAATTTCAATTGCACATGCATAAAGAAATCTCACAAAGGGCAGCGGCAAAAGTTAATACCACATTTGTTTTTTGTTTGTGTGTGCGTGTATCTGGTGACACACAGACATATATATATATTGACATAGACAATAAGTCCTTCGGGATGATGTGTCCCATAAACAAAGGATAAGAATTCTGATACGGATTGTGTTAAGTGATAAGCAACGCACCAGATCGGATGCTAGGGGCCATCCTTCTTCAGGATCGTCAATTTCAGGAGATACGGGCAAATACATCAGGGCACCTTCGTCTTCTGCTTCTTCATCACTAAAATAGAATCAGGCAGTAATAAATAAATAAAACTTTTCTGGTCAACCTTTGAACATTCATTGCAAATTATTTCATAAGACAAATTAACAGGGTTTATAATTATATTGTGTTGTGGTCACCAGATAATGGCTGAGCTGTGGAAGGAAGGTTTATTCTCCCAGTTTGATTTTTCCCCATTATGGGCATTATTATTATTATTATTATTATTATTATTATATCCATGATATAACACCACCTTATTTCCTGGGTGGAATGGAATTAGTGGAAGCAAAGGAATGACAAACATGCTTTGTTCTCAGAGAGATTTTTATGCTGCTAAGTCATACACAAAATGATATAGACATATTTACATGTGCCCCACACATAAAAATTATAAAACTTGTTTATACAACAAGCCATGTGAAAAGTGGATGAAAAGATAGGATTTTATTTATAATAATTCCCAATGGGAACTGGGTCTGCTGTAGATTCTTCTGTGTTTTTGGAGAAGACATACTTAAGATTCCAGATTTGAGTGAGCTGGATTTACCTTCTCAAAAAAGGAAACGATGAATCATGGGTTTTTCACAAACTGAGGACTTTCTATATCTGGTGGAGATATATTTCCACACAAAAATGGCACCAAGGGCTTGGTTTGACTCCTGAAAGCTGACTAGCCACTTTATGAAATGATGCCACTAGCATCCATCATATGACCCACATAACTTCATCTTGACCAAAAGGAGATAATCGCATTTTGTATCCCTACACTAAGATGTATAAACTACGTTTGGAAAACATCTAACCATTTAATATTAACAAAAGAGTAGCTTAACTCAGGCAAAGAGGTCTTAGTCCTCTTCAAAGTACTTCTGTTAAAATCTTTTCACTCATCCTAGCATCACTTTCACTTTTTAAAACAGTTTGTATTCCAGGATCACCAGCAGCTGTCTCATGACATTCTTCCTAATCTCATCTGAAGTCTGAATTTCTTCTTCCAACAAGAATTTACCAAACAATACTGCAATAGGTGCAATGTCAAGCGGAATTCAACAGTCATACAATACAATAACATCCCACGGTTGGCTGAATAACCTGATGAGAGAGTGTCTTCTCATGCATGCCCAGTAAAGTCCCCTCTGATAGATTACCTATATTATATCAAGGCCATGCAACTAGTTCTTGAGATATTCACAAAGATACTTTTCAGACATGTCTTATATCAAATTTGAAGAAAGAGCAGATATACTTCCTCAGTAACTGATCAAGTATCTATTGCAGATTTTACAAGCATCAAAATGATTGTTAGCGAACACATGTAGTTTTGGTTCTGACCCTAAATCAGATCTTTTCCTTTTTCCATTGAAGTTGTAACAAGAAATATAACAATCACATCACCTGAAATAATAACTCAGTTCTTCATATTGATGCAATGCCTGTTCCTTGGCTGAAAACAAAATTATACATGGCATTTCTTTTCCATAACAGCCATTTTGGATACTTTGGTTATGAAAGGTAATCAAGTACAACAGGAATAGATAGACAGTATTTACATTAGTCGGACTATTGTCCTCATCTTTGTCGCCATTTTTGTCACAATGTATTGGCCGTTGTACACTCCGGCCTTCTTCAGGTGGTTGGAATTTCGAACCGAACCCTTTATTTCGATCAAAGGGGTAGACTGTTCTAGTTCCACGAGCTATGTTTGATGGATGTCAGTTATCAGTTATCTCCTGCTAATTTTCTCTCTGAAATGCCTGAACCGGGTATTGAACTCACACTCTTTGGGTCTGTCACTGGATCTAACCAACGCCTTTATCCACTGTGCCATGTGTCCTTGAGGACATCTGGGTATGAATTTCTGAGTATTATAAACCTAATTTTTCAGCAACCATTTTTAACAGTACTCATATTGCAATTTTGCTGTTATCATTGCATGTTTTTTTTTTTTTTTGTTATCATTGGTTTTCTCTGGCACTCCTTATTACTGGTTCCCATATTGTATTTATTTCTATGCTTGGCCGACTCAGGAGATTTTTGTGGCCTAGCATATGTGCTGATTCCTTAAGTTTACGAATTATCCAATGGTGTTCCCTGTCTATGATCTCAACCTGATCACACAGGGGACGGTGATCTCCTTTCTCTCTCCATATGTGGTCAGCCACGCCTGATTTTTCTACTTCCCCTCGCATTACAGCTTTCTTACCTTGAGGGGGCGGCTTGTCTCTCCTTTATATTCCTTTCCGCAGCTGCACGGGATAGCGTACACACAGTCTTTAGTCCTGTTCTCCTCTATGGGGGGTCTCACTTGAGAGAGATATCTGCGAAGTGTTGTCACGCTTTTGAAGGTTGTCCTGATGTTATATGGACCGCAGATCCTTTGTATTTTCTCTGAAGAAGGCTGGAGCGTACAACGGCCGAAACGTTGTGACAAAAATGGCGACAAAGATGAGGACAATAGTCCGACTAATGTAAATACTGTACATAATACCTCATCTCAGAAATATAGACAGGAATAGATAGGTTTGCCTATCATCTGGTTCACACTCCTCACCAGTCTTTTGAACAGGAGGAGAGGTTTATCCTGTGTTTTCTGTTTAGGATTGGGTTTCTGGTTCCTTCTGAGGTTTTCTCATTCTCTTTCACTCCCAGTAGCCCCTTGCATCATAGTGGTATTATTGCCTTGCTTGGGGTGAATTGATTTTTTTTAAAATTACATAATATATTTCAAAAAGATTTATCAAATCCAGTTTATATTAAACAATATTTGTTTAAAAAAAAAATTAAAAGAGATTCTCTTTCTATTCAACTTTCTTTTTAACCACCATCTTCACATGCACACACACTCATTCTTTTTAACCACCATCTTTATTTGCACATACTCAGTCTTCTTAACCACCATCTTTATTTTCACATACTCATTCTTTTTAACCACTTTTTGTTCAGACTCTTTTTCTCTTTTCATTCACCCCTTTTTTTCTTCACAAACTCATTCACTTCTTAGTCATTTATTTTTCTTCACCTCTTTCTCTCCTTAATTCTTTCTGCAATTATTTCTAAATGCTCATTTTAATTTTTTTTATTTCACCTCCTTTACTGACAATCTACCAATTCATCTATCAAAGGAATTTACCTATTCTGTGACAAAATTTTCTTCTCCTTTTAACTGGCAAATTCTTGAGTTAAGAACTTTCCTTACCTGCTGACAAATGCCCGGATTGGTTCAATACTTGTAACATCTACTTCTTCATCTTCTTCATCAGGGCCTGCAAAACAAAAACAAGATCATTGGATCAAGGAACATTCACAGACTGATTTCTATAGCCCAATCACAAAAGTTAAGCTTTTTTCCTTAAAAAAGTTTTCCGTTTTTTTTGTGCACGGTTCACCGTGTCATGCCAGACAATTTTTCTCACCAGAATCCATTTTACACGTTTATAAATCTACCATTTATCTGTGCATTGAATTTTGCAGCCCCATCTGGTCTGCTGCTGCTGCTAAATATCTTGAGATTATTGACAAAATCTTTTCTCTCCCTTCATGCTTATGGAACTTTCTTCCCGTTTCCTGCTTCCCTTTCACTTAAGCTCTTCAAAAATTTAAATGCAACATCAATCACCATCTTCTGTCTTTCTGAATACTGTTCTTTTATTATCCTTCCTCCTCACTGATGTTTTTTCATTTTCTTTCACTCTCGATAACCACTCGTGTCTTAGGGGCATTATTGCCATTTCATGGTGTGACATGATAAAAAAAAAATTATATTATTATCAGCTATTTCTAGTTTACTGTAAGGTGTTTCCCAATGCCAACAACTGTGCTATTCTCTGTCTTATCAGCAAATGCATCTATTTCATCTCATTTCCTACTGCATTTGCTATCTAATGGGCACAAGCCTTTTGCTCCATCTATTATCCTTCCTTCTTGCGAAATGTGTGTTTTCTAAGCCATGTGGTACTATTTCCATCTCTTAGACTTAACACCAGTATTATTCTCTATTGATACTTGTATGTGTACAGGATCATTTTCAGGAGTTTGTGTTAATTTCCATATTTCCCACTTACACATCATTGTCGGCATTATAATTCATTATTACATTTTAAGCATATTAACATATTACTTGTCATTATATTTCATTATATTAAACGAAATACTTTACAAGCAATCACCATACATCATTACAAGAAAAAGTAAATGTGTTATTCACATAAGAATTTGAAGGAATCTAAACAACAATCCATGTAAATAAAATGCAATGTGCTACCATATACACAGATATATTATGTGGAGCAATTTTCACAGTATGAACAGATACTATGCTCTTATTCCAGGCATGGTATATACAGATACTATGCCATTAATCCAGAAACAGTATGCACAGATACTAAGCTCTGAAACTAGGTACAGTATGCACAGATCAGGCATGGTATGTACAGATACCACACTCTTAATCCAGGCACAGTATATACAGATACTATGCTCTTAATTCAGGCATGGTATATACAGATACTACGCTCTTAATCCAGGCACAGTATGCACAGATCCTACACTCTTAAACCAGGCACAGTATGCAGATCCTACGCTCTTAATCCAGGCACAGTATGCACAGATACTACGCTCTTAATCCAGGCACAGTATGCACAGATACTACGCTCTTAATCCAGGCACAGTATGCACAGATACTACGCTCTTAATCCAGGCACAGTATGCACAGATACTACGCTCTTAATCCAGGCACAGTATGCACAGATACTACGCTCTTAATCCAGGCACAGTATGCACAGATACTACGCTCTTAATCCAGGCACAGTATGCACAGATACTACGCTCTTAATCCAGGCACAGTATGCACAGATACTACGCTCTTAATCCAGGCACAGTATGCACAGATACTACGCTCTTAATCCAGGCACAGTATGCACAGATACTACGCTCTTAATCCAGGCACAGTATGCACAGATACTACGCTCTTAATCCAGGCACAGTATGCACAGATACTACGCTCTTAATCCAGGCACAGTATGCACAGATACTACGCTCTTAATCCAGGCACAGTATGCACAGATACTACGCTCTTAATCCAGGCACAGTATGCACAGATACTACGCTCTTAATCCAGGCACAGTATGCACAGATACTACGCTCTTAATCCAGGCACAGTATGCACAGATACTACGCTCTTAATCCAGGCACAGTATGCACAGATACTACGCTCTTAATCCAGGCACAGTATGCACAGATACTACGCTCTTAATCCAGGCACAGTATGCACAGATACTACGCTCTTAATCCAGGCACAGTATGCACAGATACTATGCTCTTATTCCAGGCACATTATGCACAGATACTACGCTCTTAATTCAGGCATGGTATGTACATATACCACACTCTTAATCTAGGCACAGTATTAATCTGTGACACTTTGATCTTCAGCAGAATACACGGATACTTTAATCCAAAACAGAAGTGCTGATCCATATGGAAATAATAGCATCATTTATGATGGGTACTATGCTAGTAAATGTCTAGTTTTATTTCAGGTCACTTTACAAGTGTAACTTGTACCATGTAACCCAGTACTACCTGTTGCATGGTCAGATCAGTGGTGACTAAACCAGTTCTCCCATCTGGCTTTTATGGTGAGGAGAGTGGTTAGACATCCAAGATTATTAAAAACCAGACCAAATGTAGATGAATCTTCTTGTAGGGTCAATGACCATCTAGCACAATGGAACAGATGAGGTGATGACATGGCATTGCTGGGTGGAGGGCTTCTTATGCTGAGGTGGTCCTCCAATGGAATCAACGGTTATGTGTCTGTAACCAAAATGAGCCTTCAGAGGACATCAGCTGTGGTTCGACTTGGAGAGAGAGATAAGCTTTGCCAGGCCTACTTGCCCAAGAATCATTACTCATGAATGATTACCTCTTAGTCTTTCAGAGCAGTTATGTGGAGGCAACGGGTGAGGTGCTCAGCTATGCTGCGACACTACAACTACACCCAGTCATGGGACTGATGATGATAGTAAAAATTTAAATATGCTGGGAAAATTACTGAAACTGAGATGCCAGATCAAGACTGATAACAATGCAGATTCTTTTTTGGATTTTGTCAAGAGTTTCTAAATACATGCCAGAAGCACCAGACTAGATGTGACAAATATTCAATGCATGGATGAATGATATAATAAAGGTGTAAGGTAGATTCTGGCAAGAAACAATACAGTGAACTAACTTTCCTAGCAGCAGACCTAGCACTTGATTCAATATAATCATTCCACTTCATGTCAGTGGACAATGTTAGCCCAAGAAGTCACAAAGAGCCACTCTCCTGGAGGTATACATCAGCCATGCTGATAGAAGGCAAAAAAGGATCTCTAAGGGGATCAAAAGAGAGCAGTTTCATTTTGGAGGTGTTAAAATTAACAAGTCATTTCTTGCCCCAGTTAACAACAGACTGAAAGTTGTTTTTTAGATCAGCTACCAATTTGACCTTATCAGGCTTACCATTAAGAGAAGATGATAGTTGTATCATCAGCATAGATACCAAGTTAAATTAGGAACAAAGTAGGTCCAAGGATAGTGCTCTGAGGGACACCCGTATTGATGTAAAAAGATATAGAAATGTGGCCTTTCAAGATCGTATTCATTCCACGATTAGATAAAAAAGACTGAATGAGTTAAATTTATCCAGAAATCAACTTGTGAAGACCAGCATGCCAAACGCTGTCAAACACCTTAGAGAAATCTAAAGCAACAACCTGAGCTTTACCATTCTTATCTAAAGCTTGATAGATTCTTTCAGTAATAACCATTAACACATCAGCAGCTGACCTAGAGAAGCAAAAGCCATATTGCTTGTCTGAAAGGAGACCCTGTGAGGGAAGATGCTTAACCATTCAGTGTTGATTAAAGCCTTTAGAACATTGCCAAAAAGAGGTAGAAGACCAATAGGTCAATAGAAGAGTCAGATGGTTTTCCCCAAGTTTTGAAAGACTGGAACTATAGAAAAGAATTTCCAACAAGCTGCAAAGCAAAAAGTGGTAAGGCATTTACTGTAGGGTTCAGAGAGAACAGGAGCCATTTCAGGAGCACATTTCTTTAGGACAGTTGCAGGGATGCTATCAAGACCACATGTTTTGTGAGAATCCAGTTTAGAAATGATAGCAGAAAACATGGATGGAGCTACATGCATATTACACAGAAGAGACCCATTCTAAGTGGAAAGTCAGGTAAAGATACTTCAGATAAATCAACAGAAGAATTGGAAGAGAATTTACAAGCAAAGCATTTTGCTTTATCAGATGATGATGATAGCACCTCAAATTGAGTGATGGGAGAAGGGATTGAGGACTTACCCTTATTCAACAAACTATTACAGAACCACCAGTAGTCATGAGAACTAAACTTGTTAGATGCTATAAAATGCCTCATTCTATTTGCAAACAAAGACTTAATCTCATTGAGAAGACATTTACAATTATTATGAGTTCACATAAAGAGGTGTGTGTCAGTTGTGATCAGAATTATTACATTGGAAAAACTGATTTCTGTGGGCTATAGCAACTATACAGACAGGTGTAAATCAAAGAGAAGAATGTGGTTTCACCTGGTATTTCCAAGATGGTGCAAAAGCATTTTATCCAAGAAGAAACCTCAGTGGTACAATTCTCAACAGGAAGGTTAAAAATTTTGCATCGCAAAGAAAATCATTACATCTAATCGGTAAACTAGTAACAGAAAAAAAGTCTTGTGAATAGGGCAGACAAGTCAAAAGAAATATCAACGGATCTCAACATGATCTGAATAGCCAGGAGGGTTGCAATACTCGACAAGAGCTAGAGGGTGGTAGTAAGGATTGAGAGACAGGCAACCTCAGTAAGATTAAAATGATGAAGCCAAAATTAAGATGAAAGAAATACTTGTTAAATAATGCTTAGGGTCATTAATTAAGCAATTTGGCAACAGTGAAAGTGATCCCTCACTTCCAGTACATTAAAAAAACAACTAGCTACAAACATTAAAATGAACATCTGTCTATATTTCTGAGATGAGGTATTGTAACTATTTACATTATTCGGACTGTTCTCATCTTTATTGTCATATTCACGCTTCGGCCATTGTATGCTCTGGCCATCTTCAGGTGATATACATTAGAATTTTGAACCAAACCGTTTATTTAGCCCACTGGGAATCTGTCTATATCTCTCATCTGAGAGATATAGACAGATTCCAAATGGCCGAAACATTGTGAATATGACAAAGATAAGGACAACAGTCTGAATCATGTAAATAGTTACAATACCTAATCTGAGAAATATAGACAGATCCTGAAGAAGGCCAGAGAATACAACAGCCTGAACAATGTAAATAGTGTAAATAATTAAAATGAACCTTTTGTTTCTTCTTTTTCTTTGTCTTCGTCTTCAATATCAAATTCTGATTCCCGTTCTTCATATTCAACATTCTCATCCAATTCTTTAAAGTCAGGAGCAAACGCACTCCAATTTTCCTGCAATGAAGAGTAAGACATTTTATAAAACAAATAATTACTTAAGATGAAAAAATAATTACCGCATTTTCCGGCTTGGAAGACACACCCTAATATTGGAAAGAAATTTCTAAGACAAAAAAAAGTCATTCTCATGCAACACATTCACCATGCGTTCCTCACATACTGGTGTCACGTATTGTTTATATTAATCACCCATCTGATTTTGTTTGTATGGCAATGATATATACTAGTCAAGAGCAGAAAGGCTCTTGCCGCTGCTAGTAAACAGAGCACGGTTCCAGGAAGGTTTATAGTCTTGGAAATACTTGCAACAGCTAAGTACTGAGGTTACATCATGTAAAAGGCTGAATTAGATAGATAGCTAACATTATAGTGTAATGACTCAACATACAAATCCATGTCCCTATCAGAGAAAGCAATTAAGTGACCATCCAAGCTTACTTGAGCCTGGGTGTTGCCTTACATTTGTTTTGGAAGATGCACACATATTTTTCAGGGTATTTTATTTTATTTTTTTAAGGAAAAAAGTGTGTCTTGTAAGCCAGAAAATACAGTACATTTGCTTGAGAAAAAACACCATCATGAATTCAAATTTAAATTATGAATTTTCCTTTTCTTAAAAATACTTTCTCTGTATAAATATGGGTTTTTCTTAATTTCAACTTCTGCCTTTGATGAAGGATTGAAACGCAATTTTCCTCTTGTCCTTGTTTTTTTTTTTGCAATTAGATAAGAAAGATTGAATGAGCTAAAAAGTTTATCCCAAAATACCATAACCTTTCAATTTGTGAAGAAGATCAGCATTAAACACCTTAGAGAAATCTAAAATAACAACCTGAACTTCAAAAATAACAATTAATACATCAGCAGCTGACCTAGAGAAGCAAATGCCATATTGCTTGTCTGAAAGAAGACCCTGTGAGAGGAGATGCTTAACCAAATTGGTATTGATTAGAGTCTCTAGAACATTGCCAAAAAAAGGTAAAAGACTAATAGGTCGATAGTTAGAAGGGTTAGATGGTTTTTCTGAGTTTTAAAAGACTGGAAGTATAGAAGAGACTTTCCAAGGAGGAGGAAAGCAAAAAGTGGTATGGCATTTACGGTAGATTTTAGACTTCTGCCTTTGATGACGGATTGAATTGAAACGCATTGGTTTTTCTCATCAGTATTTTTTTAATCATTTCACCCCAATAAAGCCTAAGACACAAGGGGTTACCAAGTCTTAGAGAATATATATAGAGAAGTGCAATAGAAGAAACTGTTAACACAGAACTTATGGTTACATCTAGCCATTTCAATTGTAAAATTATACGACCTTCCTGCCAATCTAGTCAGTTATGTGCCATACGTGATACACGCTTAGGCGATCATGTATCTTTTGATACATGACTGACTAGGCAGATATTTTTTTCTCTCCCCGCAATAGGTTGCCATTTCTTTCTGCGGTAGACCAGTTGCCATCCAAGGCTATAGAACCCGGTCTGTCCTACTATTTGCTCGTAGCTGGGAGGAGAAGAAGAGAATTCACACCTTTCCCAAGCGTATTAGCACGTAAGTGAATGTAATGGATTCGACTGGAATTTGAACTCGGCTCTCCGATTTCTCAATCCGACCCACTATTCATTACTCCACCATGCCTCCCAATCTAGAACTGTGCTTAAATTCAAAGTCTGGATATCAAAGCGAAAAGTTCATCATAACAATTACCATGAAAGTATTTATAGAAAAAGCACAGGGAAGCTATGTTATGGTGGTGTGAAAGTGACTGAAACCAAGATGCCAGGTCAGAATCAACAACATGGCATATTCTTCTTTGGATTTTATCAAATATCTTTAAATACATCACACAAGCACCAGACCAGAAGTGGCAGCAATATATTCAAATATTTATTGATACTGTCTTTGCAGATATATTCAGTTATATCTCAAATTTTACACACAGATACACATTTCTTTTTAGGAATGGATTTTTATTCAAAATCCAACATCATTCCGTATTACTACATTTAGTTATATTTAGTACAGATGCATGTCTGAGTAGACATCTGATTTTTTAAATTCACAGATTAAAATGCTGCCAAAGGTCACATTTACTTTATTAAAGATTCTTTTATTCTAAATCACTAGAAGACTTAATACAAAACAAAATAATCAGCTAAAACTTGAAGGTGGAATTTACTCTCTCGCCTGTAATGATTGCCACAAGGAATACACAGGAGAAACCTCAACGAATTTAAATAAAAGATTATATGAACACAAAAGAGATTTTTTACAAAGCCACACACTCAATGCATTAGTTGCTCACTGTAATGAGCAATTTTTATTTTAAAAATACTACTCTAAAAGAGAAAACAAAGATGAAAGTGTAGAGAAAGCGCTGTAATTGCAAGATTATCTACAGTACATTTACATCCAGGTCCTTACAACATTTCACTTTTGTATTAACACAATGTGGGATGCTTAATAAGAAACTAAATGAAACTGGCTAGATTATATAACCAAACACAAAAAAAAAAAAAAAGAATTTTTTTTTTTTTTAAATAATCAAATTTAAAAGATTAAAATTTTCCCTCTCCTTTGTGCACATGTGGAATTACATCAACGTAAATATCATTTTAGTCCCATAAAGTCCAAAAGGACAACATGTGTCACATAAAAACATTTTTACACTTTGTCATTAATTTTCCTAGCATTAATCTTGTATATAAAATTTATGTATCATTTTTTTTCCATTAAAGATTAAAAAAGAAAACAGGCCAGTAAACTGTTTATAAAACAGAGATTTCTACTCAAACAAGTGTATCCACTAAATGTAACATACATAGTTTTATATATATATATATATATATATATATATATATATATATATATAGTGTAACCGGGATATAAGAGAGATTTTCTCTGGTCACAAATTAGAGCCTGTGTATATAAAATAGACAAAACCAGGATATAAGAGACTTCTTCTCCGGTCCCGATAACTCTCTTATATCCGGGTTACACTGTACATATATGTGTGTGTGTGTGTGTGTGTGTGCACAGAGTATAAGGGGTGTAATAATAGCATAGGTGCCATCAAACAACTTCAGGAAATTGTGTAGCTCTCCAATAGAAAATTGTATACCTACTATGCTGATCTCACAGCCGTATATGATCACATCTATAATGACTTCCACGTCTCATCTATTGGTTAGTCGATTTTGCTTAATGGCATATAAACCGCTATGAGTTATTTAATGCTGAAATCTAAATATTTTTAACACAATTTTATGGTTTCAACTAAATATATTTTGAACACAATAGTATACCTTCAACTACAGATAAAATGTATTGCTGGCCATTTTGCTTTAAAATGTATTGTTGGTCATTTTTTATATAAAAATGTATTGCTGGTATTTTTTACTATAAAAATGTATTGCTGGTATTTTTACTATACAAATGTATTTTTATACTTTCATAGTGTTTTGTTTGGGAGTTCACTATTTGTCCATAGTTGGGGTTCTAACAGGTGCTACCAGCCCAGGTCAAGGTGGAGCTGGGAACAGCAGCAATTAAGAGGTGGTTCCTGTTCCTTGAAACCTCCAATCTCGCAATCTGAGGCCTTGCTGCCAGATGTAGTCTATTGTCATACCCAGGACATCATCCATCAGAAACCATCTTCCAGCTCTGACACTACTGAATGTATAGATCTGATAGAGGAACTATGTTGGTCCACAGTGTTATACATATCTGATGATCCTAATGCTAAAATCATTTCAAACCTCGTCAAGAGTACAAGAAGGAAACGAGAGCCCTAATCTATTTACTCTCTTCACCGATCACTTGAGTATTCCCATACTATATTCCAAATGAATCCACAAATAGAAAATAACATCCTTGTTTACCCAAGTCCAGTGTACTGATGATGAAGGGAGCTATTCTTGATCTTGAACAAAACTCTTCATCTGCTATCAACTGCTTCTAGAAATAGGACTTAAGACAAACCTTTCCAAAACAGAAACTATGATCCGAAATTGGAATGAAAACAAAACATTTAAAATACCTTGGTGTATGGATCAGTTATAACATATTTAGTATTGGAGATAAAGAAATGGAATATACAAGGTATCCCTAAAGTCTGGACACAGGAAATCTCATTAACTATATTTTTTTTTTATCTCCACAGATTAAAGATAGTTTTGTCGAAAGAATTGATATTTTTTTCAGGGGTTTGCTAAAAGAGAAGGTGTACTCAATGAAAATCACAGATGCAACACGCTTGATTGAATGCATAAAGAGAAATGTGCTAAAATTGACGGCAGCGTGGAGTTATTGCATCGAGTTCACATGAATCCTGCAAAGCACATCAACCTTTGCATCACAAATGATGGAAATTATATTGAAGATGTTACTTGTTAATATTTCAATTCAATAAAAAGTTGAAAACTTCATTTCTTGAAAATACGCATTTTTGCCTAGGGTGCCCAGACTTTAGAGACACACCCTGTATTAACAGGCTGTGCTTGGGGTAGCTTTGCCCAAAACCGTAAATTACTACAAAACCAAATTTAAGAACTTAAGTCATGTTCTTAAATAGCCTAGTCAGATGAAGACTTTCATATGGATGTCATTCACGGTGCCAGACCCCTTCAGAAATATCTAAACACTCAACTGTATACAAATATTTTCTCAGATTAATGGCATTGTCTTAATGAAGCCTGTAGATCTTAGCAGGGATGACCCTTTTTTGAACTACAGAATAACAAAGAACTGTACCAAATAACAGAAACATCACTTCAGGACTTTCAACACCAGGAACATCTAAAAAGGATATCACATGTAACGTGACGAATAAAGAGAAAATAATAACATGATCAAAATGTTGACATTTCAAACTACTTCAAACAAAAGGTTAGGTAAGAAGCCACTATCAATACTGGGGAGAACATAGTGGACTTGAGAAATCTATTTTCCTGAAAAAATTTTTAAGATTTAATAAATTTCAACTGCAAGTAACACTGTCTGCTTGGTCAATGAATGCCAAATGTTTCTCTATAAGGTCATTTTCTTTCATTCCCAGCAACGCATTATGTCTTAATGGCATTATCACTTTGTAGTGAAATTGATGAAAATATTACCATCAGAGATGAGAACAGATGTTACACTTTGATCCCAGCTCGATGTCCAGGTAGTGAAGAAAAATGTAACTTGAATAGCACTTGCTACTTGTCAATGAATAATGCCAAATGTTTCCCCATAAGGAAACAGCTAATATTACAATTACCATAAATGGTTGTCAAATTAAAAGTACATTAGACTCAAAAGAACGCCATCAGTTTTTACTTACAACTTGATTTTGAGCCCAAATAGAAACCACTCCACTTGAAATAGAAGCAATAATTGGACGCACTGGATGCCACTGAAACAAAAAAGAGGAAACATGTTTCATACAAAGTTTCTCAGGTTAGGTGTCCTATTATAAATTGATTCATTGAGACCATTTTCCTTATCTTTGTTGTTTTTATCTTGTTTCAACTGCTGTACTTTCCAGCCTTCCAGAAACTCTAGCGGTCAAAATATTGTAATAAAGATGCCAAGGACATGTAAACTGGACTGAAAGAATGTCTGAATAAAAACACATTCATCTCAACTTAAATAATGATGGTCATCAATTCATTCAATTTGTTCATATTTTTGATTGATCCTGCTTTTAGGGAAAGAAATGGAACAATATAAGAGTTGATAGATAAATGTTATATACAATACCTATGAACACTGATGGGTATATCCCAATCCTCATATGCTGGACACTATTGTAAGTGAGGGGGTAATATGCTGTCTACCACTAGCAGTGGTTTACCTACTTCACACTGCTGGAGAGTATCATATTTTGTTGATGTTATAAAGATTAAAATTTCCAACCACCATTTTGGTTATTCCTCATTCAGTAACCCTTTCTAGGTTACAACAATAAATAAGGTCTCCTTGGTTGCTGATTAGTAGAAAGAAATTTGTTTCAACATGTATTTGGTAGTATTTAAGTCCTGTTCAAATGTGCTGCATGTCAGTTTGCTGTGTGATGACATTATCTAACAAGTTGTAAGTGAGAAAGAAACAAAAAAAAAAAAAAAAAAAAAAAAAAAGAAAAAAAAGCAGGCTGAACTGTCAGGTAATATCTAATCCCTTATATGGCAGTAAATGCTGGGCAATTTTTTCACAGCTGAAAAAGAGATCTGAAATGACAGAGCTGTAGTTCTACTGATGAATTCTAACAGAATAACAGAACATGTGAGCAATGACGAAGTCTTAAGGAAAATAGAAACAGCAATGAAACTTGCATTTACAATCAGCAAGAGACAGATGAAAATTCTGGGACACATCATGAGGAAAGAGTGGGCACATTGGCATGGTGTCATGGTTAGCAATAAAACTTGTTCTGCTAGATCAATTACAACAGAGTAGTGATTTCGAGCCTCACTGGGTTCCCCACATTTTCGGCCTTGTGCCACATCTAAGCTGTGCTTAGAAAATTATTTTGGGCACTTCAACATGGTGTAATGGTTAGCAAGATTGTCCTGCTACTTCAAGTACGACTAAGTAGTTAGTTCAATCCTCACTGGGCGCACCATACTTTTGGTCTTGTACTACATCTAAGCTACACTCAGAAAACTAGCATATAATGAGGAAAGAAGGCATAAAGAATTTAACACTCACAAGACAATGAAGACAGGAGAAACAGTGAGTAAACTCACTGAGTTTGTGTGAATGGATGGCAAAACAGGGACAAAGAGCGATGATAAAAGGACAAAAATGACAGAGTAACAAAAACAGAAAGCAGTGGAGAACCATGAGCACCTAAGTCCTGAAGGGATTTGGCACATAAAAGAATTTGTGAGTACTATATTCAAGTCATATATAAAATAACAATCAAGAAGTCAAGAGACTAACAAGTTAGTCAAATATTGGGAAACCTTAAAAGCACTGAAGCTTGAAAGGAGGATTTCCTACTGTTATACTCTGTTGCAATTAGATCTCATTCTAATTCATTCTGCATGCTGGCTGGATGTGAACGCCACAAAGGCAGAAGACGAAATAACAAAAGTCGTTTTCTGTGCATTGGGTTCCACACACCATGTCCAGTCTACAAAGTGAACTCCAGTGGTGGCCAATTGCGAACGTTCCCACTGGTAAAGAGATGCCCCTTGGGACTACAAGAGCTGCTTAAAAACTGGCTTTGAGGACGATCAGAACACAGTTGCGGCCCGGCTGCCGACCATCATGCAGGATGCTGCTCCTGCCGCCATGACCTTGTCACCATGACAACAAAGTTGCGGACTAGCCACCACGCAAAGCACTACTACCGCCACCACTCAACATGACTGCACATTTCAACAACTGTTATCACTTCCTGGCTTGACCTACCACCTCAGCTATCCAGTTTTGACTCAACATCTCAACCTCAATTCTTCCCAGCTACAAGTCTTCATTGATACCAACCCACGCCGTCAACTCAGCTTACCTCAACTCATTTACTCTGCATTCCCTTCACAGTCCACACCAGCGACATACACTCCACAGAACAGCCCCACCGTGACTCATTTACAAGGCATTCCCTTCACAATCGATGCAGCAACCTCCACTGCATAGAACAGCTCTACCTCGACTCGTTTACAAGGCATTCCCTTCACAGTTGATGCAGCGACCTCATTTCCACAGGACTGGCCTCCCAACACCCGCTGTCACCACAGCCTACCTTGACTCGTTTAAAAGGCATTCTCTTCACAATCAACCCCAGTGACATCCACTCCACAGAACAGAGCTACCAAGACCATGCCAATCCGACGTCACCCCATTTCAACAAGACGACCTACAACTGTGACCTCCATCAACCAAATGTGCACTAACCATATCCTGGAAATGGTTCACTCCTGACACGACACTTACACCAGATTGCCATTCCTGTACGTCTTACCAACAATAAACATTGTTTCACTATAATCCTCATTAGTCCTTTCTCTCACTACTAGACGCTTAATATAAAACTACTGAATGAAAACAATGCAAGACCAAGACAACAAATAGTGCAAAATGTTCAGAGTCTGAAATTCATGGTTGTTATACACCCTCCATGCAACCCAGGTTTGGTGCCATCAGATTTCTGGCTGTTTCCAAATTTGAAAGAATTGAAAGATCCAATGCTGTAGCTAAGGTTGCTGCGGACAACTGGATCAAAAGTAAACTTTCTTTACGGGTGGATGGAAAAATATGCCACACTAAATTGTGACTAGGATGAAAAATAAACTTGGAATTAAATTAACTTCATTTTGACACCAATTTCATTAGTCTCTTCGGTCTGAAATTTGTTTTACAGAATTAGATTCTTTGCTCATCAATGAACTCTTGTGTATTAAAAACATTTCCTACTTTGGGAATAATTCAACATAGTAGTTGAATGCAATTGGGTGACAAAAGAGATTTCAGATTAATATGGAGAATATTTTAAGAGTAATTTCACTTAGTATTTTGTTAAATAATATTGAAATAATTTTTATTTCATACATATTTTTTTAATCATTTCACCCCAAGCAATGCAATAAAGCCGCTAACATACAAGGGGTTACTGAGTGTGAAAGAATAAGAAAAAAGAAAAACATTATTTAAGAATGAGAACAATAAAAAAAAAAAAACAGTTGATAACGATTGATATTGTTAATTTTTGTCTGAATTTCGGAGATTAAGAGTTACTATTTAGACTATTGTCCCCATCATCGTTGTTGTTATCACCAAAGATTAAATAAAGGATTAAATGTGTTCAGAATTCTCTGTAGGTTACCCAGATAAATATACACCTGTGGAAGACTGGAGGGCACAATGATAACAACAAAGACGAGATCGATAGTCCAAATATAAATAATGACTGATATTGCATTTAAATTTTTGAAGATGAAAGTTGGCTGGAATGCATGGAACTGGAAGAGAGTTCCACAAACGAGAAAAGAAATTGTTAGCATAAAACTTATGGTTACATCTAGCCAATTCAACTGTAAATTAATGAGATCTCACTGCCAGTCTAGTATTGTGCTTAAATTCATAAAGTCTATGTACCATAGAGCAAAGTTCATCAGAACAATTACCATCTATATAATAAATGCGAATCTCAGTCTGTAACTGTACAATACTTTTTCAATTAAAGGGACACAACTCTCTAACTTTCAATAGCTAATGTTACAGAAATTTTGGATTTCTAAGTTTTCATTGCTTCGATTCTTTTTGGCATTTTTATTTTTTTTTTTTTTTTTACATGATTTTTGTGACAAATGTTTTTGTATGAATTTTTATAACTTGGAAATAAATTTGGGAATAATCAAAATTAATTGCAAAATCCAGTGAAAGTCACACATAAAATAAAAATAATTGTTTGTATGGAAAATAAGGACCTACATACATGAAATTGTCTTTAAACTAAGTAGCAGCAGAAGAATTGACATTGAGCTTTTAAAAGGTAAGCTTAAATATTAACACAATACTTAAATGCAGCAATTGATTTTGAGTTCTTCTGTAGTTTATAGTTGCCCATCACATATAGTAGCAGTATGCCTTGCAAAAAGAAATTTCCACAAACAGAAGAGCAGATTGCCATCAAAAGAGCCAAGGCTGCAGTGAGGAAAAGAAAGTCCCATGCAAATGATAACCTAAATCAAACGGCAGCTAGGAGAACTCCCAATGATGAGAATATGCAAAGACTTAGGGATTCTCAAATTCCTGAACAAGTCGAAGACCCAATCAAAAGTCCTCTGCAGAAGCTAGCTTAAATGCTGCCTGATAGGTCAGCTTTTAAACTGGTTAAAAACATTTATAGAAAAGGCAAAGGGAAGCTATATTACAGCAGTGGGTTTGGACCAATAATATTGCAGATTCTTCTTTTACAAAAAACATTAGCAAGGATCTAGTGATCAGACATATTTTTATCAGAAACATAGCTGACAGGTAAACATCTGTTTGAGCCAGATAGTGCTCAGAAGTTTCCTTTGCATTGCTAAAATTTTACACGTAGAAAAATATATTGCAAAAATCTCATTTCTGCTACAGATGTGTCAATGTAATTTTCTGGCTTGTCAAAACCTTCATGGGTTATGTAGTTTTGAGCATTTTTCATGTTCAAAAATATATGGTAAACTCAACTGATATTTTTTCGTCGGCTATTATAAACCTGTTTTTGTTTGCATTCAAGCAAAATAACAGGTTCATTTCTAAGGCAGGACTACCACTATCTGAATAGTGTTATTAATTTACATTATTATATTCCCAGTTGTTTCTTACAATTTCGAGAGTCTGGAGAGAAAATAGAAAGAGACACTTACAACGACGTCAAGCAAAAGTTCCCCCTTGGTTCCATGCAAAATCTTCACCAGATTACCCACACTTTTCTCCCAAATATATAAGGAATGCTGCCGTGCTGATCCAGCCACAATATATTCGCCGTCCCCTGAGAAACAGCATTTTTTCCACATTGTCCTGAAAGATTAATGCATGCAAAAAGCATTACGAAAAGGAAATATCTTCAAAAAGCAATGCACAAAGATAGAGAGAATAAAATAGGATTTTTTAATGATACTTTCTGTAATTTTAAGATTTATTTATATGTTATTATAGAATGTTGTTATATGCTACAAATTATAAATATATTACAGAATGTTATAGAAATATGTTATAAAAATAAATATATACTGTATATTATCATGTAACATGCGATCTTGCATATCATGCAACCTTCAAAATTTTCTTATAAAAAATGATTTCACGTACCTCATTTAGCATGCGAGTCCCTTTTTTGAGAGACCAAATTACAATAGACTAATCCGAACAAGAAACAGCTAAACATCTTATAAACATAAACAATGGAAAAGATGAATATTTGCTATGTTTGTATTTTGTAATACGATATTAATATGTGAATATTATATGCATTATTATTGGATACAATTAAGTAAAACATCAGTTTTATCAAAATCATGTTTATTTTAAATACAGCTGTACATTTTGACTACAGTAAATGGATATATAGTTTGGTCAACAGCATAGCCAGGGCCAGCAGTACATATGCTAATTTTATATCTCGTGTATGATGCGACCCCCTTAAAACTAGGTCTTCAAAAGTCACATGATATGCAAATATATACAGTATGTTATATATTTTTATATATTGTACAAATATTTATGTTATTGAAATATGTTAGAAATTATAAGTATGTTATAGGATTTATGTTACAGAATGTTGTTTTAGAAATATGTTATAAAAATAAATATCTTCATGTTATAATTCAGAGAAATAAGTTTTAAGTTGTAAATGTTATAGAAATGTTAAAAAAATATGTTAAAGAAATAATTATATGCTACAGAAGATTTATTATCTTATATATATATATATATAGAATAGATTGGCTGAAATGATGTGATAGGAAAAGCAACACAATGAACTCTTGCAGTGATAATAAATCTTCTAATATATATATATATATATATATATATATATATATATATATATATATATTAATGAGAAAGAAAAAATATGAAATACTGATATTCAAATGAACTTTTTGAAAAATATCTTTGTTTATAAAATTAGAAATTAAACAGCAAAATAAAGATGCCAAAAAAACTCTATGTCATTAAAAAAAAAACCCAGATAACATGCAAAAAACAGATGTCATCATTTGTTGAACAGGCACCCCTACCCTACCTTAACCTAACCTGATTTTGAAAGTAGCTTAGATTTGATACAGAGGTTGTCAATGGTAACGAATACTCTACCACTCCTTATTAATAATGATTTAAATGAAGAACTTATGGGATGACCTGATATAAATATATATATGTGTGTGTGTGTGTGTGTGTGTGTGTGTGTGTGTGTGTGTGTGTATTTTTTATATTTATATATATTTATGAGAAGATTTATTATCACTGAAAGATTTCATTGTGTTGCTTTTTCTATCACATCATTTCAGCCAATCTATTCTACAGCCTTCTTCAGAAATAGAAGAGTAGCAAGAAATGAAAAAAGAAAATGAGTTTAACAATGCTTGATGTGTTTGCATCTTACCAAGTGATTTACCACAGTGTTGTAGCGATAAGTTTTGTGCAACCCATGTTATAATAATTGACTGATTTGATTTTTTTTTACGGCTTATCAACCCTTTGTAGGTTATTGAAAGTTAAAACATATTTTGGTTTGTAAAAATAATCCTTTTTGTTTTTTGCGAGTAAATGTTGCATTAATAATTTCTTGAGAATAACAATGGTATTTCTCAGCTACAAGTCCAACTATTTAACCCATAGCTAGGGGAGTAAGTGAATTCATGCCTTTTCCAAGGATATTTACACATAAGTGAATGCAATGACTCCAAGTGGAATTCAAACTTGGCTCTGCGATTTCTCATTCCAAGCTGCTGTTTGTGACACAACTGACTGAAAACGACACTGAAATCCAAACTTTTTTTCTAAATCCATTTCTTTTAAATTTTAAAACTGTTGACAGTGAGACACTGCTATTAAAGTGCTATGCCCATTCAGGACATGCGCAACCATGGCTCTCCACAGCTTCATTTTATATCTATAAACTGTGCATTGTTATGATTGTTCTTGGGAAAGACAGCAGAGTAGTTTCTATCTTCTTCATGGTTTTGAATTCAGTGTTAGCTTTTCCCTAAACTGGTTAACAGCCAAGACTAGAGAAGCCAGTCTGCCCTTTTGAAGACATAACTGCGCGAGGGAGGGGGGGTTGTTGGGGAGAACAGAGAGATTCATGATTTCCTCCCAACATACTTTGTGCAAAAGTGAATGCCACAAATGAAATTTGAACTCAGCTCATCAATTCTATTCTTCACACTAGTGACTGTTACAGTATGCACACATCTTTAAACTTATTACACAACAGTAATAGTGACTATGTGACAAAAAAAAAATGTTGTCTAAAGATATAAACTTACTTCTGTTGTATGGCTGTAGAATGAAGCTTGGAGTAATGGTGAGCAAGAAATAAGGTTCAAAACGTTAATAATGATTGACAGTACATTTAATTCAAGAAGATACTACTACTACTTCACCCTAGGCAAGGCAGTAAAGCCACCAAGACACAAGAGGTTACTAGGTGTGGAAGATTTAGAAATGGGAGCATTACTAAGGAGTGAGAACAGGAAGAGTAATCAAGAGGATAGCAGATAGCAATTAACATTGTATTTAAATTTTTGAAGATTAAAGTTGGCTGGAAAGCATGGAGCCAGAAGGGAGTTCCACAAGTGACAAGTGCGAAAAAAGAAACTGTCAGCATAGAACTTACGGTTGCATCTATCCAGCTCAACTGTAAATTGGTGAGACCTCGTCACCAGTCTAGTACTGCACTTAAATTCAAAGAGTCTAGGCACCATAACGAAGAGCTCACCCGAGCAATTACCATTAAAGTATTTATAGAAAAATCCAAAGGGAAGCAACCTTACAGATGTGGGAAAGTGACTGAAGCCAAGACACCAGATTGGGGCCAATAATATTGCTGATACTTCTTTGGATTTTATCAAGGAGCTCTAGATAGATAGCAGGAGCATTGGACCATATGTGCCAGCAATATTCTAAACATGGACAAATGGTAGACATAGAGAGAGACACTGGAGAGAAAAAATCATCTAGCACAACACAGTGAACTAACCTTACTGGCAACTGACCTAACGATGGATTCAATATATCAGCTGAGAACATTAGCACAAGAAGGCGCAGCAAGTCACAGTCCTGGAGGTCAGCATCAGCCATGACGGAATGCAGAAGGGTTCTCTCAGATGATTAAGAGAGAGCCATTTAGTTTACTACTATTCTATGCAAACAAAACAACATTAAAAATGGCTTTGACAAGCAATTGCAGGGAAAATAGGCAGTAAGTATGATTTAATCTTGTGCTAAGCTCTTAGTTCAAGTCATTAGAACAACTAATATACACAAAAATAGAATGGGGCATAAGACAAGGATGTGCCTTCTCACCAAACTTATTCACTCTTTACAGTGAAGCAATCCTGAAAGAGTTAGAAATCCTACCAAGATTTTTTATTGGCAGCCACAAACTTAACATTAGATATGCAGATGACACAGTGTTGATAGCAAACAGAAAGGAAACTACAAAAACTACTACAGAAGGCAGTAAAGGAAAGCAAGGATTCAACATCAACTGTAAGAAGATAGAATTTATGGTTGTCAGCAAAAGGAACAGCCCAACATGTGAATTACAAATTGGAGATGGCAAAAGTGCAAAAATTTAAATATCTGGGAAGTGTTTTAACAGAAAATAAAAAATGCAACACCAAAATCCAAAATCAAATTGCGTTAATGAAAGATGCCTTCCAAAAGCTAAGCAAAGTACTAAGAAACAGGAAAACATCATTAGAAACAAAGAATATTGAACTGTTATGTAATACCAGTCCTCTTATATGTCTGTTGATGATGGACAAAGGCCAGGATGGGGTACCCAGTGAGAATCAAACTCACTATTCAGTCATAATTGATCTAGCGAGGCAATCTTGTTAAACATTACACCACATCAATTTTGTCCCCATTAATATGTTATGTGTCATTTACCTCTGTCCCTCTTGTCCTCTACGTGCCCTGTGAGACTCAGATTTTCCAGGCCCCCCCTCCTTCATTATATGCCTGAGAAACTTTAACTGTCTCTTCCTGATGTTAAGTATTAGTTTTCTTTTTGTTTCCATTTTTCTCCAAAACTTGGTCATAAACTTACATGCTCAGTCCACAGTATCCTCAGCATCCTTCTGTAGAACCACATTCTTGTCGCTTCAAGTTTCCTCTTCATTTCTGAGATTCGCCAGCACTCACTGTCATACAGTAAGATATATATATCACATAGCAGTTTAGAAGTCTTTTCCTTCTTTCTAGCCAAATTTTCCTATTTCTCAGTACTCTGCTTAGCTTTTGAAAGGCTTCTTTGGCTATCCTAATACGCCTTTGGATCTTAGTGTCACTCATCCATTCCTCTGTTTAAACACTTTCTTTTCTCTTTCCTTCACTACCTTCTGTCGGAGCTTTTGTAGCCTACTTTCCGTGTCTTACACTGCTTAATAATGCCTTTACTGAAATGTCTTGTGCAAAAATATTGCTTACCTGTTGACAAGATCCTGTAATTTCTGAATTGGTTCTGGCTCTCCATCTTTGCCACATGCTAGCACCTCTCCACTCTCATATACTCGGATGATACGGTCTGCAGAGTTTACAAGAAAACAGCTGCAAGCAAAAGAACAAGCCATAAAGATAAAAGACGTAATCAGATTATAATAATCATCATAATAACAATTACCATAACGTTTTTTTAATAAAAATTAAATAGAACAGGTCTTTAATTAAGAATTTTTTTAAGCTTAGATCATATCGTTTTTTATTGTGCGTAGTGTCACCACAAATGTATGCACACATTTCCAGTGTCTGTTTTTTAATTTAGGTCAGCAAATCGGTGGCAAATTATGCATCAAAAAATAATTCATATTTAACTATATCTCACTCATTTAAACCGTTATTTAACTCCTCTCTTTAAAACTTCTCTCTGTTAATTTTTAATCCCCACCTTCACCTTTAGGCCTTCCTGTTCATTGTTCTATTACACCTCTCTCTAGAGCTTTCATACATTTCCCTCTCACACTTGTTTCCCACTCCCACACATACACTCTCACTAAAATTTTATTTTTTATACTCGGAGTTATATTTTCCGATTTCTTTTTGAATTTGTAGGTCTGATCAATTGGATCATGATTACAATTCCAATGTAATAAATTAAAACCATGGACTATTAGTGTTTGAGCCTTTTTTATTATATTCTTACTCTGTCGTGGACATTGAGTTCTACCTGGATTCTATCCTCTTGGGAATTTATATATATATATATATATATATATATATATATATATATATATATATAAAACTACCCCACACTCTTTTTTATTTTAATTATAATTTTTTAAGTATAAAATGCATTTATAAAAATGAACAAAGCCTTCTTGAAGATATAAACAGTGTATTATATATACAAACCCTCTTCAATAGCGATATCAGTACGTGTCAACAGGACCAAGTGGGTCATCGTTATTTTGCACACTGCCCCCCAATTGTAACACAAAAAAACTGTATATATATGTGTGTGTGCGTGTGTGTAGCATATATATATATATATATATATATATATATATATATATATATATATATATATGTGTATGTATGTAGCATATATATATATTTTAAAAAGAAGAGAGAAACTGCAAACGTTTTTGGTTGTAATGTGGATTTTTTATTTTAAATGTTTTATTTTCAATAATTTTGCAACATGAGTTTCACGTCTCGCAACCTTATTCAGGCAAAGAGTGGATATTTTCACATATTATTAAAATGAATTAATTTTTCTTATGTTTTTCGATCTTAAATATTCTCTTTTTTGTGTGGTAGTGACACAAATGTCTTTTTGGGACACATTTGTGTCACTACTGCACAAAAAAGAGAATGTTTAACATATAGCTTTTTTTTTGTGGGCATGTTGGATAGAGATTGCCAATAATACTTTACTGCAGCTCATCTGATCTTTTCATAATGAATTTGAGTTGAAGGCTTAAGTCAGAAAGATGTACATTTTAAAAAAGACCAGAATAGACAATAAAAATAAATTGTTAATTTGTTTTTTTATGGATTATCAACTCATTGTGGGTTATTTAAAACTGAAACATATTTTTTGTTGTAGGAGGTTGCTTACAGTACTCCGTGTTCCCAAGTGATTCCCTAAGTATTGACGAGGCAAAACACTGCTTAGATGATCAAATGAAAAAGTAGACTTTTATTTGTGGGAAAAAAATATGAATAATTTGCAAGATAACTTAGCAATTTTCAGGATTCATTTTTTTATTTTTTCATCAGTTTATCTTTTTATTTTTGTATTACATTTTTACAATTTTTCATAATTTATAATTTTCTAATTCCCCTAAATTTATCAACCCTCTCATAAAAGGACAAAACTAACAGAGAATGAGTGTAATGGCTGACTGTCCGCAAAGGAACATTATGCTGAATGGTTAGATTCAGTAGTCATAATGATTCTCTGTTGCAATCCAAGTGAGTTTGCTACAATTAGCAATCACAACTCCTACTAAACGTTGCAATCTCATTTTTTACAGATGGTATCTCCTTGCAATCAACAGTGACATTCTTCTGTCAAGCAGATATATGTGATCCAAAACAACAGTCTGTTGATGTAAGCACCATCATCTTTTATCATCACTCAGCATTCCAAAGTGGAGATTTTTTTTTTTTTTTTTTTTTTTTTAAATCAGAGCTTACTCACTTATTGCTTACAATACCTGGTGTTCCCAAACAGTCTCCCATCTAAGTATCGACCATGAGCAACATTGCTTTGGTGACCAAATGAGAAATGATGCTGACTACTAGAGAATCACCTGTTTTTTTTTTGTTTTTTTTTTTTCTTTTAATAGAATCTTGTGCCTTCTATGGTAATCTGCAACAAACTTGGCAGTATTTTTAATTTTCCCAAAGCCAAGGAAGCAAAATTTATTAGAATGTCAACTTACTCTCCTCGTCGAGCAAACTCGATGGATTTGATGGCAGTTGTGTTCAAGGTTCCTGTTGTCACACGAAATGATGCCACTAATTCAAGACTGTCAGTGGCAAAGACAAGGATCTGAAAACGGACAAAAACAACATTGAATTCAAAATTGAAGAATGGAATGGTTATTGCATAAAGGATTTCAGGAAGGATTTACCTTATATACTTGAGGATAGGTTGCACTATTTTTTAACCAAAATTTCAATAAAAATCAGACGTGTGACCCATCCACTCAACATCAGAGAACCTGAAGTAAACTGTGGCATATCAGTAGTCCAGGCGAGTACCCTAGGCTCAGGCATAAGTGAGAGCAAGGGAGAAAATTAATTTTTCCCCGATATTTCAATTTTACTAAATAGCCTATTCCAACAACAATGCATCACATGAAAAAGACAGAGAATAAGGATGGAGATGAACATAATTGATGATGAACTGAATGAACAAATGAAAAGAACGTTTGACAGTGACAATGACAAAGAAGAATTTGGGGGTTTTGGTCTTGATGAAGTTTAATAACTATATCTAAATGAATAAACACTTTTCTTTTGTTTTAATATATGTAAGCAAAGTTTTGAAATAAAGATGAATATTTTAAAATATGTAACAAATAATATTTATATTTATGTTAAAAAAGGGTCATGTAACTCCCTAGATTATAGTGCAGACTATCTACAAGTAAACCACAAATACCCACATTGACTACCCCAAACTAAGAGTGCAACCTACCTACTAGTGTGACCTATTAACGAGTACAGCATATTTTATTATTATAAACCTTTCATTTGTATCCTTTTTGCTTCTATATTTTCTCATTTTTTTTTTTGCAATGTGTGCAAGTTTCCTATTTTCAACTGTGGATTCAGTCTCTTGTTTTCAAAAGAGAATCATCCTGGGTATAACAAACTACATCTGGCTGCAAGGCCTCTGATCAGGAGGTTTTGAGGAGTGTGGAACTACTTAATTGCTGTTGTTCTCAGGTCCATCATGACCCAGGGTGGTAACACCTGTTAGGGTCCCAGCTATGGGCAAATAATTAACCTCCTAACTGGGATCAAAACACAATGAAAGTGTAAAGATAGGTTTTTATAGTAAAAATACCAGAAATACATTTTTGATAAATTATCAGCAATTCATCTTTGAAAAAAAAAAAAAAAAAAGTATTACCGGCAAAATACATTTGACTCTTGACAAAAACCCTCTTTACAAAAATATATCAATGAAACCTGATCTATAAACTGATTTCTCACAAAGAATACATACTCTATTCCAACGAAATTATCCTAAGAATCTTGTCAGCATTAAATAACCCATTGAGGTTGATATGCCGTAAAACAAAATAAACCAAACCAAAAGAGAACACTGGTAACTTTTGCACAAGCCTAACAAATTGCAGGTGGATATAACTTATTAATTAACAAAATAATGACTTCATGTAAATCTCCCTATAAAAGAAAATAATAGGTCTTAGTAGGATGTGGAATAGTATCTGAACAAAAGTGAAGATAAGACAAAACGGAAATACATTTTTACAGACAGTGTGTTTTGCCTCCTTGTAGCAGACGTCTTCAGGTCAGAATGAAAGACAAACCTTTGTGTAAGGAAAATGAATATGAATTTTTGAAGAAGGAATAATAAATAACCTTATCAGATGCTATGGCAACAAAGTTGATTTTTTCCCCTCCATATTGAATCCGTTAACATCCGCTGGATTTGAAATTGATCAGATTTCTTTTTTTGCATATTAGAATCTTTTTGCAATATGCATCAGTGTGCTGAAATCCACACACTATTTAGTTGAATCACTAACATTTTTTTATCAAGATTTACAAACTCTACATTTCATTCAATTTTGCAAACCAATCGATAAAATTTGAAAAAGCTGATTTGTTTGGAAAAATACTTAAAAACCCTACTTTACGATTTAATAATTTCTTTAATTTAATTTTATAGGACTTCATGGTAAACAATATTTTTTTAAGAAAACTTCTTTTTTCCTTTTTAACAGTAAAAAATAAATTCTTAGGATTTCTTACTCTTGAGCATCCAACATACAACTGCTTAAACATTATTTTCTGGAGCCAAATTCCAACTTTTTGAAGTGTTTGGCCTTGTGATTTGTTTATAGTTCTTGCAAATGCAGGGTGAACTGGAAACTGGATTCTTGTACATATAAAAAGTTAAAGATATGCAAAAACAATATTCCATTTTTATTAAGTATTTATTTTAATCATTAAAATTGTTTTTAAAATCGTGAGAATATTTTGTATGTTAAATAATAAAACTTTTAATTTTTCCCAAAAAATTAATGAAAATTTATTGTATTAAGCTACACCCCCAGTAAAACCAACTGTACTTTGTACCCCCTTACCCGTTTGCACTTGTCCCAAAAATTTTGGTTTCAATTGGTCAATGTATAGCTATTTTAGAGGGTTGGACAGATGGACTAAAAGAAGTCACAGAATTTTATATATAGATTAGTTCATATACCCTATTGTGTTACTATTGCTTTTGCAATGATCAGTGGTACTGTATTTGAGTCAGGGCTGAGACTGACAATAGAGAATTGTGAGATCAATGAACTTTCAATTCTTCTTAGTGTCTTCTTTCTTTCTTTTAATCAGACTGATGCATCTGACCACAATTTTGACCGAATAAATGCCAGTCTGATTAAAAGAGAAAAGAAAATCCATTGAAAGTGAACCGATCTCACAATTCTCTACGGTCAACTTCAGACTCATATACAATATCACCGATCATCGCAAAAGAAATAGTAGCACAATGCAGTATATATGAATTGATACAGAAAAAGACGTAATTGGAGTTGTTTAATTTCAAATCCAGCAGATGTTAATGGTTTCAATATAAGGCAATAAAAAAAAAAGAAAAAAAAGACAAACTTTCTGGCCATAGCATCTGATAAGGTTATTTATCACCCCTTTGTCAAGAATTCCAATGCACTTTGCTTACACACGAGTTTGACTCTCGTTCTGACTGAAAGATGCCTGCCACAAAGAGGGAAAACACATGACACTTTGTCGCATTATCACCACCAAAGTAAACAATTACAAAAACGGATCAATTACTCTGTAGTCTGACATATACTTATTTATTGAAATTTTCACTCTATAACATTCAATCTCAGTTTTTTCAATACAAAATGTTAACTGGCATCTAAGTTTTGAAGAATATTTTTAGACCATTGTGGGCATATTTTTTCAGACATTTCACCTCAAGCAAAGCAATAAATCCACTAAGATGCAAAAGATACTGGGAGTGAATGAGAATGAGACAACTTTAAAAGGAACTAGAAACCCAATCCTAAACAGGAAACAGGGGATAAACCTCTACTCCTGCTTATTTGACAGGGAAAGAGTGTGACTTGGAATTAAAACATTTCAGGTTGAAATGGTACATTGTGTGTATATTGCTGGTGGTTGAAAGACAAAGGGACGCATGGTGGAGTAATGGATAGCGGCTCGGATTGAGGAATTGGAGAGCCAAATTCGAATTCCAATTGAGTGCATTATATTCACATGTGCTAATACCCTTGAGAAAGGCATGAATCCATCTCTTCCTGAACCCCCCCATGAGTAAATAGCAGGACAGACTGGGTAGCAGCAGGTTCGGGAGGACAACTCTGAATTTAAAATCATTTGTAGCCCTGTTAAAGCATATCTTCTTTTATGTGCAGTGTCCATTCAGGACATAGGCGATCATGGCTCTCTACATCTTCCTGTCCCTTGCAGCTCTTAATAAGTTTTGTCTTTTTGTTATTTCTCCCAAACCCTGTTCTATCATCCATTTACTCAAGCTCATCAAGTATGTTACGCACTGCCTTCCTTTGTCCCTCTTTCTCTCAATCTGTCCTCTGAGTATCAGATTTTCCAAGCCCTCTTTCCTCATTACATGCCCCAGAAATTTCAACTGCCTCTTCCTGATGTTAAGTATAGGTTTCCTTTTTGTTTCTATTTTCTCCAAAACCTTGTCACTGCTCACATGTTCAGTCCATGGTATTCTCAGCATCCTTCTGTAGAAGCACATTTCTGTTGCATCAAGTCTCCCCATCATCTTTGAGGAGATGGTCCAGCATTCACTGCCATACAGGAGAATAGACATCACGTAACAGTTCAGTACCCTTTTCTTTGTTTGTAACAAAATGTTTCTGTCTCCTAATACATTGCTTAGCTTTGGAAAGCATCTTTGGTCATCACAATACATCTTCAGATCTCAGTGTTGCACTTTCTGTCCTTTATTAGAACACTTATTTAATTTTTTTGTACTTGTTACAATGACTATGATCACAACTGTGGTCAACCATGATTTATTGATCGAAAGAAAAAGACACTTACCCTGCCTTTAGCATTTCCTGTGTAAATATGTTTCCCACGACGATCAAATGAGGTAACAATGTTTAAATCAGACTGAAGAAAATAAATGAAAAAAGAGAAAATTGAGAAAGTGTCGAAAAAAAAAAAAAACGAGACAAAAAAATATAGCTGGAAAATTTTTAATCTTTGGCAAAAGAACCCAGTCCAGGCAAATTTACTTGTTTTCATTTCAACTTGAATTTTACTGATGAATGAAAATTAAAAAGGAAACTTTAATAGTCCACCTATTATAGAGGATTAAGAAAACTTAGAATATTGTGTGGCATTATGGTTGGAATGAGAAGATTATTTTCTGTCACTATGGATAAGGAAACATTTAAAAGAAATAACTTAATTTTCTTTTTAACGATGCAATATGTTTTAAGTTTTAATCACTCCAGACCTCAAACAGAACTCATACTATCCGCTGTTAAAGATGCTGGGGAAATGATTGGCTCGTTCTATTGATCTAGAAAAGATCTGACTCTTTCTTCCATGAATTACCATTGTATAGCTGGCCACTACCAATCTACTAGGGCGGCTAGCCTAGCCCAATTGCAGACACTTGATCAGGCACGTTTGTGTTTATTCAACACCCACAGAGCCCACCCGTGGTATACACTGCAATTATACAGAGCAGACCTTAGTTACAGTTTGAGCATGTTATCTGAACAAGGCCAGCACGCTCAAACCATCGGACACAATGACTTGTGACTTTGTGCTAGCACAGCTATCGCTGGCTCCCGGTGGTACTGTCTACCCAATTAAACTCATAAGGCTTGAGTCAACCTGTGGTATGGTTTTCAGTCACTTTCCAAAGGTGCTACACGCTCGGATTGACTCATCCAGTTCGATAACATCAGGAAGTCTCCTTCCTGACAGGTCAAACATGGTCTCATGGTCAGACAGAGAACGTTCTAACCATGTGCCTATATTACCATTACAAGAGCCATATAAGATAAAAAAATGGTGTACTGCTGCCATGCCTCGGCTGGAGTGGCTCAATCCTCACTCTCCAGCCTTGACAGAGTTCAAAATCGTCTGCGGTCTTGTTGGAGAAAACTTATTCTCCACTCTGCAGCCTCTTTCTCACAGACACAACTTCACAAGCCTATTGCTACTCTATCGCTATTTCCATGGCAAATGTTCAGATGAGTACTACATATTTTATATTCAACCAATTCAGATCTTTACAGCTAGGAACTTGTACTTATAGAAATCCTTTCTAAAAGCCCACTTTCAGAAACCAAGTAATACCTGCATTCAGTAACCGTAGTAATTCTTGTCCTTCCTCAAAAGATTGTTTTTTTTTTCTTTTTTTATTTTAAACAACTGAATAATATTCCCTTAGAAGATAGATTAAGATGAAGATGAGAAAGAAAGCTCATGAAAGAGAAGCAGAGTGCAAATAATGCCAATACCTTCTTTTATAAAAATTCTGAATTAACTCACCTCATCATCAAGTGGCACAATTGAATGGGCATTAAGTTCCATCTTGACCACAGCATGTTTCAATGGACTAACAATAAATATCTCACTGCAAAAAATCAGAAAAATACCAAAAAAAAAATAAAATGGAAATCTCTAGGTGACTGGTCTAACAAGAATGATTTGCAAAAAACTAAAAGTTCAGAAATTACATACCTGTTTCTTGGGTGAAATTGTACTTTGAGAATTGGAGAAGGGAATCTGTAAGTTCGGTCACATTCTCCATTTTGCACATCCCAGATGGAAACTGTATTATCGGTTGCTGCACTTAGTAACTTATGACCATTACGATTCACACTAGACAAAAAATAAAAGACAGTTTCAGATTTAAATACAATTATCAACATACATAAACCGCAAAGTGAATCTTTTTATTTTACTATATAATATGTGAAGTGGGATTATTTTTTTTGATCTGTAATGTCTATAACTTTTTCTATGCTACAATTATCTCCCTTACACTGGCACTTAAAGAGCAAGAGGATTTAGCCATGAGGAATGGATATACTGTATTTGATGGCATACATATACACTCCCCAATGTTTCTGGGTAAACATTTAATGTTGTTTAAAAATGTTGCAGGATATAAAAAGCAAAAAGAAAAATTTAGACATAATATGCCATTAGGATAGCAGCAATAGGCAAACGCCGGTCACATTTATACTAGTGTCCATGGGAAAACTCTGGTCGCATTTATACTAGTGTCCACTGACAAACACCGGTTGCATTTA
Source organism: Acanthosepion esculentum (assembly GCA_964036315.1). NCBI lineage: Eukaryota > Metazoa > Mollusca > Cephalopoda > Sepiida > Sepiidae > Acanthosepion > Acanthosepion esculentum. Next base: position 55,548,749 of record OZ038491.1, on the reverse strand, counting down.
TACTAGTGTCCACGGGCAAACTCCGGTCGCATTTATACTAGTGTCCACGGGCAAATGCCGGTCGCATTTATACTAGTGTCCACGGGCAAACGCCGGTCACATTTATACTAGTGTCCACGGGCAAACGCCGGTCACATTTATACTAGTGTCCACGGGAAAACTCCGGTCGCATTTATACTAGTGTCCACGGGAAAACTCCGGTCGCATTTATACTAGTGTCCACGGGAAAACTCCGGTCGCATTTATACTAGTGTCCACGGGAAAACTCCGGTCGCTTTTATACTAGTGTCCACGGGAAAACTCCGGTCGCATTTATACTAGTGTCCACAGGAAAACTCCGGTCGCATTTATACTAGTGTCCACGGGAAAACTCCGGTCGCATTTATACTAGTGTCCACGGGAAAACTCCGGTCGCATTTATACTAGTGTCCACGGGAAAACTCCGGTCGCATTTATACTAGTGTCCATGGGAAAACTCCGGTCGCATTTATACTAGTGCCCACGGGCAAATGCCGGTCGCATTTATACTAGTGTCCACGGGCAAACGCCGGTCGCATTTATACTAGTGTCCACGGGCAAACGCCGGTCGCATTTATACTAGTGTCCACGGGCAAACTCCGGTCGCATTTATACTAGTGTCCACGGGCAAACTCCGGTCGCATTTATACTAGTGTCCACGGGCAAACTCCGGTCGCATTTATACTAGTGTCCACGGGAAAACTCCGGTCGCATTTATACTAGTGTCCATGGGAAAACTCCAGTCGCATTTATACTAGTGTCCACGGGAAATCTCCGGTCGCATTTATACTAGTGTCCATGGGCAAATGCCGGTCGCATTTATACTAGTGTCCACGGGCAAACTCCGGTCGCATTTATACTAGTGTCCACAGGAAAACTCCGGTCGCATTTATACTAGTGTCCACGGGAAAACTCCGGTCGCATTTATACTAGTGTCCATGGGAAAACTCCGGTCGCATTTATACTAGTGTCCACGGGAAATCTCCGGTCGCATTTATACTAGTGTCCATGGGCAAATGCCGGTCGCATTTATACTAGTGTCCACGGGCAAATGCCGGTCGCATTTATACTAGTGTCCATGGGCAAATGCCGGTCGCATTTATACTAGTGTCCACGGGCAAATGCCGGTCGCATTTATACTAGTGTCCACGGGCAATCTCCGGTTGCATTTATACTAGTGTCCACGGGCAAACGCCGGTCGCATTTATACTAGTGTCCACGGGCAAACGCCGGTCGCATTTATACTAGTGTCTACGGGCAAACGCCTGTCGCATTTATACTAGTGTCCATGTGCAAACGCTGGTTACATTTATACTAGTGTCCATGGTCAAACGCTGGTCAAATTTATACTTCAATCTATAGGTAAACATATCATACATATCCATGTCTACAAACATTCCTGATAGATGCCCCCCTTTTGGGAAGGATTTAACCCACTGCAAAGGATGCAGTTGGTATATTCTACACTTCCTGACAGGACTATAGGAGAGAAGAAAAAATCTTTAATATTGCTAGAATTTACAAGAGAGAACAAAAACAATACTTTGACTTCATCTATAGGAGTGAGGGAATATTTTTTTAACCCATTTTTTGAAGAAAAATGAAAAATAGATTTTATAAGCCATCAATTACTGTTAAAACCCATTAATTTTAACCTCATCAAATGTTGTCATTTGTTTTTACATAAGTAAAATAGAAAAAATATGCAAACAGTGTATGTATAACTGGTCACTCATATTCGAAGATACCCGTCTACTAGGGCAGCTAGCCAATCCCTATTGCAGACGCTTGCTCAGGCACATTTGTGTTCATTCAACAACCACAGAGCCCAACAGTGGTTTATACTGTAACTATGCCAACATTCTAACCACTCGGCTATGTGCCCATATTGCAGGCAGTGTAATAAAAAGTAAAATTGGCAAGCCGAGTTCAAATTCCAGCCTAGACACCTGTGTTCACTTACACACAAATACCCTTGGGAAAGGCATGAAAATGTCTCTTCTCCCTCTGGCTATGGATTAGCTAAAAGAGTAGAGTAGGCTTTCTAGCCATTATTTTCTTGTTTTGTTTAGCGGCATATCAACACCTCTATGGGTTTTTTCCATCTGATCTAAATAATTTGAACATAATTTCTTGGCTTCAACAAAATATATTTTGAACACAATTGTATACTTTCAAATACAGATAAAATGTATTGTTGGTCAATTTTTAATATGAAAATGTATTGCGGGTACTTTTACAATAAAAATGTACTTTTATACTTTCATAGGGTTTTTGTTTGGGGCTCACTATTTAACCATAGCTGGGACCCTAACTAGTGCTACCACCCTTGTAGCCTTGGGTGGTAACTAGCCTAACAGAAAGAAAACTCTGAATTCCAAACCATGGAGAAGGCAATGGGAAACTACTCCAATATCTGTCCCAAGAACACATGACCATCTACAGATGATAAAGAAATGGAATCTGTGGAAAGCCATGATCAACCAAGTTTTGACGGGACATGGCATTCAAAAAAGAAGACAATCCAAACATATCAAACTTGCCTCACCTCAGAGAACAAACTGGATGAACATGAGCATTGATAACCTTTGCTATTCCACGTGTAAGGAAGTCCCATAAGACAATTCTTCCATCATTGCAGCCAACTGCTAATATGGTGCCTTGACGGTTGAAAGCACATGTTACTGCGATGCTCACACAATCCAAAGCACCATCAAATTCCTGCAAGAGAACAATGTGTCAACATAAGTGTATAGACGTGCATGCTTATGTATCTCTCTCTATATACGTATAAATCATTAATTATATATTATGTGGCAATTAGGTAGCAACTGCTGCAAATAACAGCCAATGTTGCCACATTTGTGCAAGAGAATGTAAGACCCTAACAGGACTAAAAACAACATCTGTACTTATCTATATTTGAGGATGGATCAAGCAATGGCAACACATGAAAGAGAGTTCTAGCCACCATATATTCACATACATTCATGACATATACAGTTGGTAAACAAATAAAATGTTCAAACTTATCTTCCCAACTCGGTTTCTCAGAAATGTTATCTGCTCATCAGGAGATTACGTCACAAAATTGAATTATTTATACATATATCATATCACATATTTCTAAAACGACATTAAATTTTGGCAACTAATCATTTTACTAACACAGACTGCTTTGCTGAAAAGCATTATTCTTCATAAATACACTGGTCAAATAATTTTTTGCATGGAATACTGCTACCATATATGGTCTGGAGCCCCCGCAGTTTGTCTTAAGGTCCTCGCAAAAATCCAGAGACAGATATGCAATGTGATTGGCCCTGATCTGGCATCTCGTTTACAGTCGCTCTCTCACAGACGGGTTATCACTTCCCTCTGTTTTTTCATGGTAACTGCTCTGACAAGCTACTTTCGCTGGTTCCCAAACTGCATGAATTTAAACACGCTACTGGGTTGACATCTCACTCCCACTCTTTCACTGTCAAAACGGCTAAATGTAGCTGTCTCTTCTACTTCATGTCTTGCACTTCCTGTCTGTGAAACTCCCTTCCTCTTACTTGCTTGTTTCTCTGATATAATCTCCAAATATTCAAATGCAATGTCAATCAATATCTCCAGATGCCTTGATCTATTCCCCATCCTTCTTTTTATCCTTTCCTCTATCACGCCTCTTTACTGTTGTCCCCACTCTCTGTAACCCCTTGCGTGCTTGTGGCACTCCTGCCGTGCTTGGGCAAAATGCTTATATATATATATATATATATATATAAATAAACCCTGCATATCTTTTCCATCAGGAAACCTGCTTCTATTTGAGGAATGCACATCTCACATTGGGACTTCTATGAATCTATATCCACTAGCTCCATTTTTGTACCCAAAACGTAAATAAGTCATTTTTAATGAATTTTTAATCCAATATTATTTCTTATTGCGATGAATGTTATTTTTAGTGGGGACACATATTTGAGTTGCTATCCCTATTTTATTTTCTTAAATAGTGAAATTATTAACAACCAGCCTAGATTGAGAAGTCCTACTTAAGAAAATTGTGTCTCCCAACAGGAATTGAACCTCTATCCCTTTTTCTATTTCTTTAATGATGCTAACAGATATATATATTTCTAAAAGTCCCAATTAGAGATATGAATTCCTCAAATAGGAAATTGAAACCTTGCTCAATCAAAACAGCCGTCCATAGCCAAACTGGTACCAGCATGCTTTCTTTTCTCTCTTTATATATATTCATAAAATACATCTATTGGATGCTTTGGTACACATCAGTGATGTTTCTAGCCGAGGTTCATTAGGTGTTCCGTGTCTTTTAACACCATACCCCCACTCCACAGTCACCCAGTCAATACTGATCGGGTATCAACTTGTGTACCTTCCATTAGCTACAATTTTTTCCATCCTCCCGACCACACACACTGACTCCTCTTGCCAATTTATGGTTCAATCCTGGATAACTCCCGGTTCACCAGCAATATGCGCTCTTCCATAAAAAAGAAAGCAAACACAAATATATATTATTTATATATATAAAACCCATTCTTATATATACATTAAAGCTCATTTTTTTATATATATATATATAATATATTTACAAGGGGTACTGAAAATTTTCAGCTTGAGCCAATTCCCAAAATCAACCATAATGAACCAACATCAGAATTTGATTTAGAATCTCTTGGTCAGGCTGACAATTTTTCAAACCCCCTTGTGTGAGAGCGTATGTTATGAATAAATAACATTTTTTATACACTCATGATAATAGTGCATGGAACGCAGCAGTAATAATTACTTTCATGCTGACAAATATAACTTGAATCTATGACTGTGCGTGCGTGCGTGTGGACAGTATTTTGATCTGATTGAAAATATTTCCTCTAACCTAAAGAAAAAAAAAACTTTCATAGCTTTTGCTTCCAAATCAAACAGCTCATAATCAGAAAAATAACACAATTTTCCAACTGTGGCATACAAATATCAAAATTAGAAAATTCATAAATATTTAGTCACTTTGTCTAACTTAGGTTATCAAGAGAGAACTTGTATTTCAACACATCAAAACGGAAATGTCAATGACACGAAGTATTGATAAAATGAAAGTCAGTTGAAAAAGTTACTAAGTTAATTTTATGGTTTTGGAAGAAAACCATAAATGTTATTTTAAATTTTTTTTTTTTAAATTCACCCTTAAAAGCAGTTAAAAAAAGAACAAAAGATTAAGTCAAATCTCCAGCATCATTTTGACCAGAATTGAAAAGAATATGAAACGAGAAAAAAAAATCTTTAACTTACCTCAGGATGATTTTGACCAAATGATTCTAAAATATAAAATGATTGAGAAAAATTAGAAATAGTGTAATAATCATAAATGGACTAAAGAATAAAATTTATGAAATGTTGTTGTGGTGCATTAACTCAAATAATGTTGTCGCTATTGAAGTGCTAAATCTACAAAAGGCTACGTCTAGACCAAGGGTGAACAAATTTTATTCCTGGATAGCCACAGTGGGTCGTTTCACAATAACAATCATATTTGTACATGTATTTGCTTATTAAATTTCGTAAACAGACTGCACAAATGTATGAGAAATTTGCTAATATTAATGAGATTTGTATTTTTTTTTTTTTTTTTTTTTACAATAAAAATTTGAGAAAATTTTGAAACATTGAAAAGCAAAAATGGCATCATGTGTACACTGGCACCCAGATCCCGATATCAGTTTACGTTAAGTACCTCAAAAAAAAAAAAAAAATATCACTAAAAAATTAACATCCTGTGATGAAAAAAATGTTCCAAACTTAATGAAAACAGTTTTATTATCAAAATCTTTACGTTATCATTAAGAGGAAAGCTCAAAATATTTTTGGAATATTTAATTAAATTTTTTAAACCTTTTTAGAAAATTTGAAATTTTTATTAAAAATCTTGTTTTTTTTTGTGTAAATTTCAATTAGTTTTGTTAGTTCGATGAGTGATGAGAAAACACGGTGCTATGTAAAAATGAATAAAAACTTTATATCCAGAAATTAATTTTTCTTCTAATTAGAGTTTTAGACTATTATTATCTTTCAAATGAAGCCAAAATTCAAAGAAAAAAATGAAAACTTTCTTGAAGCTTTAATTTTTTTTAGCTTTAATTCCTTACTAAATTCATATATTTCCAATAAGCAAAATACTTTTCTCAATTTCAAACAAAATTTAAATTGATTATGATGATTTTTTTTAATTGCTAAAATCAGCCATATTGACAGATAATTCTCTTCATCAAAAAAAAAATATATATACTTTTCTGAAACTTTATTTGCTGAAGGAACATTAACTAATTTAAAGATTAATTAATCCGAATTAAAACAAATATTACTTACTTCTTTTAGTTTATTGCAGTAAATTATTTTTTAATATGGAGGTGGGTGTTTTATGAGATGTTGGACGGATTTATCAATTGGCAATAAATATAAGTCTGAGAACACAATTGAAATAAATTACATGATAAATACAACGTGAAGGGGTTTTTTTATACCATTTTTTTTATTTTTAAGTACCCAGTTGAGTAATCTTTTTAAAATTTAGGAAAATATTCAAGGCAATAATCTAATGTTTTATTGAATTTTAGGTTCTTTGGATGTATATTGCTCTTATTTTCCGATAATGTCATGTACAAAAATAGGTAAGTTTCAACACACACACATTCTTTTTAAAATACTTTCGCTGAATTGTAAAACTTTTCCATTTATAATACGATTAGTAAACTTTAACAATATCACCTAAACTCTACGAAGACAATTTTAAAAGATTTAAAAGTTTTAAATTAAAACTTTATAAATTATTCTAATTATTTTTTTTTAAATGTAAACAATTTTTGTAAAAAATCCATTTTTTCTTCTTAAGACAATATAGTCCATATTCATAAAAAAAGCAATTTTCTAATTAAATTAAAATATAATTTAATTATTAAATAATGTCTGAGTTTTATTGCATATTTTATTTTACGATCCAGAGCATATTGTTGGTGACTGGGGGGGTCCCGTTTTATAAAAAAAATTCTTCAAAATACTTAAGATAAAGTTTATATTAAGCATTTTGAAGAAAATTTAAGAGGTGCAAAAATTAATTTCTCTAAATTTCATAAAATTAAGTGGGAGGTAATTGTAACAGATATAAAAAATATATTTTTACCAAGATTTTTTTAAAAAGGAAACATTTCTAAAATAATTTCATTCATTTATTTGTGAATAAATTCTGAAAGTTTCATTAAAACCCGACAAATAGTAGTTTTTGGTGTTTTTTTGTTGTTGTTTTTTTTGCAAGAATTTCCAAATCAATGTTTTTCACCGCAAAAAGATATGATCACCCTCTAAAAAAAATTAAACAAAATTATGAAGAAGGTCCTAAAAAGGATTAATGATTATGATTATTAATAAAAAAATTTAAAAATAAATTAAAAAAACATTAAATAAATTTAATAACTATAAATTTGTCGATAAAACTTTTATCATTTTTTTATCATGTCATGCTCATTTTTTTAGCAAAACTTTGGAAGTATCTACAATACATTTTATAATTTAAAAATGAGTTTTTGGGGGATTTCTTTGAAATTTTTTTTAGGAAATCTATGATGGTACATATTTTTTTTTTTATTTTTTTTTTTACCAATGATAAGTTAGAAATAATTAGGTCTCGTTTGGAGGTGGTTGTTTTTCTAATTCCGATAACTAATCTGAGTTATGCAGTCCTTATTAAAAATAAAAATCGTACATTTCACAACTTTACCGATTATTCATTTTCGATATTGTGCACCTATACAAATCTTGTACTGTATATTCCCTTTCATTTTGTTGTCAACATTGGTTGAAAACTACAATTATCGTTATCTTTTGCCAAATTTAACCCTTGTTGTGTTATGATTGTTGGTGTTACTACTGCTGATATCTTTCAACATAAAACTAAAAACAATCTCGGGTATTAAAAATTCGCATGAACAAATGAAGGAAACTTTATCAACACTACTATAAAATGAAAAAAAATTTTGACGTTTGGATCCTCAAATAATTGACGGTTTTCATGTCCCATTTCGATATTTATAAAATTTATAAATTACACCAGTTTGCTTATGAACATTTTAAAGATATAAATAAATTAATGCAATATGCAAATTTTAATACACGAGAAGTAAATATAGATGGCAGCTTTGAGACTGGGGTGCAAAAACCTAACAATGCATTATTTATTCATTTGTTTACGTATTATTAGTCAACAAGAACAACATGGAATTCTTATGCTCCAACAGAAATTGTCATGTTGCTTTCTTCTTTCTAAGAAGGGAATTACAAATTAACTGCATCAAGATTTAGCGAACAATTAAAATTGTGTCTCACAAAAATAATGTCTACTTTTTGTATACCGCCAAAATTTTTTGTTATTACCGATCCCGGTCAGAGTCAAAGAAAAAATAAATAAAAGAAAATACTGTTTTAAAAAATTTCGTTTTGCTCTGCCAAGTTTTTTTTTTAAACTAATGCAACAGTCTTATAAACATAAACGTGATCAAAGATTTAGTCTTTGTACTATATTAAACTTTTCGCTGTCCGGAAAAAAAATGCAAAAAAATAATATTTGAACGCAAAAGTACTTACGCAAAAGTTCAAGATTCATTTTGCCTACGGATGTGACGTCATAACGGTGAAAGTACTTTTAAGAAAAACCGGTGTTAACTTCCGGTTGAGACTTTTGTAGATTTACTCGAATGTTGTTATACTCAAATTTTATGAGGATGATTGTTTTGTTAATCAATTTTTTATTAGTACTTGTATTATTTTAATTTATTTTGTTTTTTTATCGCAATTCTCAGATTGTCGCATTGTGAATTAGAATAAACAACAAACTTCTGACCCTCATTTTTTTTTAAACAAACGTTTCGTTTCGCAACACATTCATCGTTGTAACTTGGATTGAAAGAGCATAAAAAATTGTAAACAAATGGAAAAATAAAAACAAATGGTTGAATGGTAAAGATGTAAGATTATATATTTAACTTAATTGTGTTGTTTAAGTAAGAAATTCACAACTTTCACTATAAAGCATACACTTTTTTTTAAACAGGGGAACATTATTGTTTGGGTTTTTTTGGTTTTTTGTAATTATTTCGCTCCATCCAATACGAATACCAATAGGTCGCAAGAGGTTTCTGGGAATTAAAGAGAATGAGAATTCATAACAAAATTTTTGATAATAAAGGTGAATATAAAATAAACGATACACTAAGTTTGTTTATTGCTCTTTTTACTGAAGAGAGAATATTAAAAAATTATATTTAAAAAATGTAAATTAAATAAATAATTAAAAAAATGTAGATAGAAAAATATATAAAAAATTAAATTTGATGTGAGACATTTGTTCGTTAAATTTTCTATAAATAGAATTGGCTCAAAGAAAAACTGTTGAAAATAATTCGGTCATGGCCGACGGATTATGATTTCTTTTTCAAATTTGAAAAATACACCTTTGTATTTTTCGACCAATGACGAGGGTAGGTTTTACCCAATCAAATTTAAAAGTTGAAATCATGTTGCATTTGATTTTTGGAGTTTGTAGTTGGTAGGGAGGCAAGAAATCGGAAGAAAATACTATTAGAATAGGATATTTGGTTTCATCTAGCTAATTAAAGAGTAAAACGGTGAGATCGAGTTGCCAATCTAGTATTATGCTTAATTTCATGCAATCGAAGCACAAAAGAGAAAAGCGAATAAGAACAATTGCCATGAAAATATTTGTATAAACCACGTCACGACGATGAGAGAGTGGCTGAAATCGAGATGTCAGGTCAGGATTGTGTAAATGCTGATTGTGTTGAAAAGATTGATGTGGCTGCGTGTTGAATAGCATTTAACAATTATACATTTTTGAATTATGGAAAACCGATTTTTGTTTCAACGATAAAATATATATTAAAATCAACAAATGCAAAACATTTTTTGTAATGTGTGAAACAATAAGATAGGAGAAGTAGTTTCCCTTCATCTATTAGCTGAAAGATTAAATGTAATAAAACAAGTTTTCTGAATAAGAATGTTCAAAGTTCTGTATTAGATAGAATGATGTTTTCAGAAGAACATGTAGTAATTCAGTTGTGGATTATATATAACTAACAGAGCTGTTGCAACTTGGTTTGTTACATAGAACTGGTGATGAATGATATTTAAGTTCTGTGTGTGCGCGCGTGTGTGTGTGTGTGTGTGCGCGCGCGCGCGCGCAGTGAGTAGAATGAATAGTCTGTGTAGACGCGTGTGAGTTGCTGAGTTCTGCTTCTACTGTCTATTTTTGGAACGAATCCTGGTTTATATTACTATCGGTAGGCTCCCAGGACAACAGCGGGAGAAATTTCGAGAGAATGTAGTGGACCGTGCGGTGGTGTGAATGTGAGGAGATGATGAGTTATCTCAGGGTTAAGATTTCCCGCTGGCCGGTCCAGCTACATAAGAATGTTGGACTGTAATGGAGTCCAAAGAAGATAAAGAAACAAACAAGACCGATATACATGTATGCAAACAAATATATATTAATAACAAATAGATTAATACACGAATTACAAATACATTGAAGACATGGAAAGTTGCAGAGTATTTGTATGGAGAAGTTATTGTGTGTGTGTGTTGAGTGTCCGTACGAACGCGTATATAGTTTTAAGCGTGTTCCCAGAATATGGGAAACGCTGTTAGTGTGAGAGGTCACATAGTGGTGTAAGTGAAAAAGAAAAAGTTTTTTTTTACCTCGCCTCACGCGCGAGGTTGCGGCCTGAGGCGAGGCAGCTGGCCGCACGTGTGCGAAGCGGTGGAAAGAGGAAGAGGCGAAAGGTCAGCCAGTATTTATACTCGTGGGAGAGAGAGACCCCTGTTGAAGGGTTAAGGAAATGAGAAGGAGCTAACTGCGACAATATCTCCCCTCTGGATTAAAAGTTGTAGGAAACGAACTTTTAAAATGTAAAACGTTTAGAAGATTATTCTTGTGTGCTGAAAAGAAAATGTGTCCGTGGTTGCGATGCATGATTCGACGAATGTGCTTGTGTTGTCGTCAGGGTGCTGTAACATTTCTCTAGTGAGTCAGAGAAACGTCGGTAGTGTTCAGCTTTTGCTCTTTTTTCAATGCTCCAGGTAGAGTTGGGTTTGTCGTCCCGTCAACCTGTTTGCTGTCCTCGTCGTACTTTTGCTTGAAAGATGAGGTTGTTTGGGGATTCGAGTATAAAATTTGCGCCTAAGATTTAAGCAGCGTTGTGTGAAGTTGGGTTGCTGCTGCTGCTAGGCTTGGCTGTTTCTTGTGGTCAGCGACGATGGTCGGCCAAGTTGAGCTGATGTAGGATATCTACCGAGTGTCGAATGAAAGTTGGGAGAATTTGCTATATTGACGATGGAATATCGTTCTCGCAAAATTCTTAGGTCATTCGAATTGCATCGTTGCAGGGTGAGAAAGGACAGTGAGTCGCCTTTGTTTGCGATGAGGTTCACACTTTTTCTATTTCAGTTCAGAAGAAAGTTGAATTTAGTTAAAAATGTTGTTGCATTCTCCGTTTGGTGGTCTGTAAGGATTTTCTCGTACATACATATCGTCCCGTGTGCGTGATCATATCACGTCGGGTAGTCACCATTTGTAGTGGACCGTGAGGTGGTGTGAATGTGAGGAGATGATGAGTTATCTCAGGGTTAAGATTTCCCGCTGGCCGGTCCAGCTACATAAGAAGAACACAAAAAAATATCTGATTGGATGAAAAATTACCCAATCGGTGATTTTATAACAAAAGCATGTTTGTAAATTAACAGTAGGAAAAATTCAGTGTGGTGAATGCGATCAGTAAATTGTCCTGTGGTAGTTAGTTAGTATTTATTATTTGACCAATCACAGTTGAGAAAAATTTAGGCGTGGCAAACATAGTAGTAATCACTACAATTGTGACTCTTCTTTGAATTTTGTCAAGAATCTTAAGATATATAGTAGGAGCTCCAGACCAGATATGACAGCAATATTCAATGCACAGACGAATTGTAGATTTATATCAATGTGCAAGATGGATTCTGACGAGAAAAATTGTCTGGCCTGACATAGTGAACCAACATTCTTAGCAGTAGACCTAGCAATTGATTCAATATAATCGCTTCACTTCGTATCAGTGAAAAATGTGAGCCCAAGAAGGCGCAAAAAGTTACTCTCCTCGAGGTTAGCATCAACCAGCTTGATGACAAGCAGAAAAAAGTTCTCTCTGGTGATTAAATGAAAACAGTTTTGTTTTGGTGGCGTTAAGATTTACAAGCCATTCCTTGCCTCAGTTAAGCACTGGTTAGAGGTCTTTTTCGAGAGCAGTTGCCAGTTTGACTTTACCGGACTTGCTACTAAGACAGGAGTAAATAGTTTTGTCATCAGCATAAATTCCGAGTTGTTGTATTTTAACACGATGTGTAAACACACATTGTATATTAGTTTTCCCCGTAAATACTAACAATAAAATTGCTCATTCGGTATTAAAAATGTGTTATAAAATGTGTTCCACTAATGGAACAATAGATATTAAAAAGGTTAAAAGAGAAAAATTAGCATATGATGGGGGGGGGGCTAATCGAAATTGGAATCGGCGAATTTGAGTTCGAATTTGTCTGTCGTGCTCATTTCAAACTAATTCCCGGAGGTGGGGACGGGGTTCTGAAGCCTTGGGTAGCAGACACTTTGGAGAAGGACTACTCTGAATAATTCAAAACGCTGTAGAAGGTAATGAAAAAACATACGAGTGTATTTTTCAGGAATTCCTCGCAATTCACGTATGTAAAAAGAAAAAAAAATCTGGTAGAGTGTCATGGTCACCTGTGAAAGCATTTTAAAAAATTCAGAAAATGGAATAAGCCATAGGATTTGGTGACTTTAAGGTAATCAGAAAGTCACGTGTTAATGTAAGTGTAAGTTACCCTACTTGACTTCGCCAAAAACGCCCATTAGTCAGCGCTGCTTAAGTCTATAAAAAGACGAATATTTCCTTTCTCTTTCTTCCTCTTGCTTTCAAATGTAGTAGAACGGAGATAAGGAACGCCGTCACTGGAACACGTTCGTTTCCCCGGTTGACTGGCGACTGCACTCTCTCACACACACACAAACAAACAAACATATTCTTAGTTACTTTCAGATGTAGTGTACACGTGTAATTTCTTTTGCTAATACACGCATTAAATTGCCGTTTAAATTCTGTTTTGTTTTTTCACTATTTTTACCCAGACTTACATGAGTTCGCCAAATATTGTTTACGGGACAAATGTTCCATGAACTATTTAAATATTTACTGAAAAATGTTCACACCTCGCATTAAAACTGGCGAGGCCCACAAAAGTAGAAATATTACCATCACAGAGAAAATCGGTACAGAGTAATTGTGTAGGAATATTTACAACCGACATTAACAAAGGCAAATTTTATTGAATAGGAGACAACTGTTTTTGCAAACAGCAGCCAGTCAAAGAGACAGCAAACACCCACGCACAGACAGCTGTAGTCTAGACAGACAGTGGCTACAAGACAACAGTAACATCCTGTCTGGAGCGATAGAGACGGCAGTGTGACCAGGAAGTGAAAATGCGATGTTGCATTGAAAGGAACAATATTTGTACGCTATATAAGTTAAAGATAGGACAGTAGTAGACCAGCACATACTTCGTTTGGCCGGGTGCCAGTGGCATTTGTACTTTCTAGTACAATACATATTCATTTCGGAAACAGTTGGATAGAAGTCGGTCAGGGGTCGAACACTATCAATGAAAGAACTTTCGATTTACACAGTAATTAACTTTAAAACTCTGCGCGAAGTAATTTTTAAATAGCAAATACGCACAAAAGAAGTAAAATCTTTCTTTTCTTGTAATGTCCAACTCGATTGTCTTACAAAAAATTTCAAGCTTTCCAACCGTATATGTGTTAATCATTAGTTTTGTATGTACCGTATCCCTTCAGGACGTAGGCGATCATGGCTCTGCACATCTTCCTGTCTTTTGTAGCTCTCAGCAATGTTTGTCTTTTTACCTCCGCCTCACTTTCTGTTTTGCTATTATTAAGTCATTTAGAGTAAGAACCGTTAATTTCCGGGGGAAAAACATGGATAGAATATATAGTCTTCCTTTGTGTGTGTGTGTGTGTGTGTGTATATATATATATATTTCATGAAAATTCTGTAATTTTAACAAGTTAGGAAAATTAGGTAACTATGAAATAAAAGTCGATCGAAAATTGATTTTAGGGCCGTTCTGGAGTGGGGATTTGGTGACTAAGCCCCCTCCCCTATATTTTTAAATAACTTAAAATCGTGGAGCCAGATAAAACCCCACTACAACAATACCAGGCCAGGCCTCCTTCCCCAATATTTTTTAAAAGTATAATTAAATATGGGAGTCTAGATAAAACCCCACTACAACAATACCAGGGCCGTACTTTCTGGGGGAGGATAGATCCCCCCATACGTTTATATAAGTATTAGCTAAAAGAAAAAAATTATGGTTCTAGTCCAGGTAAAACACCAGTGCAGCAATTCCAGGGCCATACCTTCTGGATAGTGGGGACGTAGGGGATTAAGTCCCCACGCCAATATTTTAAACATTTTTGAATATTATTTTGTGTTAGAATCAGATCATTTGATTTGTTGTAAGAACATTTTCTCTTCATGACAATTCGTTAAAACCACGGACTTTAAAATTCTTCGATTTATTTTTCTGAAACGAGCAACTGACACAACTACAAACGTAAATTCGTAAATAATTTATTTTTCTTATTTTCTTAAAATTACCCGTGTGTTTCCTCGTAATTCTCAGCCTCCATTAATCTTCTTGGCGTGGATATATCAACTGTTCATTTTAACCTCTAAGCTTCACGCTACTATAAGTTATCAGAGGACAACGAAAATGGACGTACCCCAGCGGGCGACATTTTACCCACATCTGAAAGCAAGAAGAAGAAAGAGAAAGAATATGCTTGCCCGGCCGTGTCAGATTGCGTCGTGGTCACCACTTGTTGTGGGGTCTGAATGTCGATGTTAGACGAACTCTGCAAACGTTAAAATTGAAGAAGGCCAAGGCAAGGGTAATGAGAACAAGAAATTTAAATAAAATTTATTATTGGCAGAAAAAAGGAAAATACAATTGAAGAATCCAGATGTTTTAAATAACCCAGGTGGTCGTGCTGGTAGTTAACTTTTGGTCTTAGATACGCCAATGGTTGATGATGACCAGAGCAACTTGAGTGGTGCCGAAGGTTGATAGACAGTTGGTGTATTGGATTGGTAATAGCTGGCAGTCGTAGCCCAGGGCAGACGTTTGTTGGTAACCAGAAGAAACTACTTGGGACGCGTTGAAGGTCGATAGACAATCGGCGTGTTGAGCTGTTACTAGAAGACAGTCTAAGCCGAGGGTAGGCGGGTGAAATCACGGTGATCCGTGAGATGATGAGCAGCAGGGAGTGAAATCTGAATAGCTGAGTGGATTAGTAGAAGACGTGGTCGTCGGGAGTCAGTTGGTCGCTGGTAATCGTTGCTGGTCGCTAATAATCTCTGGTTGATGGTGATAGCAGGTTGTTAATTGCAGATGGCTGGTTCTCACTGATGATCACATGTCGCTGGTGGTCGTCGCTGACTGCTGGTCATCGGTCCAGATACTACCCCATCATTTTCTTCCGAAGAATTAATTCTTCGATGGACAGAATTAATAAACTCGAACTGTTCAAGATTAAATTGAAAGAGTCCGTTTGCCGAAACAAAAATAACAGAGTAGCATGTCGCTACAATTATCCAGCTTTGAAAGAAATTTTCCACCGTTTACATTCGCAAAAAATTTTCTCTGAACTTGGTAATGGGTAGTTATGGGATTCTAAATATTTGTTTAACCCTGTCAAAAACTCAGCACAAATACGATTTTTATTTCTTCAAATACACTTCTGGTGCTGCCTATTTTGAATGGTCAGTCTTTTCAATTGCACCTATTTTTTCAAGTCTGTCTAATTCTTCGTTGACTTGATCCAATGCTCGGAATGGTAAACTACGTTTCGGTTTAAACACTGGCGTTGACCCCTTTTTCACTTGAAATTTTGCTTTGACTTTGCAACACCGACGCAACTCATCCAACAGAATATCAGACACAGATTGAGCATTGATTTGGACTTGTGGCGGACTTCACCACATTAATTTAACTTTAGATTAGGAAACATGGCTGACGCAGAAAAGGATAACCAAAAGGCATTGTTACACATAAAACTTGTATTTAACAAGATGTACAATATCAAACAACGATGTGAAAGAAAGCATGCATTAAAGTAAGTGTCAAAATTTGGCTTAGTAACAGCCAAATTTGACGCAAAAAAAAAAAAAAAAAAAAAAAAAAAAGGTTGGGAAACTGTCATTACGTCCAATGACGGGAATCCCGAGTAACACAGCTAACAGAGACCTGAAACCATAAATATACAACCATAACAAGCGAGAAAAAGGAAAAAAAACACTTGAAATAGCTATAAAATTTATTGTGGGAAAAATGAGGGGGGGGGAATAGTCTGATGTTAAAGTTCACTGGTACAACTTGAGAATAACTGCCAAAAACGTCCTTTTGGCGAGCCCTTAAAAAGGACTCCAACAACATCTGAGAGAGTGAAAGAGGTAGAGAGATAGCGGAAAGAGGAGAAAAAAGTTAGACTCACTGTTCTAAAAAAACTTTAGTATTTTTTAGTAGCCAGCAGAAAGGCTTTTTAGATATTTTTAGTTGCTCTCCTTGGAAAGCAAGATGGTGGATAATCCGGTAATGCGAATGTTCTATTGTAAAATCATTTTTACAATAATTATTTTGACCGATTTTTTGATAAGTCTTTACTGACTTGTCCTTGGTAGCTGAACAATAATCCTCTTGATTACTGGAACAGACTCTTCAAGCAAGTTTCTTTCCGTCGCACGACAAGACGACTTATCATCTTCACACTGCAAACACACTTTTCCTTCAGAGCAACAGTCCGGGTCTTTAAGCAAGTTCCCCTCTCCTCTTTTCTGACTAGATTCCTCTAATCTAATCGAAAACAAGCGGGAAAATCACGTACGACCAATCGTTAGACACGATTTCGCAACGTGAGACAGCAGCAGCAGTTCTTACACTGCACGCAGGGGGAAAAGAGAAGAGGAGGAAAGAAGTAAGAGAGATAGAAAGATAGATACAGAAATTAAATTTCTGAAGAGGTTAAATAAAACAAGAGTTGTCTCTCTTTACTGTTATTTTAGTATTTCAAAGTTCACTGGAAGAATGTCATGAGAGTCTCTTGTAATGTTTGTCCTTGAAAGATTTGCTGTGTAAGAAAAGATTATGTGAGTGTATACATGTGAGTGAGAAAGTTGGCGCATGGTTTCAACTGTCGTGGATTCGTTTGGCAGCTGAAATCTCACTAAAAAGGGTTAGAAAATTCTTGCTTAAATAAGTGACTGTGGGCTCCAAATCGCTGCGTGGGAAGAATTATTCTTCACGTGCAGACGATCTGATTGGTTGGCATCGACCAATCAGCAAGCGTGCTTTGGGGAGACTTAAGAAAGCTTTTGTGATCCGTTTCTCCCAAAAGTGCACAAAATTCACCTTTTGCCCATATACCTCTGAGAAAGGTATAAATCCATCTTTTCTCTAACTGACTATGGGTTAAATAGCAGGGCAGACTTACCTCTCTTGCCAGGGTTGGCCACCAGTGTAGTAGAAGGACAACTCTGAATTGAAAACTCAGCCACCTGAAGCTGTACAAAGATGGTTAGACATGGGGTGCAGATACTGTCTTTTAAACAAAAACACAATAGGTTTCAACATTTATGGATAATCCCTTGATTAACCAAAATGCTGGTGACATGAACTAGCACTGGCCTGAAGAAAGGTGTTGTGTTATATGATTATATATATATATATGTATATATAGTAAAAAAAGAAAGAACAGTAAGATATGTAATCCGTTGTTCTTATTGATATTTTTATTTTTACAAAACAATGCTCAATGTAAATTTACTGAGCATAAATATATATATATATATATATATATATATATATATATATATATATATATATATTATTAGAATGATATTAACTTTTAGCAAAAATTTGTACTCAAATACAAGATCACAGATTATATAAACAGCTTTGCACATGTCTTCCTACTCAGATTTATTTATGCATGAACATTTTTAACCAAGAGGTATGAATCCATCTCTTCTCCCCAGACTGTGCTTCCTAGCCAGGGTTGACCACCAATCTAGGTGAAGTTCAACTCTGCATTCAAAAGTCAGACACCTAAAGCTGTACAGAGGAAAGCAACGCACAACCTACCTGGTGATCTTAAGTGAATGGATGGCAGATTTTGGAGAGATAGTAAAAAGACAAAAGTTATTAAGAGCTACAAAGGACAGGAAATTGTGGAGAGTTGTGATCACCAACATTCTGAAGGGTCATGGTACGCAGAAGTAAAATATGAACTGAACAGAAAATATGACAAACGAAGAGACATGTGTGAAAAAAGAAAAAATTAAATGAAAGATGTGAATGATAAGCTGAAATGCCTGGGTAGACTGTTCTCTCTAGCCTTGGCTGGGTAGACTGTTCTCTCTAGCCTTGGCTGGGTAGACTGTTCTCTTTAGCCTTGGGAGGGTAGACTGTTCTCTCTAGCCTTGGGTGGGTAGACTGTTCTCTTTAGCCCTGGCTGGCGGCCAGTCTAAGAGTCTAAGCAAATCAAAACTGAGTCTAAGCAATTCAAAATCGTGTAAAGGGTAATGAGAAATCCTTCCACTATCTTTACCAAGAGATCTTGGCAATTTGTTTTTTTTATCAATTCACACCAAGCAAGGCAATAAAAGCCACTAAGACACAAAGGGTTACTGAGTGCGAAAGAATAAGAAAAAGGAAACATTATTAAGGAGGGTAAAAGAAGAGGAATCAAGAAGGAAGTAGATGACAATTGATATTGCATTTAAATTTTTGAAGATCACAATTGGCATTATATTTATAATTTATAATATTTATATTAAGTATGGGCAAAGAAACTGTTAGCAATGAACTCACGGTTACATCTCAACAATTCCACTGTGAAATGATGAGACCTTGTTGCCAACCTAGTATTGTACTTAAATTCAGGTACCATAGTGCAAAGTTCATCAGAATAATTACCATGAAAATATTTATAGAAAAGGCACAGGGAAGCTACATTACAGTGGTGGAAAAGTGACTAAAGTCGAGATGCCAGGTCAGGACCAGTAATATTGCAGATTCTCTTCTGGATTTTATTAAATATATAGCAGGAGCACCATACCATATATGGCAGCAATGGGCGAATGGTATATTTATAACTATGTACAAGATTTTTAGCATGACAGTGAACCAATCAAGCAGTGGACCTAGCAATTGATTCAATATAATATTTCCACTTCATGTCAGCAGGGAACATTAGCTTGAGAAGTTGCAATGCGTCACTTTCCTGGAGGTTAGCATCAGCCATGCTGATGGAAGGTAGAAAGGAGTCTCTCAGACGATGAATAGAAAGCAGTTTTGTTTTGGAGATGTTACAATTAACAAGCCATTCCTTGCTCCCAGTGATAAAGCTAACAAAACTTTGGTTTATAATACAGGCAAGCTTTAGTTCCTAATAATTTTTTTTTTTTAAGCGTATCACCCCAAGCAAGGCTGAAAGCCACTATCACGCAAGGGGTTAAAGAAGGGTTGGAGGAAGAGCAGATAGGAGTGGTAAAGGAGAGGATGTGGAGAAAGAGAAAGACAGTGGGTCAATCAAGGCAAGGGGGTTGCGGAAGATTTGGAGCAAGAGCAGATAGGAATGAAAAATGAAAGAATGTGGAGAAGGGAAGTGGATAGATCAAGGCAACTGGAGATGTCGATTGACGCTACACTTAAACCGTTGGAGATTGTAATTGTCAGGGAAACAGTAATAGGGAAGGGAGTTCCATAGGCGAGATGTGCGAGACATGAAGCTATTGGAGTAGAAGAGATGTCTGTATCTAACAGTTTCCACGGTGTAGGGATGATTTAGATGTTTGAAATTTTGACAAACATTAAATTTGGACAGTTTATCATACATTTTTTTTCTTTTAATCATTCCACCCCAAACAAGGCAACAAAGCCACTAAGATGCAAGGGGTTACTGTATGTGAAATAAGAAAAAGAAAAAGTCTATTAAAGATCGAGAACAATAAAAGAAGAGGACTCCGAAAAACAAGACAATGATTTATATAGAATTTAAATCTTTGAAGATCAAAGTTGGCTGGAAAGCCAGAAAAGTGTCCCACAGGCGAGAAGTGTGAGAAAAGAAATGGTTAGCAAAGAACTTGCAGTTACATCTAGCCATTTCAACTGTAAAATGATGAGACTGTCAGCAACATCGTACTGCACTTAATTCCATAAAGTCTAGGTACCATAAACTGAAATTCATCAGAACAATTACCATCAAAGTATTTATAGTAAAGGCACATTATAGCACTGGGAAAGTGACTGAAGCCAGTATACCAGGTCAGGACCAATAATATTGCAGATTCTTTGGATTTTATCAAGAATCTCTAAATAGCAAGGGCACCGGACCATATGTCGCAGCAATATTTGAAGCATAGATACATGGTAGATTTATAAATATGCAAGACAGATTCTGGAGAGAAAAATTTCTTGTAGCAGCAATTGATTCAGTATAATCTTTCCACTTCATGCCAGTGGAAACTATTAGTCTGAGAAGGCGTAACAAGCCACTCTCCTGGAGGTTAGCATCAGCCATGCTGATGGAAGGGAAAAAGGGGTTTCTCAGATGATTAATAAAAAGCAGTTTTCTTTTGATGGCATTAAGATTAACAAATCATTCCTTTAATATCTGTCTCTATTTCTGAGATGAGGTATGGTAATTATTTACATTATTTACATTGTTTGGACTGTTGTCCTTATCTTTATTGCCATATTCACATTTCCTCGAGGACACATGACCCAGTGGATAAAAGTAACTTGACTCAAAGAGCTGTGAGTCCAATACCTGGCTACTGCAGTAGTGAAAAAAAAACTTAGAGAGTTGAGTTAAAAGGGAGATAACTGATACTGAGACATCTGGAAGAGGCATGGTACATGGAACTAGAACAATCTATCCCGGTGGATGAAATAAAGGGTTCAGTTTGAAATTCCATTCACCTGAAGAAGGCTGGAGTGGACAACAGCCAAAACATCATGAATATGGCAATAAAGATGAGGACAATAGTTTGAACAATGTAAGTAAGTCATTCCTTATCCCAGTTAACAGCAGATTTTAGGTCACTTTTGAGATCCGCTGCCATTTGACCGTATTAAACTGATTTAAAAAGAAAAGGTGTGGAGAGCCATGATCATCAACTTCCTGAAAGAGCATGGCATTAAAAAAAAAAGAAAAGAGAGGTGACTTTAACAGCAAATGAACATTTTGATAATAATTCACTCTGAATACCTTGACACCGAGCTCCTGAAGAAAAAAAATATCACCATCCTAGTTCATTAAAGCTGAAAGCAATTGGAGACAAAGTACTTCAGATTGTATTCAGGGTTCAACAAACAGTTGTTTTTTATGCTCTTTATGAGGGTGAGAGTGGGAATCCTAGATTATGTGTCAATTCCCGTGACCCCCAAAAGGCTTGCTTTTCAGTCCCACCCTCTTTCTACTTTACATAAATGCTCTGCCAAAGAGTATACTCCAATCAGGCGTGAATATTTATGCTGATGACACAATTGTAGATTGCTGCACCTCCAAATCTTTAGATGACCAGAGCTTAGCTGCTGATCGCTCCTCTGACCTAGATTTAACAGCTCAATTGGAAAAAAAAAACTGGCTGCCTCAAAAACCAAACTTGTGATGTTCTTTCATCACAGAGTGGACTCTGAATTCTTGCCTATCATGATGAACAGGTGCCTTGAGAGTCTATTGGGACTAAAACGCAACCCAAACCTCAAGCATCCTGGGTATGATGATAAACTATATCTGGCAGCTAGGCTTCTGATCACAGGATTTTGTGGAGCGTGGAATCACCTCTTAATTGCTGTTGTTCCCAGTTCTAACCTGAGCCAGAGTGGAAGCACCTGTTAGGGGGTCCTGGCTATGGGCAAATAGTGAACCCCTAAACTGGGGTCAAAATACTAGGTAAGTATAAAAACAGATTTTTCTAATAAAAGTACTGGCAATACATTTTTGAAAGAAAAATAATTACCAGCAAGAGATTTGACTCTCGACAAAAATTGTCTTTACAAAAATACGTCAATGAAACCTGATCTCCTAGAAAGTGATTTCTTACAAAGAATACATATTCTATTCATACGAAGCTATCCTAAAAATCTTGTCAGCATGAAATAATCTATTGAGGTTGATATGCTGTAAAATAAAATAAGCCAAACCTCAGCTGGAACTCATACAAGATGTTGGAAAAATAGTCAGTTCCTTCTCCCCTTCCAGTAAGTAACTGACTCCTCCCACTATTCTATACCTTTACAAGAGCCAGATCAGGTTGACATTTGGAATATTGTGCACTCTTCACATTCCAATCTTGAAAGAGTCCAAAAGTGTTTCTACGTCCTTGTGGGTGACGGATTATTTTCCACTCTACAAACCCTTTTCCCACAGATGAAACATTGCAAGCCACTTGCTGCTCTCTCACTATTTTCATGGAAAGTGATCAGAAGAACAACATTCCTTAGTTCCAGCAATTTTAATCTTCAGTGAAGACCTGCCATGTCATACACAATGTAGTGAACCACACTCATTCTCTTTGTATTCCATTGGTGAGATGTAAGTTCCACTTGAGCAGCTTCTTCCCATAAACTGCTGCTTGGTGGAACTGACTCCCAAGATGATGCTTCTTTGATCACTACAATCTTCCCTACATATCCCCATAAACTGTGCCTCTTACTCTGTAAGTTGCTACCTTGAGTGGCTCTTAGGCCTTGTACAGGGTGAACATAATTGTTAAAAAAAAATGTTAGTGATTGAAAACAGCATTAATTGTATTATGATCTCCTCAGTTACTATACAAAATTCACTGAGAATTGTTAATTTAAAAAAAAAGTATTATTTTCTTTAAATAAGATTTTGCAGTTGCTCCTTGATCTGGAAATGATCCTTTACAAAACCATTCATTTTAGTGACATAGTAATTATGAGATTAATCATTTTACTGGGCAGTGTGTACTTGTGTAAACATAAGTGACCCTCAACCAAACTTTCCATCGACTGGTGATACTGGGGACAACTCTTCCTCCTACCAACTCATCCCGTTGTGGTGGCTGGCAATATGAAAATGGAGGCTTCCAAACTAGGACACGGACATGTCTGTCTCCTGCCAAAGGCAGGCGAGCATTCTCCCCGATCCCAACTATGACTGTTTAATATTGCCCAGCACAACCTGTTTCCAGTTTTGTTGCCACTTGATCTCCAAAAATCCATTTGCATTTTGGTTTAAAGTAGACGACACTTAGAAGACTGAACTTTAAAAAGACCCATCTGCTGAGCTCTCAAACAGAAACATTTGAGATTGAGGTTAAACCACCTCTTCCCTTACCATGTGGGCATCTATAATATCACACTTCAACTCTGTGGAATTGGGGTGATCAACAACTGATCAGTACTAAATAAGCACTAAACAAGATATACTTAGACATGGGTAGTGGAACAAGAACAATCTAACCCTGTAGATCAAATAAAGGGTTCAGTTTGAAATTCCCTGTAGGTTACCCAGATTGACAAGCACCTGATGAAGGCTGGAGGGCAAACAGGCAAAATGTTGTGATAATAACAACAAAGATGAGGACAACAGTTTGTATGTAAATAATGTAAATGTACATGAAATATTTGTCTGCAGCAGGTTGAAAATGCATGACTTTTTTTTTTTTTCTTTTTTTAAGAATTTCAATCGTTGTATATTTTTTTGACCAGGCTTCTGGGAGACAGGTGTTTATACTGAGACATTGTCTATAGATTGATTATGAACTATGGCTAAAATGCTATCTATACATTAGTTGTGGACTTGCAACTTGGTATAGTTTGCATTTTTTTTTTTTTAAGGATGATCTTATGAAGAAGTCACTGCCTTAACTAGTCAGTGATGATGGGAATCGAACCCCAGGCCTCATGGTCAGTATGGGAACACTAACCATTTAGCCACACGCCCATTTACACTACAACTATACATTCAGGCACAATGGACATAACATATGTAAATAAAGCATGTTCCAATAACTTGGACCAATTTTAGATGTGAATTAAGTTTAAGCATCTAATGATTTTTTTCCTTTCAGATTTAACAACTTAAGTCTTTGGCAATTTCAACCATGGAAAGATTAACAAACATGTTAAAGTTATTGAACCCTATTACAAAAATGAACGTTCAGACAAAAATGCATTTCGCACACTTTGCGATTTTTTGGTTAACATAATCGACCAATCGAGAGTGTAATTGTTGTGGAGAGGTTCAGTTCCTGCGTGCAATGATGAATAGAGGGGTCTGGATTTTCGACCAAATTCTCGTGCACTGCAGCAATGTTTTCAGCTGAATGGCGTAAACGAGCACGCAATGGTGTTTTCACATCTGCCTCGACCCGGTTTGTTTGAATTTATGAACAATTTTTACAATTGCACTCTTGAAACTTTAAAATATTATTTGAGTGTTAATCTTTCCATGGTTGAAATTGCCAAAGTCTTAAGTTGTTAAATCTGAATGAAAAAGAAAAAAGTCATTAGATGCTTAAACTTAATTCACATTTAAAATCGGTCCAAGTTATTGGAACACCCTTTAAAATCATCCGAGTTATAAAACCATAATCAACACTATGAAAATAGACATATTTATTAAAACGAGAAGAAAATGAACAGAAAAAAACAAAACAAATCACCATAAATGGCAATTTGAAACAAGAGACCCCAAAATTAATAGAGATTTTACCAAACATTGACAAGTTCTGTCTTCAGAGGAGTTCTTAGCCTCTGAAAGTCCTTTGTTAGACAGGCCTTCCCAAGATCATGGACGAGAATGGGCCATTAGCCTATGATGCTGAGAGCCAAGTGTGCCTTGGTTAGGGTTGATGTGACACACTTGGGCGATCATGTCTCTTTGATTGAGGGGTAACTGAGCGTAAGTGAATGTAATGAACCAACTGCAATTTGTATTCTTCTCTTCAATTTCTTATTGAGCTGTCATCCATTACACCACTTGCACATCCAAGCTTACAGCACCTGGCATTCTCAAGTAGTCACCCATTTAGGTACTGACCAGACTCAAAGTTGCTTAACTTCACTGATCTGATGAGAAATGGTGTTTCAATCAAGCAAATTTTATTTTAAACAGTGTATTAACTATCAGCCTGCACATTCAAGAATTCTTAAAGACAATTTGCTCTTTGGCAGGAATTGAACCTGCAAATCCTTTGTAGGAGAAACCACCGTTTGATCCATTATGGCTGTTTTCTGTTTTTACATATGCCTGCCCAAATAAATCCTCTTCTCTTAGCGTTTATCTGGCAAGAGACCACACAAAGCCCCATGTCTTTGATTCAAGGATCAGCTCAAAGACATCTTGCTAAGGAGAGAAATCGATCCAGTCAATTGGGAGAAAGAACCAATTGGAGAAGAGTCGTCCATGAAAAAAACCTTTTGAAAACACCAGAAGACAAATAAAAGAGACTAAAGAAAAGCCAGAGCTCTCCATTCCCTGAACCCTTCTACCCTACCATGCAGTGGCTGCAGACATCTCTCGAGATCCAATATAGGACTCATTTCACATAGAAGGAAATGTCAATGAGCATCCTAATAGTTGGCAACCAGTTCCACCAATGATATCTATGAAATTTATTTATCCTGAATGTGGAAATTTTCTTCCTCATTTTTTGTTGTGGTTCACAGCTGTTTTTATTTGATAGAGAAACAGACAGCTTTTTTTATCCCACTCTCCATCACATTCTAATGTTTGTTATTTTGTTTCAAATTGCCAATAATGGTAATTATATTTTTTAGTGTGTCTATTTTAATAAGATTCTTTTTAGCATTAATTAAATTTTGTACATCCAAGAAGACCTTTAAAAGATTAAACAGTCTGTTGAATGAGTATTTGTACACTTGGTTCAGAATTTAAAGCGGAACCACTGTCATGGAGACTGACAGCACTTTGCTTCATGGTACTCACCAAGCATATTTATTCTATGGTATGTTGTTACCCTATGTCACAAAATAAAAAGAAAAAACAATTTTTTACCAAAGTTTTTTGTATAATTTACCAGAGTTTGAGAAGACCTGTCTTAGGAATGAAAGTTATGAACAGAAAAGCAAAAAATAAACAACAAAAACATTATTTTTTTTGACTTGCTTTTAATATCTAAAACAGGAATTTTCTCTGAGGACTACAGTGTTTTTTCTTTTATTTTTTTAATTTTTTTTCCCTTTGAATTTTTTCCCCCTTAAATGTCCCATGGCCATTTCTGAGAAATAATTGTCCAATAAAAACCTTTAGGACAAGATATCATTCATGGATTTCATTTTTTTTTCTTTCTTTCTTTTGTTACATTTTTTCATTTTTTTTCCAACATTTAAATTAGAAAGTCCGCAATGTAAAACGTGCTAAACGTCTGACAAACTTCCATTCCAAGTAAACTGTATGTACAGCTTGAGGAGTTGGGGTTGGGAGGGGGGAGATTTGTTGTACACTCATGCACATTTGTGTGGAGACGAATAATATACACATTTATACTACATACCTGCAGATATACATACAGTAAGTGTTGAAACACAATACTAGTATGCTACGCACATGCACACAATGATATACCCATGTATATTTGCATATACTTCCACAGCTATAATAACCACTTCATACTTATATATACACATGCATACGTAACTGATATGCAAATCACACACTAGACATACGTTTT
This sequence comes from Acanthosepion esculentum, assembly GCA_964036315.1. NCBI lineage: Eukaryota > Metazoa > Mollusca > Cephalopoda > Sepiida > Sepiidae > Acanthosepion > Acanthosepion esculentum. Next base: position 55,521,783 of record OZ038491.1, on the reverse strand, counting down.
ATTGCTTTTATTATGAAAATAACCTTAGTTCAAACAATCAACAAAGAGAGAAATTTTCATGTGACATTCTACCCCCCCATCCCACCTAACCTTCTCTTGCTACAAACCCAAGATTGCAAGGGAACAGCATTTAACAACAACAACAGACAATAAGAAGATTTGTTCTTTAAATTTACATTTGTTGCTTGTAAAAAGATGGCCAACTGCTAACAACACATTCCAGAGATAAAGATGTTGAGTAATTAGAAAAAAAATTTAATAAAGAAAATAAAGTTAAAAAAATTGATAATGATTTCTTAAATATGATTTGTATTTAAGAAATTCTTTGGGAGCAACAATGATAAAAAGAAAAAATACAAATTATTTTGCATGTTTTCGTAAATAAAAATAATTAGACAAAGAATTCATTAAAGACAAGAAAAATAAAAAGTTATTTTTGTTTGTTTACCGTTTTAAGTGAGGGATTTGCAGGATCTATTTAATTGATCCTTCTATGAAATATTTACAATGGCTCTTCACGTGTCCAGACATTTTGACAAATAAAGAGAGAGAGAGAAAAAAAAAGAAAGAAAAAATCTTTGAAGTTTCTAAAAGAAAGATTTATAAAATCTGCATCAACTAGTAGAAAAAAAAAATTCTATCCAGTTATTTTAATAATTAAGCAGTAAACTAATGGATCTGTGGAAAGAAAACAGTAGCCTTGCTGGACATAGATTAGAAAAGAGGTTTTTCTCAAATAACTAATCTACTTTGATTTCAAGTACATAACACTTTAGACAAGGGAGATCACTCACTCAGTCAGTTGCTGGCTTAGAAATGACTGAATGTGAAACATTCTTAAGCAAATCAGAAGTAAAATAAAATCATTATTCCCAACTGAAATTTGGCTTGTTTGTTTGTTGGGGCTTGTTCATTCAAATACAGAATCACCACTCTAAGTTGTACACTACAAATTGCTTACAATCAATGAAACTCAATAAATTACTCCAAGGGATAATGCAAAAGGTTGGATTTAAAAAAATATTTTCTGCTTTTTCACACACTAATTCTAGCACTTTTAAAATCAAGTACTGATGCAGACCCCACATATACAGTGAGCACAAACAGTTGAAAAGTCTATCTAACAAGGAAAGAAGTCTAAAGCTTTTTCTTTTTTTCTTATGAGATTAAAATATTAAGCCCCAAAAGCTGATAGCTAGTTCATCATTTGGAGGTCTGCAAAATGAACATGAAAAAAATTGTATTTAAAAAAACACTGAGGACAAATAAGTATTTTTTTTAAATAATTTTTTAAAATTCTGTTACCATAGTTACCTAGTTCACACATAGATTAAACAAAAAGTCCTGCTACTGAATATCAGCAACAATGAACCACAGCTTGTTTGTGAAAATAACATCAATTTCATCAACTACACAAGAAATAAGCAGTCTGTCTACTCGGTGACCTAATATAAAGAATATATACCCCACATTGTCAAATTATAAATTTTATTATGCACACATTATACACACACACACACAGAGTTGGCCAAAATTATGTTAACATTAATACTGTACAGTATTTTACCCATACTGTTCATGCTTATCTCAACCACACATTTCCAGGTTGATGAACAGGTTGATCAGTGGACCATTGTGTTGACCTGCACTGTAGTTTCTGTGTGGTATGGTGAAAGAGAGTGTGTATAGCAAAAGAGTTTGTGATATCAATGACAGAATATGAACTACAGTATTGTCTATTTCTTGTGAAATGAGTGTCCAGGCTTTAAATGTTACTGTTGCTTGCTGTTTTTGCATGTTAGAACTGATGGCGAAAAGGTTGAGGCTGTTCTGTAAATCATCTTGTATATATGATGTACATTTCATGAATAAATGATTTTCACCATTTAAGTTTTCAAATTGTGTGTGTGTGTGTGTGTGTGTGTCAGCAACTGGCAGAAAAAAGCTAGAGTCAAACTACAGGGAGCTGAAGGATTATTTTTCTGGAAAATATGAAGAATAACTTTCAAAATTTCTTATTCTCTTTCATTTTTTGTGTGCGTCTTTGTGTTGGCAAGAGATAACATTCCAATCACAACATCTTGTTTTAATAGTTTTTTTTTTTAATCTTCAGATGATATCATAAGTAATAATTTACCTAAATGGACAGAGATGACAATGAAATCTACAAGTCACTTTTACTAGGTGACATAATTATGATTGAAAGGCGTACTGGTCTCAACACAACATTTGAAACATCAAAGACGAGCATAATGTCTGAAAGTTCACAACAACAACTAATCGTACCTCATTTCATCAATGTTGAACCATGCAAGCAGGTGACTTGGGATTGGAACCATCCCATGGAAGAATAAATTCAACCATTCTTTCATTCACCGGCTTGTAGCCACCAAGTGAATGAGCAAATTAACTGACGAGTAGATTTTAGAGTTGAGTAATAAAAATGAATGAAAGAACCTACAAGCACTTTTAAGTGTAAAAGACTTGCACAAGGCCTGACAAACTTTTTTTTTTTTTTTTAAATTTTACAAGAAAAGCTGCATCAATTATTCCCAAAGGATTGGGGGGGGAGGAGGTCTGGTGGAAATTTTTGTATAGTTTAACTTTTCAGAAAATTAATTTCCAGATTGCTGAAAGTAGAAAATAAAGAATAAAATGTAGCTTTTTTTCTCCCCAAGTTGAGATTTGATTTGAATTTGTATCTTTTCTCAATTTATGAGGAAAAAAAAAGAAAAAAAAAAAAAAAAAAAAAAAAAAAAGAGCAAAATTTTACAAGAATCTTCTGTATAGAAATTTGCACCTTCAAATAAAAATAAAATTCAGTGATGATGGCAGACAAAGAAAAAACTGAAGTAAAACATAGAAATAAATCGGTAACAAGAATGTTAAGAAAATGTTAGGAAATGATGTGAAGAAATTGGTGGTTGGGGGGGGGGGGGAAGAGTTCCAAGTAAAGATTACCAAAATGTTAATTCATTCTCATATCAGAAAATCCTAAAGAATTGTATCTCTGAAGAATGAGAATGTAAATTGAACCAGTTGGGAAGGCGAGGTTTTATCATGGCTGCTGATGGCAAAAGAACAATAGCCATCCAACAAACTATCAAATGTGAACCATTTTGGAAGTAAAAAAAAAAAAAAACATATGTCAAAATCCCAAAATCTTCCGGCATATATGGAAAAAAAAAAAAAAAAAAAAAAAAAAAAAAAATGTAAGTTAAAAAAGAAACCGCCCTTCTCCAGTACTAACAAGGGAGATAACTGCCTTTATTTTGTTCAACATGCATCCTCGTCTTAATTTATACAATATCAGCATCCTTTACAGTTTTAATTGGCTGCAGTAAATTGAGCAACACCAAGCAAGTTTAAATAGAATTATGAACTGATGTTTTCCTTTCATGTACTGCTTACATTCTGTTATATCATACGACCAACATGGTTTAGACATTCAAACCTTTTCTTTGGATACTTGCTGTTATTAAATTTCAGCTGGTCAACATTCAAAATAGGTGCAAAATATAAAAGGTGCATAGGTAAAAATAAGGAATCCTCCTCTTCACCTGATAAGAGCTGCAGAATGGATCAGCTGAAACAAATTTATAGCAGCAAGCATAAAAAAAAAAAAAAGTTGGGAGAGGCCAATTGTCTGAATGATATTTGAAATCTTAATGGCTTTGAAAGTGACAGACAATTCTTATTTAATATATTATAGAATATCCTTGGATAGATCAATGGGTCTATCTCACTTAATGATGGCTGGAGGAAGCATTCAGACACAAATTATTTTTCAACATAATCTCATTCTTCAATACATTTAACCCAATGCTTTTCTAGTAATAAAAAGAACACAAATTGCTAAATTAAAATAATGTTATATAATATTAAATAATATCATCTAATACTAAATAATGTTATATAAATATCAAGAATATAAATAATGAAGAAACAAAATTAATTTATCTTATGAATGTGGTCAATAAACTAAATTAATTATGATTCCATATTTAAATGTTCTTATGAACTATTCTTATTTAATATCTTACAGAATATTCTTGGATAGATCGATGAGTCTGTCTCACTTAAGGATGGCTGGAGGAAGCATTTAAGCCTAAATTATTTTTCAATATAATCTCATTCTTTGTCTATTAATAAAAAGAATAGAAATTCATACAGCAAAAATATCTGATCAAAATTCAAAACTGCCAAACAATAAACTTATTGATCAACCTCATTAATTATATTACCACATTTTTGTTTTTTTAGTAAACAAAGTTTTGTCATTTAACACTCAGCAACGTAGTTCCTTATCAAGCAAATGTTCAAAGTGATTCTCTGTGATATGACCCTTTGTGATGTGGGCAATCGTGGTTCTCCACAGCTTCCAGTCTTTTTTGCTTAGTTCTCAGTAGTACTTGCTCCTTTTCAGAAGTCCTATTTCTATTTGTAATTTTCATTCATTTACTTACTGGGTGTTGTTGATTTGAATTTATTTCCCTACAAAAGAGTTACTAAAATTGAATAATGTTATATATGATCAAGAATATAAATAATGAAGAAACAAAATTAATTTATCTTATGAATCTGGCCAATAAACTGAATTAGCCATAATTCTATATTTAAAGTATAATTCTCACAGGGTACATTCCACCAAGTCTAACCCTCACATCTAAGACCCGCCATGCTGCATACACAGGGGCAAACCATCCTCAATCCCTTAATAAGAAGCACGTTCCACTCTAACAGCTTCTTCCCACTAACTGCTATTTGTGGAACAGAATCCCACTTACCTGACCCCTAAAATGTTATCCTTTTCAAGTCTAGTGTTATCTGTTATCGTTCTCCACATATCCTCACAAACTGCACTTCTTATTGCTTATACAAGAACTGTTCAGTAAACCACTACATTGAGTGTCTCTTAAGCTTTGTATAGAGTGAACATTAATAAATAAAAAAAAACAACTTAATATCAGAGCATGTTAAATGTATCTTCATTTTGTCACAGACCTTTACTCCAAAGCTAATAATCTAAACCCTATTGTTCCATATATATATATATATATATATATATATATATATATATATATATATATATATATATATATATATATATATATATATATATATATATAGGTCAAATCACGCTGAACACACCGGTTCCCGTTCGATCACCGAAGTTAAGCATCGTAGAGCCAGGTCAGTACTTAGATGAGGGACCGCTTGGGAACACCTGGTACTGTAAGCAGTGCGGCTGTGTGGTCTAAGGCGTTGCTTTAGAATCACGAGGCACCGAGTTCGAATCCTGGCTGGAATTAATTTCTGCAGCTATCAGACTCCAAGCACAGGGCACCTTTGGCAAGTGTCTGTTCCATAGCCACGGGTCCACCAAAACCATGTGAGTGAATTTGGGAGAGGAAACTGTGTGGAAGACCTCGTTGGCCAAAGCTAGCACGATATCACAAAACACCGTGATTGCGAGTTGAGGTGGCCAGCCTTGTTCATTTATGATCACGCTGGGTTCGCACCAACGCTCTAAAACTGTTAATTGGTTCTGCACACGCCAATAACAGTATAAACTGCAGGTGGGCTCTGTGGGCATTTCCCAGTTGGGAAATTGCAAAAATGCCTGTGCAAATGTTGCAATATGCGCTAGCTAGCTGTGCATTGCAACGGGTGTCCTCGATATTGAGTGGCCAATTATTATTTATTATATTATATATATATATATATATATATATATATATATATATATATAATACTAATAGTTATACTTGATTGGTAAAAAAACCAGGATGGCACAATTTGCAAGTATATCAAAACAAATTGGTATCCAAGGTGGGGGGAGGGAAAAAAAAAAGAAAGAACTAGAAACATCCGAACAGGGCGTAAAAAATCGTCCAGTGCCTTAAATTTCCAGTCCAAAGAAAAAAATCCCAAGTGAGTAACTAAGATAAAACGTAGTGCTCAATACTCTAAATAGAGCAAGGATAAATAAAATAAATCCTAAAGAGCCAGGAACTACCTACCTAGGTTTCACCTGAACAGATCTTCAGGGTAAACTGGCTTACTCTGAAGATCCATTTAGGTGAAACTTAGGTAGGTAGTTCCTAGCTTTTTAGGATATATATATATATATATATATATATATATATATATATATATATATATATATATATATATGTATGTATGTATGTATGTATGTATATATATATATATATGATAGATATACCGACATGATATGGACAATGTGGGCATATGAATCAACACTGAATAGTGACAGTCATTTTTGCACTTCATTGCTATTATCTGACCAAGTGTCAATATTCTAACGAACTGCATATATTGTGGATTGTGTATGTGAAACTAACAGTCACCATGCAGTGTTGATTCCTACATATACACTGTCTATATCTATATATGCTCTGTCTCCAATATTGAGCACTCTTTCTCTATAAACACACTTCAGCTGAATCTTTTGTTTTAGAAGTTATAATGGTGGAGACACATTAAGATTCTGCCAATTTTGAGGCATTATTGAAAAATGTTTTCAGAGCTGCTTACAGAATTCTGGAAGCAGAAGAAAATGAATCAATATTTTATTGCATTGCCCAGAACTGATTTAATTCATTAGAATCTGGTATTTATTATAAACATTAAAATAAAAATTAGAAAAGAAAAAGTATTACTTAAAGCTTAAAAAAGAAAAAAAAAATCCAGTATTGAATACAGTTTTCAACTTATAACCCATTAATTTTCACTGTCCCAAGAATATGATGGTGGGTATTAATAAGTGAAACATTTTAATGATATTGAATTGTCTTTTAGAATTGATCAGAACCAAATCTGCAGTGTTGGAAAACTTTCAAAAGAACAAGAATCACTGAAAGATATCAATTGTCGAACATTACAGAAGCTTAAGAAAACACACGTCAAGAAGTTTAAAAATGAAAATGCTTTTGAAACTCTGTAATATATCTATGAATACGACCTTTGAAAGTTACAGTATTAAAGGCTGAACCATATAATTCCTTTAAATTTAGAACTTTGTAAAAAATTTGAATGGTTTAATTTTGTTACAGTTCATCAATCTTTTGCAGGTTATTTAAAGCCAGAAAATATATTTAGATTGTAAATATTTTTTTGAAATATGATTTATTGATACAAATCTTACTAATTAACCCATATCTGGGGGGAGAAAAGGTGGATTCATATCTTTCCCTAGTGAATATAACAAATGCAACTGGAATTTGGCTCTCCAATTTCCAATCTTGAGCCATTATCCATTCCACCACCTGCCCATTTCCAACCATTCACCCATCTAGATACTGACTAAGCTCAACATTGCTTAACTTTGGTGATCGTACAAGAACTGGTGTTTCAACATGATATGGCTGTAAGCCTATTGTAATACGAATCAATTTCTTTAAAAATCATTTTCAGTGAAATTCTGCTCAAGATTAATATTTTTTTTTTTTTAAAAAACCTTAAGTTTATTTGAATTTTTTTTTACAAATTTCTACATGCAGATATATATATATATATATATATATATATGTATATATATATATATATATATATATATATATATATATATATATATATGTATATATATATATGTATATATATATATATATATATATATATATATATATATATATATATATATATATATATATATATATATATATGTATGTATATGTATATATATATATATATATTAACTGTTCTCTTACATGGAACATTATCTGAATTATTACCAAGAGAAAGATAATGTAAGGGTTTCTGGCAAGAAATTATTTTTAAGGTTTTTCAGGGAAAGGATTAAGTGAGCCATGAAATAGTCACAGCATACATGTATATGTATGTGGCAGTAGTAATGGAACAGCATTAGTATTTGAATAAATGAATGAGTAGGAAACTTTTTTCAAAATTCTTTTCACTATTCTTTAATTATGCACACACAGTTGAACAGAAACATTGAAATAAACTAAGTTCACATCCGTGTTTGTATTTTTTAAAAAAATCTATGGTTTTATTTCATAACATTTAAATGCATACCCTTTAAAAATTTTGCTATGTGTGCCATGATACTTTCATTTGCTCCTAGGCGTGCTGTTAAAAAGGTGGAGAAACACTGAGTTAGTACTTATACATGTAGGTTTTAATTTTAAAATTGATGTAATCGAATAACCTGTCACCCGCCCCCCATGAGTGACTACACTATAGGTAGTAACTACCTATAAGTATCTGTAAGTCAATGGACTACAGAGACTAGCTGGGATCTGTTGAGTACGACTCAGACTTATGTGAGAACTACTGACCTTCCAATAGTAGCACTTACTACTGGATTGACTTGCGATGACCTTGTGCATAACTGTTACCTTTATTCGTATTGTACTGGTTTTGTACAATAAACCTTTACTTATTTTATCCACCTTGTTTTCAAGTATATATTCCTATTAGCATGGAATATAACAGAAAAACATGTATTACGGTCAACAAAAGCTGTAATTTGGAACTAACTTTCTTTCCATTTGTAAAACTGACTTTCCTTAAAATCTAAGATCAATAAGATAAAAAGACATCAAAGAAAAAAATGTCTGCAATTTTACTCTTGTATGAATCAGTTGTTCTTGCATGTTTATTTTGACAAAGAATAAACCTCCAACAATTTGCTGTAAATAACAGGTTTTATATTATGAAAATATTAACTGTATTTATAATTCATGGTTCTATTTCAACAAAAGTGATTTGAGAAATTCAAGTGTCTTGCTGTGCTATATATTTCATAGGTTAGAGAATTGCTTTTTATTGGTCAGAATTGGTGTAATCAATACTGACTACCATTATTTAGTTAAATCTTTGGCAAGTTCAATATTCAATAGAGTGCAAGATTTCTGACAGATATTATTGAATTATGACAAATATTATTGAACTGAAAAATAGAATAAGATATTAAATTAAAAAGAAAGATATTTAAAAAGAAAATCTTCAACAGAACAGAAGACGTTGGAAAGGTATTCTAATTTCTAATGTATGCTACCATTGTTGGTCATGGAATAAGGAGGTTGAAATGTAGTTAATTAAATAAAGATGAGGATATCTGTTAGCCCAGAGAAAATAAGAGACCATCCCTTCAATATGAAAAATAAATGGAATTAGGGAGAGAGAGAGAGAAAAGAGATGTGTCTACATAGTGGAGGTGGGGATTGGTGGAAATATTTGAAGGGAGGGAGGTAAAAAAAAAAAAAAAAAAAAAAAAAACAATGCAAGAGATAGATAAATAAAAAAAAAAAACAAAGAAAAAAATACAGTAAATAAACAGGAACATAAAAAGGCCAGAGATTGATTAATTTAAGAACAAAAAAAGGATTGTCCACAAATTATCCAGCCCCATTCCAAAGTTGCTAGGAACGATCAGAAAAACATGTGGAGAGCTGCTCTTTGCTGCTGAACCAAAAAAATATTTAAAAAAAAAAAAAAAAATGGAAACACAATAGCAAGAGAAGGTTTTCATTTGAGGAAAAAAAAAAAAAAAAAAAATGAGAAAAAGAAAAAATAGTTAAAAAAAAAAAAAAAAAAGTTACAAAAAAGAAAAAAAAAAAGAGAGAGACATCTAAGTCTCCATCCTGAAACATGGGCAGCAAGTTTTGTTCCAGAATGTTCCTTTCTTTTAGGGAGCAAGAAGTTAAGTTTCATTCCCTCCCATATCACAGAATATTTGCAAATACATTTTAATCTCAGTATTTGCTTTCCCATCATGCACAGCAGAAACCCAAACCCCAGATAGCAGACAACAGTCAGCTACCAATAAAATGGACAATCACATTAACTCCTTCCTAATTTAAACACAAACTGGCTGCTTGGATCGCCTTCTATATTTGGAATATAAAAGAAAGATTGAAAGATAAAGGAAAGATAGAAATATGGAGAAATTAAAATGGAGGAGAGGGAACACAATCATAAGAAAATATTTGACCAATTCCAACTTCAGAAAAAAGGGTGATAGAAGCAAAATATGTTTGATTATCTCTTGTAAATATGGGTATAAAAACTATTACAAAAATGGATCCTGGTCTAACAATGAAGAAATTCAACAATATACTCACTTCAATAATCTTTAGCTATTCACAACAAACAGATTATTAAAGAACAAGCTACATTAATTATACGATTAGATATGCCAAGTTACTTAGATTTTAAAATGCTTTTTTAAGCATTAAATTAAAAAATAACTAAGATACATTTTTGCCACTTCAGTATAAATACTTTTAGAAAAGTCAATAATGATGTTGAGAATAAATATTTGTGTAGATTTTCACAAATGAAACAATTAAGAAACCTTTGTTGTATGTGCCCCTCAAAATAAACTAAAAATAAAAGAAAATAAAAAAAAATATAAAAAAGTAAAAGAAAATAAAAAAATTGCTGAAAAAAATACTGAGAAGAGTCAGAAATTTCTACTGGTTCATGCCTTGAACTCTCTTTTTCATCAGTTACTTTTTTTTTTTTTTTTTGCTTTGAACCATATTTGATGGTTACCCAGACATCATCATCAATATCGCTTTAAAGACAATTAGGAATGAATACCAATAAACAGATCAGCTCGAGTGTCAGTTTTGTAATTTTATCATTCTAGTCTCCTATACAATAAAATGGGGATTTTCCACTGAAAATTTAAATGTAGAAAAAATAAATTATATAAAATGACATTTTTTTAATGTTTATTTGTTTCTCTGTCCATAATATATTATGCTAAAACAAACAGATATATAAAATTAACAAAAGAATCCAGCCCTAATTTGAATACCAGACATAGAGGTAAGGAGTTGAATAACATAACGATTATACCAGCATTCTGTGACTTCAACAACATGGTAAAATTAACTTTCAAATACCAAATTAAGCAAAGTGCATAGATACTATACTGGTCCTAGGCAGAAAGCCAAGAGCGACATTGTGATCCTAGAAAAAGTGCACTGATACTACACTGATCTCTGACAGAAATGCTGATCTATATATAAATAATCACATCATTTTTTGACAGGTACTACACTAGCAAGTAAATAATGTACAAAATATTAACCCATTTGTTGGTGTTAAGAATTCCAAACTGATTACCTTTTGATAGCTTTAAAAGAGAGAGAGAGAAAAATAAAAATTATATTTATATCTGTGGAATGACAATTTATTTTAAAAGATTCATATATTATGAATCAACTGACTTGTTTTTTTACAGTTTATCAACCTGAGTTATTTAAAGCCAAAACATATTTTGAATTGTAGGCGATTATTTATGGTACCAGTGTTCATATATTTTGAAATTAAAACTTGTTTTTTTGGTAAAGATTGATAGAATATAACTGTATTTTAGCACATAAAATAAAATTTTATTAAAAGAAATTGCACCTTATTTGTAAATCATTATTTCAACAAGCACTAAACTGACACAGTCGATATAGCAAAGAAAAGTAGAAACTCTTCCAAGCATGTGCTTAAATTACAAAAACAATGTTTCTAGGTTGGAAAAAACATTTTGCAAATGGACGGTAAAATGAACCAAATAATTTGTTTAAAATATCAAAATACACATCAATGATTAGATTGATTTTAATGTATGGATTGGCACTTATGTTCTGGATCAAAGTGTCATTCCATGGCCCTCTGTCTAGGATTAGAGTGTAGTATCTGTGTCATCTGTTCAAAATTCTTACAAAACAGATTTGTTTGATATATGCAGATTAGAAAATATATTCTATAATTTAATTTGAAGAAAATTTTAAAATCTGATAATTAGTACATTTGCAAGTTTTTTTCATATAAATTTTGTCCTGCAGCTCGTTCAGAAACCTATTCTGAAAATGAGCTGCATGACAAAATTTATTTACACCTATATCTATAATTTTCAAAATGTGTGTGTGTGTGTGTGTGTGTGTGTGTGTGTGTTTGATCAGATGTTGCTCATGCATTTTCAGTTTTCATCTGATTTTGATGAAATTTTTTTTTGATAGATAATTCTTTGGTGCAGGTTTTGAGTCCAAATTGTTGCCAACAATGGCTCTCCACTACTTCCTGTCCATTATAACTCTCAGCAATGTTTTACTTTTTGTTCTTGGATATATAGCTTTCATAAAAACTTTAATAAAAATAAATAGTTTAAATTATTACAATATTATTTATTATTATACAGTTCCCTTTTCAGGACCACCCCCCATTCAAATTGTTACCCCCACCATTTGAGGATGTGCCTCAGTTGCACCCAATTGTTGTTACTAATGTTAATTTTCGGGTGGGCTGACTTTAAACTTAAACTGCTCCAAATGAACAGCAAAAATTCCCAGTAATGAAACACCCGGTCGAAGACGGGTTATACTGCTAGTTATAATATAATTTTAACATCATGGTTTCTAACCTACATAATTTAGCTAAATTATTATTATTATTTTTTTTAACATAATCCTTAATCTATTTTCTCTAGGATGCAACAATTCAGAATGGAACTATTACTTTTTAACGTTTTAAAAACCGTTTTAGAGGAAAGATTGTGAGTATTTTGTTTAAGTGTGTGTGAAAAGAGGTGGTCAATTAACACCACAAAGGAAAGAGGATTTTTCATTATAAAGAAAAGAAAAAATAAAGGCCACTAATTTATAATTTAGACACCACTATCTAAACAAAAGCCACTAATTAAAAAAAAAAAAGAAAGAAAGAAAGAAAGAAAACAAATGTCAACACAAATATACTGTCAAACTTTGATAAATAATCCTAAACACCAAGACACTACTTAAAGTATCATCATCAAGATTTTTTCATTAAGGTCTTCCTTTATTCGCTAAAGTCCATCTCTCTGACTTGGGGATACTAGTGATATATTTGATGGATTATTTTTGTAGCTGATATTGTAAAGTTTCAAGTATTAAATTTGGCATTGCTTAGTAAATATTTAGTGTTGTAGCATGCCTACCGACGATAATAGGTATGACCCCATTCACATAAATACAGTAGTAAATACTGTATGTTGGTCTGCAGTTGGAGATTTGTTTCCAGCTGTGCTGGTCAAACTCTCTGCTTCTGAGCAGACAGGGTCTCCAGACCCTGTTTTATATGTGGTCTATGGGGAATTTTTGGCCAAGCCTACGGGCTCGGATACCCCACATTAAATTCGGCCATGTGCCACATCTGACCACGTGGAGCAGTTGGTAGATATCCTCCAGTTGGAGATCATCACAGAACTCACTTTAAGCAGTTCACTACTTCTTCTACACACTGTTGGCGAATCTTATGTGTTGTTCTTGTCCTAAGTATTATCGTTAAGTACCAACTTTCATTTGATTATTCTATTCAGTAACACCTTCCCTAGGTTACAACATTTAGTCATAGTGAAAAAAAAGTTGGGGGATGTATGTTCTTTGTCATTAAGAGAAACCTGTAGCAAATAATGTGTAAAGGGTATTTATACCTGTTCTTTGAGGTTACAGATTTAGCAAAGCAATCTTGGAGGTTTTGATAAAAAAAAAATAATCTAAAAAATTACATGTCAACATTAGCAATAATAAAAACTTAGAAAATATTTCTTATTACTACAAACATTATATTTAGTGGATACAGGTATATCAATAGATATGCCTAACAATATGCCTAATAAAAAAATTAAAAAAAGCAGTATAATTTACATCTACCAGACTAGGCATTCAAGAGTATTCATAAGGAAAATGTGCCTTGTGTTTAAAAAAATCAGGGAGGTCTCCTCAAACATGTCTATCTATTAAATAGTTACATTTCTATTAATACGAAATAATGATTGATTATAAATAATATATATATATATATATATATATGTATGGTAGTTTTTGGAGGCGATGGCTTATTTGTAAAAAAAAATCTACCTATGTAAAAATAAGGTTTATGAATTATTTTATATAAAATGTAACACAAAAATTATAAAATATAAATACCTTACCAACTCAAGTTTCCCCGCTTCTAGTATATGATACAAGCAATTCATAATTAAAAAATAAAAATATAAACTTGCCTGATGGCCCCTGACCAGAAGTTGCTCTGGTATTCATATTTCATAATTCTGATGTTTATTTAAGCTCTCCACAGTAATGAACAATTTTACTGAATTTTTTATATTAGCTATCATTGATTAACTATAAAGGTATTTAAATATCTCTCTCATATATATATATATATATATATATATATATATATATACACACACACCCAAATGGATAGGATAGGATAAAAAATTTCCAACACACTCAAATACTTGCATGTACATAAGTATAGTTATTTCTAAGGTGTTATACAAACAGTGCTCAGTGTTATGAAACAGAGCTATAAGTATTTGTGAATATACATAATATCCAACATCATTGATAACACTACTCAGAGTTTCATGCAGTTCATGAACTGCATGGAACACCGAGTAGTGTTATCAATGATGTTGGATATTATGTATATTCACTAATATATATACATATATATATATATATATATATATATATATATATATTTATTGTAAAATATAGTTTTATGGTATGCTATATTTATGGGTTAAAAGTGCTCAATTTCAGTGATTGAGCATATGTAAATATAAAAGTGGACATTTAAGTCAACACCCAGCGACAAGTCTGTTTCAGGCTTAGATGAAATCATCAGGCCATATGCATTGTGGTTTTGCTCAACTATTTATATATACGTCAGTGATGCATTGTGGGTCGTCTATTGTATTGTTTTAACAGTTATTTTGGTGACTGGTAATGGTTATGTTTCAAATTATTCTTGAGGCTATTGGGTGGAAATAACTGCATCTGGATCCACAATAATTTCCACTCAATAGCTGCTAAACTAATTCAAAACATAACCGTTACTGCCCAGTAAAATAAACATTTGAAGAATAGACTACCAACAATGCATCACTGACCTGTATATATAGATTCGCAAAAAAATATGCATATGACCTGATGAGTGCACATAAACATGAAACAGACTGTCACCATTGGATGTTGACTTTAAACACACACATATATTATACACTAGGTAATTAAATGAAAAAATTGTGTAATGACTTTCACCCTCTAGAAGGAGGGGAGGAAGATATAAACACAAGTGTCAGTTATAATCATGTACTAAAGAAAATTGCTGAAGGAGGGAACACTGGATTAAAAAATTTTTTTTTCATCAGATGTCTGGATATACAATCTAGCTGATCTCATTTAATTTTTCCCAATGCTTTTTTATTTTTTAAAAATCTTAGCTTTTATCCTTTTCGCTCATTGTAACAACAGAAGATCTGCCAACAACGGTGAAATCTTGTATGTATCTGGACACAAATTTACCGCAGATGATTTATCAATCAGTGCCCTTCCTGTACATTTTCACCTCAGCACAATTCTAACCAATGCTAATAGTTTTATCAGTCCCACCTACACATATATAATTCCATCAATAAAAACATTACTTTAGTCCATTGAAGTCCTTCCAGAGGAAAAAACGTATTACACAAAATTTGTCCACTAGCATTCAATTGCCTAATATTGTTCTGATATACAGAAATTTATATATCATATCCACCTATATAACATGAAAAGCAAGGAAGTCAGTCAAGAAGACAGTATATAATCTGTCAGACTTGGCTTCATACACTCTTCACCCCTGAGTAATTTAGACAGAGAAACAAGACACCACAAATTTGGCAAGTCGAGCAAAATAGAAGGCTCAAAGGTCTGGTATTTGCACCCCAGGTACTAGTTTGGCATGACTTATTACTATCACATCTACCAAAAACAAACAAAAAACAGAAGAGACTTCTCCATAGCAGTAAGTATTGGTATGTGTAAGTTCCTATGTACATTTGGCACAAAAGATCCAGCAAGAGAGACGACAATCAAATAACTAAAAGAAGAACTTATCAGCTAAAAGTTTAGCAATCAACACATTTTCCACTAACAAAATTACAGAGTAGATCAGTCTAGTGACATAACCAATGTAAAAGTCAATCACAAAAACAAATAACAGAGATTAATTTACTAAGAATAATAAGAGGATAGCAAAGGAAGTGGGTTAAAAGAGGATCATGGGAAATTTCTCTTTTTCCAATTAAAAAAAAAAAAATTACTAACCAGCAGCCAGTTATGTCTGGAATGTTCTATTTCTGTGACTTGAAGAGGATGGGTGGATTACAGAATTAAGAAACATTATATATATATATATATATATATATATATATATATATATATAAAAACTTATGATTATTTTTCTTTCCTTATTGGAGAAATCCCAATTGATCTAAAGCAATCCCTACCTCCTGCACACAAAAATATTGTATGATGTGTCATTTAAACACACACTATTGAGTTATAAAATTTCTAAGTTGAGGTGTAAGTGAGCAGGAAATTGTCAAATACATTATTTTTTTTGCTTTTGTTATTTAAAGTCTTTTGACAAAAGGAGAATCCGAGATTAAAAAAAAATAAAAATAAATAAATAAGTTTGCAGAAGAAAAAAAAATGTGCATAGAAATGTAGAGAGGAGCATTGGGGGACATAAACTCTTTGCGTCCGGTATGCATAGGACACAATAACTGGATGAGCTGTTAGGCAGGATAACACTGTCTTTAATAAAATAACACAGTAAGAATTACAAAATAAATTAGAAAATAACCACCCCCCCTATAAAAAATTGATGAGTAAAAATGTATTTGTCTAGGGTGGGGGCGTAGAGCGGGGAAATGAGTGAATAACTACATACAACTGTTATAAAACTGAAAAGAAAGGTTCTGAAACGTTTTTAAAAAATACAGAGTTTTCAGTTTTTGCCAAAAAGACGAAAAAATCTACGAAAAATCCATCTGTTCGTCATGGAGTGTCTGAGGGGTCATGTTGCCACTTGCACTGGGTAAATAGACAGTGTCTTGATTTTTAATGTAATGGGGACAAAGTGTACATTCTATTGTTGGTGCATTTGTATGCTCATACAAAAGGTCTGCACTTTGTACACTGGTATAAGGTGGCTGTGAGGCCTCCTTAAAAAGAGAATCAATAGACACTTCACTCTGACTTACAACAGCAACACCTCGATGTGATGAACCACTTGGCAAGCCATGGGCCTGTGATGGCATGTGCATACGTTGATTGGGATGAAGCAGGTGTGTTCCAGCTGTACAATTTCGTGTTTCAGCCTCAACAACTGATGGCAGATTGGAAATTTCATGGCGGGTTAGAGCATCACAACCAGTGTAGATCTGTGTTTCATATGTGGTGTTTGGAGGAGAATTCTGCTGAGGAGCTACTGCGATCATTCTGTTACACATGGCAAGACCCTGGGCCTCTCCTGACTGGCAGTGTGTCAGTAAGGGTGGTGATGCAGGTGACTGAGCCAGCTCAGGTGGGAGAGCATAGTTTGGAGACACACTGACAGGCATCTTCTGTTGAGAGCTGGGTAACGTTGGGGGTATAGGCTCCTGAGGTAGCCTTTCTAAAGGTCCATGATTCATTGTTCCTAAGCTGGGAGGTGTTGTTAAGGGTGGTATAGTGGGTTGATGAGGGGACTGATGCGATGGGAATGATTGTGAATGCCAAGTGAGAGAGTAACAAGATGTTGTTCCAGACACCAAATTCTCTTGCTGCGTTGCAGGTGGGTGAGGCTCAGTCAATGGTAATGAATGAGGGATTGACGGTGTCACAGCAGGCTGAGGGGGCTGTGGGGGCATATAATACATGCTATACTGAGCAGGATATTGATGTGGTTGAGGAGCAGGTGCAGTTCCAGATGCATCTATGTGCAATTGTTGGAACTGATGCTGGAGCATACACTGCTTATGAAAATTTTGTCTCTTTTGTTGTAATCGCATTTGGTGAACCAAAAACTGAGATCTGTTCATTCCTGGCGTATATTCAGCCACTGCTGCTCCTCCTGTCTGAGGGTGTAGCAATAACTGGGCTGTCGGCTCACTCTGTCCTGCCTGATCTAACTGTTGCTCTACCTGCATGCTCTGTTTCAGTGCCAGCAGCCGATGGGGTTGCAGGTCCGTAGTCTCTGTTGGTAAACTCATACGTTTTAGCACCTGGCGAGGCTTAGAGGTTGGTGCCTCTTCCAGAGACCACTGTCGCCACTTCATCCTCTCATATGTTCTGTGAGGTCGAGACTTGCTCAATTCGGCAGATGCTTTTGAAGGACCACTGCCACTAGCAAGTTCTTGAAACTCTTGACGCAGTTCAACAATGCCTTGGGCTTTCGTTGTATCACGGAGCTGTTGCCGAAATGCTATCATCCCCTGTGTCATCTGACCATCAGATGCACGTCGACCCTCTCGGAAATCGACTGGGGAGTGGGTTTCATTTCGGTCTTGACTCTGGTCAGCACTGACCTGAGTGGTCACCAGAGGGGCCATGTTGTTGTATAAGGGAGGGGGAATTATTGATGTTGCCATGGCAGCAGTCTGGACTGGAAGTGGACTAGTTGTTGCCAGTGGATAATTGGCATAGGAAGAAGGGGACTGACTCATATTGATATCCGCTTCCAGGGTGGAGTCAAAACTGGTGAAGGGGGAGGAGAGTGTTGCATTGAGTGATGACTGACTGCTGTCAACGCTTGTCAATGGAGAAATGTCCCTATACATGCTACAGGGCAGAATCCCACCCACAGAGTCTGAATCTGAATATTTGTGACTACTTTTTCGGCTATCTGAGCTGTAGCTATCTGTATCCGTTTCAAGAATATCTGCTTCAACTCCTTCGTCTATCGAAGACGTTATCAGCTGACTGGTCATGGCATGGGATGGCTTCAAACATGTTTGTGCAAGAACATCAGCCAAACAGGTGGCCTTTGATATAGGGGATGTGACTGATGAGGGAGCTGGCTGTAGAGGTGGCAGAGGTTGAGTTGACCCAATTCGTGTTGCCGTAGTATCTATGTTGTCTGTATAATTAGGGCTAACATTTTGGGGTAGAGAACTTGGGCCAGGTGGGGATACACAGTCCATTGTCTGGCTGAATAAACCCTGTTTCACATTTACTAAGAGTGAAACACTGGGTGTTGTTTGGTTAGCTGTCTGGTAGGGTAAGCGCCGGTGCACAGCTTGCTCTGCTATTTGACTGGGTCGGCGTTTGCGTGCATCGATTCGATTGTAGATGGGGAAACTGCTACGATGTTGTTTCAAGCGGTCAAGCAACAGGCAATAAATTGCACTGAATGGATCATATGCATTGTTCCGTAATGACTGCAAAAGAGAAAAAGAAATATGTTAAAGTTTAAAGAACAAATAAAAACTGGTTTGTATCATTCAATACCTCCAAAACAAAGCTAGTAATGTTTCATCACCACTGAACAGAACTTAAATTCACTCCAGTTCTGATAAGTGGTTGTACTTTCAATGGGGCTCTTTACTTAAAAAAAAAAAAAAATTAAATTTAAGTTTCTCATAGTCATGAAACTTTCTGTCTCTTCAAAATTGAATTGTGAGATTTTATATATATATATATATATATATATATATATATATATATATATATGCATGTTTGATTAAAAACAACAGACAAGGTACTACGGTTAAGTTTTTTATTTAATTTTTCTTGTGTTTGAACAAGAGCTTTCTTTTCTGGACAAAGAGTGTGTTCAAATGCCCCTTAAGGAACTGTGTTCCTGATCAAACCGGATTCATAAATAATTACATCGGTTACACAACTGCATGCTTATCCAGACGACTTATGTTACACCTATCTGATCATAGCTCCATTAGAACCCATTTAAACACACACATAAACTTACCAGACTCCATTAGAAACATAGTAGTAGAAAACACAAATATAGTAACTTCATCCACTTGTAAAAAAAAAAAAAGATTAAAAATAATGGAAGATTTAATGATAAAAAAAGAAAAACCCAACTCTTAACAATATTAACTACAAACAAGGCCACAATGTGCTAACCGTATTTGGAAATTAAAAACATCTCTACAACACACTAAAACATACACATAATGCACACACTCAATTAAGCTGAAAAATCGAATCATCCTTGATAATGGCTAAAGGTATAGCTGAAAGCACTCAGAACTATAAAATATTTGGACAGTTTTTACACACTCTTTGTCCAGAAAAGAAGGCTCTTGTTCAAACACAAAAAAAATTAAACAAAAAATTTCACCGTAGCACCTTGTCTGTTGTTTTTAATGAAACATGCATAAACGAAGGATTGCTGCCTATATATATATATATATATATATATATATTTCTCTCACAATTAACATGACAAAGTCAAGGTAAGGACTTACTTTGAATTTAGAAAAAATATTGTTTAGAGATTTGTTTCATTTTCTTTGGAAGTGAACAATATTAAAATAATAATAATAATAATAATAATACCATCAATAGTAGTAGTAGTAGTAGTAGAACTAGTACTGCTACTACTGTGAAAGGGAATTTTTAATCAAATTATCCCAAGCTAGGTGATAATACCACTAAGATGTAAGAGGCTACTGGGAGTGAAAGAGAATGAAAAGACTTTAGAAGGAACTGGAAACCCAATTCTAAACAGGGAAACAAGGGATAAAGCTCTACACCTGTCCAAAAGACAGGTGAGAAGTATCATAAAGTAGGCATGATATTCAGCTGATCTGGCACACCTAACTATGCCTCAGAACACTGCTATCATTAACCAGCTGCAAACTACAAAAGAAAAAACATGTAGCTGAAGGGAAATACCATTTATAATGAAACTGATTTTGCTAATGTTCAACAGCAATAGTAGCTTGCTTTTTATAAAATATTTTCTGCTTTCTTTTCTCTTGTAATATTTTTAAATTATTGCAGATATGTAGGATAAACCACAGTGGAAATGGAAAGGAGTAGCTGAGTACTATTTTATATAGTGATATGTGTTTTTATATTGTAGTTTTGTTGAAGTTTAGAATATAGTTTGATTTATACAGTTTGTAAATATCTAAGTGAACATTGAGGTCAATATCCAGAGGTGACATTCTGTTTCATGCTTAAACTTCAGGCCATGAATTATTGAGCACTTTAACCCATAAATATAGCATACCTTAAAACTCTCTCTATTTTATATATATATATATATATATATATATATATATATATATATATATATATATATATATATCTATTTCTGAGATGAGGTATCATGTACAGTATTTACATCAGTCGGACTATTGTCCTCATCTTTGTCACCATATTTGTCACAACGTTTCGGCCGTTGTACGCTCCGGCCTTCTTCAGGTGGTTGGAATTTTGAACCGAACCCTTTATTTCGATCACTGGGGTAGACTGTTCTAGTTCCACGAGCCATGTTTGATGGATGTCAGTTATCAGTTATTTCCTGGTAATTTTCCCTCTGAACTGAAATATTGAACTCACATGTACCATGTGTCCTTGAGGACACATGGTACAGTGGATAAAGGCGTTGGTTAGATCCAGTGACAGACCCAAAGAGTGTGAGTTCAATACCCGGTTCAGGCAGTGGAGAACTTTCAGAGGGAAAATTAGCAGGAGATAACTGATAACTGACATCCATCAAACATGGCTCGTGGAACTAGAACAGTCTACCCCAGTGATCGAAATAAAGGGTTCGGTTCAAAATTCCAACCACCTGAAGAAGGCCGGAGCGTACAACGGCCGAAACGTTGTGACAAATATGGCGACAAAGATGAGGACAATAGTCCGACTAATGTAAATACTGTATATATATATATATATATATATATATATATATATATATATATATAAAATAAATATACTAACACCTTACCCCTAAAATGTAAATAAAAACAGGGCTGTGCTGAAATAATTTATTATATGGAACCTTAAAGTGGTTTGTTTTTATTTAAATTATTAGCTCTGATTTACATTGAGCTCTCTGGATTTTATCCTCCTTGGGTCTACCCATACGGATTACCTAGTTTTTCGTAAACTAAATATATATATATATATATATATATATATATATATATATATATATATAGATATATATATTAAATGTTATTTTTAGTGGATATTCATATTTGAGTCGATGCTTATTAATCAAAAAGTATATTTATTTTTTTTTGTCTACCAGGCTGAATATTCGAGAAATCTCATTAGTTTATTTGTTTGTTTGCGGTTTTATGGCATATCAACCACTATGGGTTATTTAATGCCAGATCCAGTATTTACTAGATATATCAAAAACGTATAGCTGGCAACATCATTGTTTCAAAAAAATGTATCCCTGGCAACATCATTGTTTCAAAAACGTATAGCTGGCAACATCATCGTTTCCCCATCACATTTTAGGGGTAAGGTGTTAGTATATTTAGTGTAGGGTTTGGGAGGGAAAGTTAATTGTAAGTTGTTGTTTTGGGATGGGTTAGATGTGATGGGGCATGACATGACCAGCCGATTGATCGGATCGACGACTTTTTGGTTGGACGTAGTTTATCGTCATACCCAGGACGCGGGTGTAGTTTATCGTCATACCCAAGATGCAATCTCATTAGTGTCAGGTCAGTAGACAAAAATAAATATACTGTTCAATAAATAAACAGAGCATCTACTAAAATAATGAGTATCCACTAAAAATAATATTATATATAAAGGGTGTTCCAATAACTTGGACCGATTTTAAATGTGAATTAAGTTTAAAATCAGTTCAAGTTATTGGAACATGCTTTATATATATGTGTGTGTGTGTGTGTGCGTGCGTGCATATATTTCATTCATCCCCCCTTTCTTTACACACACACATCTTTTTGCAATATCAGCAATGACAAAAACAAACCAGTAATTCTGAGTGTAAAATCATACATGTAAAGGGAAAAAAATTTAATATGTCTACATTGCATATTAAATAAATAATAATAAATAATAAATATTTAATTAAAGATAAGTACAAAGGCCTTTCAATCCAATATAAGTAAAACACTAAATGAACATAAACCATAGTAAAAGTAAATTAGAAGTGAGGGGAAAAAAAGAAACAAACATTTTTTCTCATGTAAATCAAGAAGTTATTCAACTTACTTCTATTGTCCGTTGTTGGTCAATGCCATTACTGTGCATCAAACGTAAAATATGCTCATTGAATTCTCCTACTTGACCCTTGACACCAATAACTGGACTAGGGGGTAAGCTTTTTGGAGGCCCCCCATCTGCCTGAATCCATTCGTGATTTCTCACTTGTGAGATGGTATAGCGTTTGGCAGGATCCAGAAGTAACATCTTACGAATCAGGTGCTCACATTCTGTAAAAGAAGTAAAAAAACAAAATAGTATTTCTGACCCAGGCTGCTTACTTAACAGTCATAGAATGTAAAATGACCTGAAAGTTAGGATAAAAAGATAATAAGATGAAAGAGAAACTAATCTGAAATTAATAATAATGACAATGCGTCATTTAATAAATTCTCATTTGTTACTTCTGATCCAAGTTGCTTATTTAATAGTCATAGAATATCAAAAAAACTTAAGGATTTAAAATGCATTGTCATTTTTTATGGTATAGGTAAATTAGTACATTTTAGATTTAAAATGATGTGTTTGTTACACAATACAATCTGCAGAAATTCAGAATCCTTAAAATATAATACAAAAACTTGTACACATACTTTGTAATCTCAACTCTATGAATGTGAAGTTGCCACAGGTTTCTGACTCAAGTTGGAAAAAAAATTAGAAGTATATTGTTGTACTGAGCAACAGATTTCTGAGCAAAAGAATTCCTTTGTGACATTTAGGATTGCAAAACTGCAATATGTACAGAGAGGATAATAGAAATTAAAAAAAAAAAGAAAAAAGGCTGACCTGTGGACATGAAGAACGGGATCCTGAAACGACCTGATAGCACACGGTTTCGTAAGGTCTGCAAATTCTCCCCGTCAAATGGCAGGGCACCACACACCAACACGTACAGAACCACACCGAGACTCTAAAGAACAACAAAGAAGGAATGTAAATAAATAAAATACTTTAAACCCTTTTTTTTTTTATTTGAATGATTATAGAAATAATTTTCAAATTGGCATTAAAGGAACAAGTTTTATGGGATCAATATTCTTATAGGATTATTTCTTCATTGTCTGACATCATATTTTACAAGGGGTTGCTTCAAAGTTCTTTGAATGATCAAGAATCTATTCTGAAATAAATTCTAATGTTTCATTATTTGGTCTTGGTCAGATTTTGGGAAGTGGGCTTAATGAAGAAAATTTAAATATCTTTACATACTAGCAATTTTTTTTTTAGCTACATTCAATTTTTAAGGCTATAAACAAAAATAAAATCACTATTGAATCTATACTGGGGAAAGTAAATTGTTTTTAGGGCAAATATTTTATATAAGATAAAGAAATTAACATAACTGTTTGAACATTTAAAAATAACATCATCAGTTAATATATATATAATGGAAATCAGAATTTAAATTTTCAGTCAGGTAAAATCTATCTACATATAAAATTGTGTGACTTCTGTTAGTCCGTCTATCCATTTGCTCCCACCCTCTAAAATAACCATACATTGACCAATCAAAACCAAATTTTGGAGAGAAGTGCAAACAAGTAAGGGGGTACAAAGTAAAGTTGGTTTTACTCAGAGTATAGCTTAGTATAATAAATTTTAATTAATAATTTCGGAAAAATTAAAAGGTTTATTATTTAACATACAAAATATTACCACTATTTTAAAAATAATGATTATAATAACAAATACTTATTTAATGAAAATGCAATATTGTTTTTTTTTGCATATCTTTAAGTCTTTATATACAAGAATCCAGTTTTCTCTGCATTTGCAAGAACTATAAACAAATCACAAGGCCAAATTCTTCAAAAAGTTGGAATTTGGCTTCAGAAAGAAATATTTATGCATGGCCAGTTGTATATTGCACACTCAAGAGTAAGAAATCACAATAATTTTTTCTTTGCTATTAAAAAGGAAAAAAAGAAATTTTCTTAAAAAAATATTGTTTACTATGAAGTCCAATGAAATTAAAGAAATTATTAAACCATGAAGTAGAGTTTTTGTCAAAGTATTTTTCCAAACAAATCAGCTTCTTCAAATTACATTGATTGGTTTGAGAAATCGAACGAAACGTAGAGTTTGTAAATCTTGACAAAATATATTAATGATAACTTCAATAATATGTTAGCGTGTTGCAAAAAAATTCTAATGTTATAAAGGGCAGAAAAATGGCTCTAGCTCCATTATACCTCACTTGATTTTAACAAAATTTGTTGTATTTGGTTTCTATTTTCATTTCATTTACTGGATTCTTACAACTATGGCACCAGTGCATACCGTTTTTATTCGATTAAATTTCAAGCAGACACTATCAAAGTTTTAGCTGTATGTGTGTATCCACGAGATCATTAGTATTTTTTTCCTCTACTTCTATTGCAGCTTAGTGAATACTTACCCAAATATCTATCTGGGGCCCTAAATATTTTTTGCCCTCAAAAACTTCTGGGGCTGCATAAGGTGGACTTCCACACCAGGTGTTCAATTGCTCACTGGGTTTATAGAAATTGGCAAATCCAAAGTCTATGAAATAAAATGGAAAAAAAATATATATAAGAAACAAATCCAAGTGAAAATAAGAAACATTTGACAACATTCTACATTACATTCTAAAGTGAAAGCTTAAAAATGAAAATGTTTAAACGACTAATCATATTTAAAAAATGATATTATCATTACTATTAAATGTTACTATCAAAGATATTAGTAACACAAAGTAATAGTTTACTTCAACATTTAAGCATTGCTTGCTATTTTCTCAGTTTTTCATAGAATAAAATGTCTAAAGTGTATATGAAAAAGTAAAAAATAAATTATTAAAAATACGAGTAATTTTTTTTCATTCATAAACAGAAATTTAATTTTCGATCGACCGATTTATTTTTTATGGCTTATCAACCTTTTGCAGGTTATTTAAAGCCAGAAAATATTTTAAATTGTAATTTTTTTTTTGAGATAATGATTTAGTGATACAAGTCTTACTAATTAACCCATACCTGGGGGAGAAGAGATAGATTCACACTTTGCCCAAGGGTATTTGCTTGTCAGTGAATATAATGAACCCAACTGGAATTGGAACTCAGCTCTTCAATTAACAATTCTGAGTTATTATCCATTAGACCACCCACACATCCAAGCTTACAGCACATGGTATTCCAAAGTGGTCACCCATCTAGGTACTGACCAGGTTCGACATTGCTTAATTTCAGATTTCATTTTCAATTATTAATGTAAATTAAATCTAAGTTCATCATACTAAAAACAATTACCAACACATTTTTTAGATTGAATAATCTCATCTATTTTTTTTTTTTTTTTTACATTAAGATCCTTTACAATAAACATACAAGGAGCGATGGATAAATTGTCGTCTAAATTGAATAAAAAGGAAAATAACACTGACATCTCGTTTTAACAGCTATATTTACCAAAATTACACAAAAATATCTTGAAATACTAAAGAGTAAATTTATTCAATAAAACTGCCTTTGTTTTCAACCACAGCTTCCAGATGACTTCAGAATCTCCTGTAATTGTTCTGGACGGTCTCCTTGTTTAAGTTGGTGAATACTGCCATAATCCTTGCCTTTAGTTCATCTTTGGTGTTACAAGGAGTTTTGTTGGTCTCTCTCTCAACTGCGCCCCATACATAATAATCAAAGGGGTTGCAGTCTGGGGAGTTAGGTGGCCAGATGTGGGATGATGTGGTCACAGAAATTGTCTGATAGCCATGACTGGGTTCTCCTGCTTGTGTGGCATGGTGCAGTCCTGTTGCCAGACATTGGGTCTTCTAGCAGCCTCCCTCTTGACCCAGGGCAGCACTAGTTCCTCAAAGCACTTGGTGTAGGCCTCCATGTTGAGTGTGAGGCGCTGTGGGGAAAATGAATGGAGACATAATGTCACCATCACTAGTGATCACCCCAAACACCATGATGTTGACTGGATATTTGGTTTTCATCACTCTCAGTACATCTTTTGGGGACACAGCAAGCCAACAGTTGTTCTGTGTTGTTCACCATCTTATCCTGGCAGAAATCTTTCTTCTTTGAGGAAAACCAATGCATGTTCAGTTAGAGGGGATGCTAGAATTTGTTCAAAATCTTTGTAGTGCCGTCTTTCCTCTTGTCCTTCATGGCTTGGGATAAAAATTGGCCCTTTCTCATCTTGTATGAGAAATACTGAATGTCTTCATGCACTACCTACCTGATAAGAAACTCATCACTCTTGTGTCTCTGATTGACTTGGATGGATTGCTGTCAATCATGGCCTGGATCTCACCAACAAATTAAGGAGTTCTTTTCTTGTCAGAATGATCAGAGTGAGTTTTCCTAACTGCTGTACCTTTGTAATCACCATTAGACTCATCCAACTCTTTCTGAATCCTCTGCACTGTCCTCACATTGACACCCAAACACTCTGAAATGTTCATATTGGAGCTTCTGGTGCGAATGCCAAGCAGTACAGCATGCAGTTTCCAAATTTTTGGCAGAGTGAATTGCACCTTGGTGCTCTTTTGCTCACAAACAGTGCCCAACTGACCCTACTATACTGTGCAGCTGACAAAATCAAAAACAACGCACAAGTTAAAAATATAAAATTGCAACAATTTACCCATCGCATCCTGTATTTGTTGCTTTTGACAATAATTTATAGCAAAATCCATTGTTTTTTATTTTTGCTCCCAATCTAATTGTGGCATCTGTTATAGTGATTTGACAAAGATATATAAACAGAAATAAGATGTTCAACAATAACACATTTTATTTTTAAATTGGTTTATTTATTTAAATCCAGAACTAATACACAAACACTGCTTTATATAACAATGATTAACAAACTAATAGAATTGAAGAAAACAGAAAAATGTGTACCATAAGAGAGCCTTTAATTAAGACAGAGAAAACAGACAAAAGCTGCAAAAATTTCATGAAGTAATTACACTAAGAGTCATATACTTTTGTTGAAGGGAAAAAACACAACTGACATTAAGTTTCAGGCATCAAGTTTCTGACCTCTTACTGAACACATTGCCTAGTTAATAAAAGTGTTGGTTAAGTGAATCAAGTTAACTGAAGGTCATGAGATCAATACCTGGGTTGAGTAATGTGAATATGTGATATACTCTAGTTCAGTGAAAAAGATATTAGAGGGATGAATTAATGAGAGAATTAACTGATACGAGATATTTTCGAGTATGGATAGTGGAATGAGAACAATCTGTCTCCATGGATTGAATAAAGGGTTTGGCTTGAAATTTCAGAAAGCTTACCAACTTTGACAGATAACTGAAAAAGTTCAACAGGTACAACAGCCAAGATAACAAACGAGATAAATAAACACAAGTCCAAGCAAATCGGTATAGAATAAAAAGGCATAATTTTGTATCTCAAAAAATCAGACACAAGAAACAGTTCTCAGTGTATGGTTGTCTGTCTGCTAAATAAATGACTCATTTCTGTTAAAGTTTAGAAGTACATTAGAATTTAAATGGATATATCCAAGATAAAAGCATAAGTAAATACATTAAACATGGTGGAAGAAGTGAAAAGATACAAAACATTTTCAGCACCCCCAACTCCTGCATAAATTTTCATATATTTAAAAATAGCTGTTGCTATAGAAACATGTGTGTGTGTGTGTGTATATGTGTATATATATATATATATATATATATATATATATATATATATATATATATATATATACACACACACATATATCAAAATAAAAAGAAAGAACAATCAGATTTATAATCCAGAGTTATTTTGCATTTATTTTTAAAAACAGTGCTCGATACAACAGTAGAACATAAAATAATTTTTTTTCCCCCAAAATATGTATTCATCGCAACAAAGAAATTACCATGTTTTGAAACCGAAACCTAAATCTCAAATCTGCATCACTTTTAAGTTAAATTTGAGATTTAGGTTTCGAAATGGTAATTTAGGTTTCGAAATGATAATTTTCTGAAATATGATGAATTCTAAAAAAATAATTATTACAACACACACACACACACACAGAGAGAGGCCTTGAAAAGTTCTCACTTCACAGAATCTGACCAAATGACCAAACTTAAGCAATTTTTTAAAATCTTTTTGGTTGGGATAAGAACTTTTCCTCACCCCCTTTTATGTAAACAAAGCCATATAGATACATAGGGAATTAGTGATGTTTGGTTATTTGATCAGATTTGGAGAAGTGAGTTGAACCAAAAAAACTTTTCAACACCCATACAACTAAGAAAAAATCATAAAAAGAACTTAATAAAACTTTTATATAAAACTCCCTGAATTATTTAATTTAAATATTGATTTCTAAGTGTCCACATACTATTCTAACACTTCTATTAACCAATATTAAAATTTTTGCATTTTTATCACAAAGTTTAAGAGCGTTGATAAAAGAAATTTCAAATAAAAGAGTTTTTCACTTACATGTTGCTATACATTACACCAGGTGTATTTGTGTATTATTTTGTTTTTCATATCTTAAGGGAGATAACTCTAGTCACCTCCCTTGCAATAGCAACATAATTGTTTTCGTTATGACAATGGCAAACTGTTCAAATAAATAATGTAGTAAAACCTAGAAATGTTTTTTTTTATACTGTCCACTCAATACAAGTCCCAAGAACCACTCAAGGTAGAGTGTTACTGTGTGGTGTTGTATGAGCATAAGAAAGAAAAAGAAGTGAAGTTCATGGGGTTATGCAGGAAAGATAAAGTTTAACATTAGACTTGAAGAGGTCAAGATTGTAGTAATTGGGAAAAGAGCCTGCCAGTAGTCTGTTCCACAAAGTAGCAGTTCTTGAAAAGAACTTACTTCTTACTATTGGAATATGAAGGGAATGGGGATAATTCACACTTGTGTACATGACATGGCTCAGTTGTAAAGGTCAAGGATGGTGAGACTAAGGAATGTAGTTCAACTGAATATTTGCCAAGGGAATAGCGATAGAGAAGCGAGAGACTCCCAACATTTTGTCTGTGGGAAAGGGGTAGTAGGGTGGAAAATAATTCCACATGCACAAGGCCACATAGATGCTTTTAAAATCTATCAAGCCAGGTACTTTAAGATTGTGTAGCTCCAGCCTAGATATGACATCAAAAGCAGAGAGACCAGAGGATATTAGTTTCTGGATGTTCAAATAGTAAACCGGAAAAAAAAATATGTTTAGAAACTCGTGTAGCAATAGTAAAGATTTAAAATATACCATCACTTTTTGTAGCATGACCGAACTTGTATTATTGTAACAACAGACTAGGTACTTGCAAGAAAGTAGTGGTTAACAAGCTAGACTTGCTAATTATTAGGACTAATATGTTTCATTCTCAAAAGTCATACCAAACTTGTAGTCATGTGTTGAGTAAATACTTATGGTAATGTTAAGGGTGAGATTAGTCATTTCCATACAAGGAAACATTTTGCATTCATTCAACAAACAGCATTACTGTTGGGAGTTTCCTTCCTAACCTTTTGCTTAAAGTAGTGTAGAAAGTCAACACCTTGATTGAATCCTTATTTTCCCTTCTAGTTACATGTAGCATCCATTTTACTTGTTGCTGCTTAAAATCTTCAACTAATGTGGTTGTT
This sequence comes from Acanthosepion esculentum, assembly GCA_964036315.1. Classification (NCBI taxonomy): domain Eukaryota; kingdom Metazoa; phylum Mollusca; class Cephalopoda; order Sepiida; family Sepiidae; genus Acanthosepion; species Acanthosepion esculentum. The sequence goes on along the minus strand of OZ038491.1, from coordinate 55,491,175 downwards.
ATTATTTGTTAAACATCTTTGTGATTGTGTAGCACCAGTCTATGAGATCTGATGAAGCATAGTCTTCCTTTAGACCTAGAGGGTTAATTTGCTTGAAGCCATTTTTTTAAATCATTGGTCTCAAAATAACCTCACCTTGGACAGGTAGTGTTTCTGCCAAGATTAATAAAATTAGGACTTCATCAGGACATTTATTTATTCTATTAATAATGGTTAGTTTTGGTCAAAATAATTTTGATGGTAACTTTTGGAAATGAAATGCAGTAAAAACATTTGACTGAAGATATTAATATTAGAATTAAATTTATATTTTTTCTTTACTTTTCTAATTTTATGCAAGATAAGAGTTGTGTCAAATACCAAACTAGTTTCACAGAATTTCACTTCTCAAAATTCAAAGAAGGGTTTGCAATGTTAGCAATCCTGACCTGGCATCTCACTTTCAGCCATCTTTCCACGGCTGTAACATGGCTTCACGCTCTTTACTATAAATGTTTTCAGGTCCATTTTTTTTATGAGCTTTAATCCTTGATAGATCAGCCACACAAACTTAAGCATAGTACTAGATTGGGAGGCATGGTGGAGTAATGGATAGTGGCTCAGATTGAGGAATCGGAAAGCCGAGTTCAAATTCCAGTCCAATCCACTACATTCATTTACGTGCTAATACTCTTGGAAAAGCGTGTATCACGCATGGCACATAACTGAACTGATATTCATTTACGTGCTAATACCCTTGGGAAAGGTATGAATCTTTTTCTTCTCTGCCTCAGCTATGGGTAAATAGCAGGACAGACCGGGTTCTATAGCCTTGAATGGCAACTGGTTTACCTCAGAAAAAAAATGGCAACCTACTGCGGGAAAAAAATCTGCCTCGTCAGTCATGTATCAAAAGATACATGATTGCCTAAGCATGTATCACGCATGGCACACAACTGACTGACTAGATTGGCAATTAGGTCTCATAGTTTTACTGTTGAAACAGCTAGATGCAACTCTAAGTTCTATTCTAATAGTTTCTTTTCTTGCTGTTCTCACCTGCATAACTTTCTACTGGCTTCTTCCCTGTTAGCTACAATCTTCAAAAATTTAAATGCAACACCAATTGTCATATTCTGTCTTCTTGAATCCTGTTCTTTTTGTCTTTTCACCTTACTAATGATTTTCTTATTTTCTTTCACCCTCAGTAACCCTTTGTGTTTTAGCGATATTATCACCTTGCATGAACCAAAACAAAGAAATAAAAAAGAACAAACAAGAAACCATTAAATCTCTACAAAATAAAAGTTGTTTTGCATGTGGGAGGTTCACAAAAACAAAACTTTGTAAAATCATATTTATTCTGAATAAATATCATCAGGAAAGAATTTTATACCAGCGTTAAGATTTCTTATATGGAACTATAGCAATTTGGATTAAAATTTATTAAAAAGAATCTTATGGGGGTGATATTTTCCTATGAAATGTGCTACAAGAGGTTTTTTAGATCCTTCAAAAAAATGGATTAAGTTTCTTTACTCAGGAGATGCTTGTGCTTGATTATAATTCATAAATATATAGTCATACATTATATGCTCTGTGCCTTCATAATGTGGGTGATCATGGCTCCCCCCAACTTCCTATCCTTTGCAGCTTTAAACAATGTTTGTTCTTTTATTATCCTGCCTACTCCCTATTCTGCCCTCCATTTACAAAAACTTAATAGGTAGGTTACTTGCTGCTTTCTCTATCTCTCAATGTCCTCTGTCCTCATTAAAAATTTCAACTATCTTTTTATGATGCTAAGAACAAGTGTCCTTTTTGTTCCCATTTACTTGTTGTTCACATGATCCATCAATAGTATTCTCAGCATCCTTCTGCAGAGTCACATCTGTTGCCTCAACTCACTTCATCAGGAAATTGTCTGGCATTTGCTGCCACATAAGAGGATTGATATTACATGGCAGTTCAGCGCTCTTTTCTTGCTAACAAAATGTTCCCACTTCTTAAAATTTTCTTTTTCTTTTAGAAGCCATCTTTCATTTTTCCAATGCACTTTAGGATTTGTTTTTTCACATTTTCCGCTGTGTGTCAAAACAATTCCCAGATAAATTTCTGTACTTCCTTGTTTCCAATTCCTAGCTTGCATCTTGGGCTGACCGGCTTGGTAATTGAGGTCTTCCATATAGCAAATTCAATTCAAACTGTTTAAAAATTCTGAGGTGTAAATTTGAAATATATTTAATGCTTTTGTCAGGTAGTTTTCATTCAAGAATCTTAATAAGCTATTCTATTCTTGATAAATATTTATAATGCCAAGCTTATTCATTTTTTAGGCTAGTTTTAATCAATGAAAATTTCACAGTTTTTCTATTTTAAATTTGTGATTGAATACGCTCATGACAAGTTCTACGACAATAAAATATCTGTAGAAATTTTCCTATTGCATCATTAAATATTTGAGCTTAACCACTTTAACAAAATATTGCAATTAACATGTTATTTTAAGAAGCGGGTACAGATGAAAAGATTTGAAATTGACAACTTTTTCCATTTCACTGAAACAACTGTTAAAGACTTCTATCTTCCCTTTTTTTTCTCCATTTTCTCACTGAGACCAAGTAGTGCCTCTGATGTGTCTTTTGTCTTTCCACAGGATCAAAATGGAATAGTCCATTATTTATGAGGTATTGGCAGAGTGTAATGACCGTGTGAAGAGAGAGGCAAGCACAATTATTAAATGATGCTTTTTTTTTTTTTTTGAATAAGTGACACTGACAGGTCCTAACATTTACCTTTTTTGATACAATGCTTCATTCAATACCAGGCATTTCTGGGTCACTAGCATATATATATATATATATATAAAAGAAAGCAATGGATGGAGCAATCAACAACTAAACTAAAAAGGTACAGATAAAATAAAATTCTAAGATTTCTGCATTTGAAAATAGCCATGATTGAAAAATGGATTTATGACATTTTCTAGTTAAATGTCAAAGTGTTTAGAGAAAAACAACTTTGCAAATGGCAAAATTTTTCTCTTGCAGTGATCGCTGCGGTAACATTTTTATCCAAAGGTATCACATAATTGCTCCAAAATATTAAATAAGAAATAAAAAACAAAAAACAAACAAACAAACAACAAAAAAAAAAAAACAACAAACTTGAAGCTGGTGACATGTATTTTTGGAGAAAGATATCTAAAGAAATTACTTAAGAAAAAAAAAATTCAATATTGCCAGAAAATTCACATTTTGAATAAAAAAATTTTGAACTGTTGATACTGTCAGTAGCAATTGTATACATTACATAGGTTTTTCTTTTCAATTTTAAAATTTACCTAATACAAGGCTCAAGATCCACTCAAGGTAGAGGCTACAGAATATATTTGGAACTAGTATACTCAGAGGGCAGATTGAGGGCAAGAGGGACAGAGGAAAACACTGCATAAGACAATTAAGTAAATGGACGGTGGAACAGGGCTTAGGAGAAATAACGAAAAGACAAAATTTATGAAGATCTACAAAGTAGTAAGAGAACCATGATCGCCTACATCCTGAGGAGAGGGACACAGCTAAAGCATTACTCTAAAGATACAAAACTTTTGATCTTGACTATTTACAGGCAAACTCTTGTCCACATCTTTGTTGTTATCACAACATTTCAGCTGTTTTGCCCTTTGATCTTCATCAGGTGCATTTCAATCTGATGAATCTACAGAGAATTCTGAACTTACCCTTTATTTAAAATTTATGGAGGTAGACTGTTTTTTGTTCTTTGCCCATGTCTAGGGATATCTCGTATAGTTCTTATTTTTAGAAAAAAAAAAGTACTAAAAATAAGGGAGATGACCCTAGCCATGGGCAGTGGAATATTAGATCTACCACCAGAAAATCCTCAGTATCCAGTTTGCAGTCACTTGACCTCAAAAGTTTTTATTTATTTATTCACTTATTGCCTTTCATTCAAGTGGGTGACCGCTTTGAAGACCATATCTCACACACTATCACCTATTTTCACAGTGTCGCAAAATTACTCTACCACCCATGGAGAAATAAAGATTTAATAATCAAAATAATATAAACAGAAATGTGTCAACAACTAGGATAAAAGCAAAAAAAAAATTAAAAAAATTATGTATTAAATATACAATCTGTCTGAAGAGTGCATATTTAAGTACTTTCAAACCAAAAAGTTAAAGACAATTGATTGCCACACTTGTGTGTCAATCAAGTTGAGGTTATGAAACTTACCAGCAATTTTTATGTTCATATTTGCATCAAGAAGTAAGTTTTCTGCCTGAAAAGAAGAAAAAAAAAATGAGTTGCTTTTAAACGAAATGACTACACAGCAAATAGTCAGATTTCAAATTTTTTATATTCAGAGTAAAATTTTGACAATTTTTTTATGTGTATAAATGTGTCAATTTTTGTAAATACGGACTTCCATATATGACATTATCAGAAAATAAAAGTGGCAATTATAGTAAATTTAAGGTCAAAGTACTTAAAATGCAATAAAACATAATATTACTTAGAATACTTTCTTAAATTTTAAAGATTACTGGATAGCTAAAAAATTATATAAAAAAGGTGCTCACATTATATTTGTCAAGTAATTTTTACAGATATGTCCCCTGTAGAAAAAAAATAGTTAAAAATTTCCAGCTGTCAACACTTCATGAAAAAACACAGATCCATCATAAAAAACACATTTCTGTGATATTTTAAACTACAAGTAATATTGGTTTCAAATTAGATTAATTAAACCTTAAATCAGCACAGCTTCCTCAAATAAAGTTTCAGAAAGGTATATTTTATTTTTGAAAGATTTTTTAATAAAGAGAATTGCTGAGAGAATTGCAGCATATTGGAAATATTCATTTTAATCTATTTCCTTGAAATTAAAACTAAAATAAAAGTTTCAAAAGAGATCTTTCATTTTTAAAATTTCATTTAAATCTTTGGTTTCGTGTTTCTTGGGAGGTACCTAATCTAATAGTCACACATAACATATTTTCACAGGTAGTGTTTACCAAAGTATACTAATTTACTGCAAATGAAAGACTTCATAGTTAGGGTGTTGGGTACAATTTCTTTTACTTATTGCAAAGACTATCTTTCATCTACTCCAGTTATTTACTTATTGTACAAAATCACAAGTACAGGGAGATTGAACTTGTTACTTTGGAATAATGGTCATCAATTCTAGCTTGCTGACCATTATGCCAAGAAGATTCAATGACAATCCAAAGAGCAACAGATACTTTGAGAAAGATGGAGAGTAAATATCCAAAATAGGGTAGGGAAGAAAATTAGTCAGAACCAACCATATACACTTCATGTAGCAAAATTCAGATAAAAACCTCTATTACTTTTGGTCTTATATTTTTTAATACACATAGTATCAATTGTAATCTTCTAGCATCTTGCTTTCCAGTCAACTTTGATCTTCAAAAATTTAAATGCAGTGTTAATAGTTATCTTCTGTTTTAATACTCATTCTTTTATTGTACTCTCTCCTTGTTGTAGCATACCTACAGATGATAATGGGTATGTCCCCATTCACATAAATGCAGTAGTAAATACTGTATGTTGGTCTGCAGTTGGAGATTTGACTCCAGCTGTGCTGGTCAAAGTCTCTGTCTCTGGGCAGAGAGGATCCCCAAACGAGGCTATGTCTCTGGGCAGAGTCAGTCTTGGGAAACAGGTATCCGATGCTGTTTTATATGGGGTCTATGTGGAATTTTGGGCCAAGCCTATGGGCTTGGATACCCCACATAAAATTTGGTCTTGTTCCACATCTGACTACATGGGGCGGTTGGTAGATATTCTGCAGTTGGAGATTCATTGTGGAATTCACTTGACTCACTTTTAGCAGTTGACTACTACTACTACGCACCACTGGTGAATCTTATAGGTGTTGTTCTTGTCCTAAGTATTATCGCTCCTTACCAACCTTCATGTGATTATTCTATTCAATAACCTTCCCTAGGTTACAACATTAATGCAATATTTAAAGGCAGTGGTCAATTTTATGTTCTTCTGTAGTTTATTGTTGCCTATTGCATCTACTCTTCCCTACACATTGTGATGAAGGACCGCTCAAGATCCCTCAATAGAAGCTAGTTTAAATGCTGCCCAATAGGGCAAATTTTAAGCTAGTTTGATAAAATAAAAACAGAAATCTTTTGGGAATCTTTATGTAAATCAAGTCAAATGCAATGGCTATAAGAAATATACAAAAAAAAACTTTAAATTAATTTGTGGCAGAAAAATTATTGTTGAACTTTTAAAAGGTAAGCTTAAATATTAATTGTTGTAGCACACCTACGAATGATAATGGGTATGTCCCCATTCACATAAATACAGTAGTAAATACTGTATGTTGGTCTGCAGTTGGAGATTCGTTGTGGAATTCACTTGACTCACTTTTAGCAGTTGACTACTACTTCTACATGCCACTGGTGAATCTTATATGTGTTGTTCTTGTCCTAAGTATTATCGTTCATTACCAACCATCATGTGATTATTCTATTCAGTAACCTTCTCTAGGTTACAAAACTCCTTAACAATGTGTTTCCTTTTCTCATATTCATTCACACTCAATAACACATTGTTTCTTAGTGGATTTATTGGTTTGCCTGGGGTGAAATGATATAAGAAAAATAAAAAAGTGATATGCAAATTTCTGTCAATTATCAGCTTATATTTCTTTCATCTATTTCTCTTTCTTACACAAGTATTGATTCGCTTCTTTATGACTTATCAACCTTTTGCAGGTTATTTAAAACCAGAAAATTATGTTTAGATTGTAAGAATCTTTTGGAGATAATAATGATTTACTGATACAAGTCCTAATTAACCCATAGCTGAGGGGAAAAGAGGTGAATTCATACCTTTTCCCAAAGGTATTTGTGCATTCTGATTGGAACTGGAACTTGGATCTCTGATTTCCAATCCTGAGCTGTTATCCATTACATCACTTGAGCATGCAAGCTTATGATACTTGGTATTCCCAAGTGGTCACCCATCTAAGTACTGACCAAGTTCAACTTTACTTAATTTCAGTGATTGTACAAGAATTGATGTTTCAACATGATTTGGCCATAAATACACAAGTAGTATTAAACATTATCAGTTAAATTTCTGTCAATCTTTCTAACTAATGGTTGCGGCATGTCAACATGGAAGTTACAATAAAAAAGCCACTGAAATTAAAAAGAAAGAAATACTAGTCAAAAATGAATAATAATCATAATAAAAGAACCTGTTTAGCATAATTACGTCAATATACTGTCACAAAAGTGGAGTAATGGATAACGGCTCAGATTGAGGAATCAGAGAGCCGAGTTCGAATTCCAGTTGAATCCATTACATTGACTTAGGTGCTAATACCCTTGGGAAAGGTATGAATCCTCTTCTCCCCACCCCCCAACTATGAATAAATAGCAGGACAGGCCAGGTTCTATAGCCCTGGATGGCAACTGGTTTACCGCAGAAAGAAATGGCAACCTACTGCGGGAAATCATCTGCCTCTTCAGTCATGTATTGAAAGACACGTGATCGCCTAAGCATGCATTATGTATGGCACATAACTGACTAAATAGAATATCATTTGGACGCTTCGAATTAATGTTATGGTGATTGTCTTGATAGATCAATTATTACTGAATAGTGAGCTTAATTCTCAGTGGGTGCCCCATACTTTCAGCCTTGAGCCACATTTAAGCTACACCTAGAATATCAGAGGAGGCACAGTGGAGTAATGGATAGCGGCTTGGATTGAGGAATCGGAAAGCCGAGTTCAAATTCTACTCCAATCCATTACATTGACTTATGTGCTAATACCCTTGGGAAAGGTATGAATCCTCTTCTTCTCAAATCTATGGGTAAACAGCAGGACAAAGCAGGTTCTATAGCCTTGGATGGCAAGTGGTCTACTGCAGAAAAAAAAAGGTAACCTAGTGCAAGGAAAAAAAATCTGCTTCTTCAGTCATGTATCAAAAGATATATGATTGCCTAAGTGTGTATCATGCATGGCACATAACTAACTGACTGACTGACACAGAAGATATTCTGGAGGGATTCTTTTCCTTTTAAATTTTCAAAAGTACTGTTTTTATGCTTACAGAAAATACTTGATGGCATCATTTTTGCATGGAAATGAAAACAGATAGAGAAAGTAAACACTTGAAAATTTAAAAAGGTCAACAAGTTGGTATTATAGAAATATCAAACTATTGTACTAGTTTTCTTTTTTCATTATAGTTTATTTTTGTTTTGTGGTTCTGAAAGAGCAAAAACAAGTGCCATAATTTCCAGAATTGAATTTTATTCTATTGAAACAATTTGTTGAAGAAGTTTCTACGATGTAGGATTGGAACTAATGGAAGATCCCAAAACAGTTTTATTTTTTAAAGAGAGGGTTCTAGCTTGCTTTTAATTTGTATGTAAATCTTCTGTGCATTGTATCCCTTCAGGACATAAGCGATCATAGCTCTCCACTATCTTTGTAGTTCTTAGTAAGATTTGTTGTTTCACCATCCTTCCTGTTCTACCATCCATTTACACAAGCTTGTTAGGTAAGTTACTTGCTTACTTCTATCTCTCTTGCCTTCAATATGTTTATTGTTTGTGAGTGTCAAATTCTCCAAGCCCTCTTTCCTCATTATGTGTCAGTTTTCTCTTTCTGATTGTAAGTATAATCATCTTTTTTGTTTCCATTTTCCTTAAAGGTTTGTTACTCACATGTTTACATAGAAGGATCTGCAATGTAATCAATCCTGACTTGGCATCTCGACTTCAGTTACTTTCTCACCGATGTGATGCAGCTTCCGTTTGTCTTTTCTACAAATATTTTCATGGCAACTGCTATGATGAGCTTTTTTCCCTGGTGCCTTGACTACATGAATTTAAGCATGCTACTAGACTGGCATCTAGGTCCCGCCCTTTTGCTGTTCAAATAAATGTAACCGCCACTTCTACTCCAATAGTTTCTTTTCTCACACTTGCCGCACATGGAACTCCCTTCTATTTAATTGCTTCCCTCATAACGACAATCTTCAAAAAATTAAATGCAATGTCAATTGCCATCTTACACCTTCCTGAATCCTGTTCATCTTTTATCCTTTTCTCAATCCCTCCAATACTCAGTCTTTTTTCTCATTTTCATTCTCTGTAACCCCGTGTGTATTAGTGGCATTCTTGCCTTGCTTGGGGTGAAATGATAAAAAAAAACAAAAACAAAAAACAAAACACTATTGTTGCCTCAAGTTTCTTCTTAAAGTTTAAATTTCTTGATATTATTTTAATGAAAAAAATTATTTCATTTTTTGGAAATATGTACATAAATAGTTAACTAATTAGAATTTTGAAAGTCAAACAATTTTTTTTACTTATTTTTCTAATTGAGGAATACAAAATAAAATCTCCAGTAAAGCCTCAAGTAAATGAATCCTCTAGCCTAGTGGTTTTCAACCATTTTTTTTTTAACCCATGGACCACTGTTACTCTTAATTTTGGGGTGTGAACCCTCATAACTATTCAAAAAAAATAATAAGAAAAAAAAAAAGGCTATTTTATTTTTTACTAACAGATAAAGTTTAGGAATTGTATTATAGAAATAATAAATGTATATGCTTCGTTTGTATATAATCCTCATATAATATATATATATATATTAAATTAATTTTATTATTAATATTTTATATTAATTTATATCCATATATTAATATTTTATTTTATTAATATATTAAATTTATTTATATAATAAATTATAATCTTTATATAATTTTCCCATTATATCTATCTATCTATCTATCTATATATATATATATATATATATATATAAAAACCTTCCTTTATATATCCTTCTCAGTTTTTATTCAACTTTTACAATCAAAACATCCAGTAGAGTAAAAGGGACGCTAAAACTTACATCATTTGATCTCATTTTCTGCTCATTTTAGAGTTGTTTTTCTATTTTTCATATTTTAATATGACGTAGATTACTGTAGAAATTCCAATTCTCACTTGTAACAACCTTCCTGAAGTGAAATTGCTCTATGGACCACTAAAATATTACTGTGGACTGCCAATTTGTTGTTTTTTTGTGTGGACCTCTAGTAATTGTGCATATGGACCCTGGTTGAGAACAATCCTTCAGATTTTGTAGACTGGCACTAGAGAATCACAAAGAATTTTACCAAATAATAATAATAAAAAAAAAATCACTTCAAGACTTTCAACAGCAGCAATTAAATCAGATAATACATGTATCAAAAGGGGAAATAATGATCTAGTAAAGAAGTTGACTTTCCACATCTTAAACCAAAGGTTAGGAAGGAAACCTCCCATCAATACTAGAAAGAGCAATAACATTTACTGGACTTGAGAAGCCTAGTTTCCTGAAAAACTGTTTTAAGAGAAATATTTTACACATTTCAACCAACACTAACGCTATCTACTCAGTCAATGAATGCCAAATGCTTCCTTGTATGGAAATGGCTAATTTCACCATTGCTATTACCATAAAAAATATTTTATGATTATACCATGAAGTCACTCTGCACATAAGACAACCTACATACATATATCACATACTTATTAGAGAAGGAAAAAAAAGAAAGAAGAAAAAAGTCATCAACCACTGAAAAAAATTAAATTAAAAATAATCTTCACATGTCTACAATAGCAGAAGCTGATACCTGAATCTTCTACAGAGCATCGTGATCATGTAGAGAAGATGTAACCATAGCAACCAGATACCAGTATCTACACTCCAAAGTCAACAGGTGGGAGGCTAGAAAAGAGAGCTAAGTTTATCTGCAAGAAAGTAATTACATCACTTCTCTTGCTGTTTTAGTTAGAAGTGTCACAGTCTGGGTGAGGGAAGAGTTTGGGTGAGGGAAGTGTCAAGAATGGCTCACACCTTCAAGTAAACAGTCAACACCCTAAGCTAAGGTTAAAGAAGTGAAGTGGAAAGAACACTGTGTGATCTGCAGAGTTACAAGTACATTGTTATGATCTCACAGCTATCAAATCATCTGCACATAGGGTACACAGGAGATGCAAAAAAGTTGGGCATGTAATATGAAAATAAGTCTGTGCTTAAAAAGACTGAAGTGATGTTATGATTTGGCTGATCAACATACTTGTATTCATTGTTTTTCATCACAGAAGGTATAACAATAATTTCAGCTATTGTACCCTTCTCTTCAGCCTTCATTCAATAGTGATTTATTTGGACTACTATCCTTGTTTTATTGATTTATCACAACATTTCAGCTGTTGTAGTCTCTAGCCTTCATCTTGTTACTATTCAATGTTGCTTTGGACTAGTATCCTTGTCTTTGTTACATTTCAGCTGGTGTACTCTAGCATTCATCTTGTTACTATTCAATGTTGCTTTGGATTAGTATCCTTGTCTTTGTTACAACATTTCAGCTGGTGTACTCTAGCATTTATCCCAATACTCAGTAACAAGTTCCACCAATGACAACGATGATAGGACAGTCATTGTGAACACTCCATGTTCTTGTTGATGGCTGCATAGTACGTGCTATGCCAGGATTTCATACAGTTTTGAATTCAGAGTTGTCATTCTTCTAGACAAACTGTCAACTATAGCTAGAGAGCCCAGACTGCTCTACTATTTAACCCATAGTTGGGAAAAGAGAAGAGATGGATTCATATATTTCCCAAGAATATATGTCATATATGAATGAAAAGTGTCACTGCTGACACAGGAGTTTGAATGTGAATCTCTAGACAATAAAAATGTAGTCCACCATTTACTATAAATAGAAATATCATGCCACTGACTGGGTGGCTACAATTATGTGTTTGACTATTGTGTTAACCTGGATGTTAAAGTAGAGTGTCATGTGTTTCAAGATGAATTAGTACTTTTCTTAGCAGCTCTATGCAGTCGTGTATTAACTGATAAGTAATCAATAATCTTTCCATTGACTTTTTACTTCTTTGCTATTAATATATTTTAATTGTGTTTGGTAATTAAATACTTTATTATTTTACAGTGAAGTCTTTCTGTTATTATTTGCATTATATACATCTGATGGATTACAAAAACATGCATGAAAGGGAAGGGAACAAACCAAGCTCAAATTCAAGCTCAGTTTGTAGATTTCTTGTTCTGACCCACTAACCATTATACCTCCTTCACATCATGTTATCTACACCACCAGAAATTTTCACAGCAGAATAAAATATCTGAAGAAAACTTACTTTTAAATCTCTGTGAACAACTCTCATATTATGGCAGTATTCAACTGCTGACAAAATTTGCCAAAACTTCTTCCTTGCTTCACTCTCTGACATCCGTCCATTTTGGGCAATGTAGTCTATAGTAAAATAAATAATAATAAAGAATACCTTTTAATCATTCAACAGACAACAAATATGATAAGAACATTAACAAAAACTGACATATAAAAGTACTAAATTGTTTGAAGGAGGTTAAAAGTTGTGTTTAGTTCCATAGCCTATAATTCAAGTGGTCAGAATCAAATGACTTTCTATTACGTGCATTTCTCTCTTTTTGTATTGCTCGAGTCAAGTGCCTGGTTCTTCATATAACTGGACATCAAGCTGATTGCTCCTCCTCTCAACACTTCAGATTTGACTTCAAAACAAAGTTGTACAGTGATTAAATAGATTATTCAGTTATCACAACATAATTTGGCTTGGAAAGGCTTGTGTAAATTAAGCTGCCCAACTTGGGAAATGAAAACTGACTCTGGCAAAATTCATCACAACAAGCAACATAAGGATGCATGTAGGTAGTTATGACATGAGAAGTCAGTGACAAGAATGAATAGTGTGTGTGTATGTGTGCATAATATATATATATATATATATATATATATGCACACATGCACTATTCTTCTCTGACTTATCTTCATGTCATAACTACCGACATACCTCCTTATCTTGCTTGTTGTGATGAATTTTGCTGGAGTCAGTTTTCATTTCCCAAGTTGGACAGTTTAGTGTGTGTGTGCGTGTGTATATACACGTTTATGATTAATTCATGTGTATGGACACATAAATATATATTTCGGTTTGTGAATATATGTGTGTATGCACATATGCATATTTTTGCTTGTGTGTGTATATGTGTTTGTTTTTTTTTTTTGGCTTTTGTGTGCACATGTACGGTCATTGAAGGATGGTGACTAGACTTAACTGGGACAGTACTTTAAAAATATGTGGATTTTTTTTTTTTTTTGCAATCATAATTAAAAAAAAAAAAAAAAAAAAAAAAAGAGAGTAAAAAATTAAAAAAAATGAACAACAATACTTTTTCAACTTGTTAACATTATTAACAGAATGAAGACTTTGGTAATTTCTGAACTCCCAACCAAATTATAAACAAATTTTATCCTCAGAGTAATGCCTTTGAATTCAACAACCAGACAAGTCAGAGACACAAGTGAACATTTTAATGAGTGGTAGAGAGCAAAAAATAAACTCCTTTTTATACAGACAAGGATTTATTTTTGTCCTTATCAGATGAGCAGTGCAAAAATAATATTCTGCATTACTTCATCTTGGTGTTATAGTTAGCAAGCTGGACTAAGATTATTTCAACTGTATTCCTGCTGAGTGACCCATACTTGGAACCTTTTTCTAAAAACAAATCTAATCTTAGTAAATAAATACAGTACCAATTATTGAATGTCACCTTGTTTTTTATGGTCTTATAAATAAAGGTAAAGTGAAAAATTAGTGATCTATGAAATGACTGAGATGCAAACTTATGCAAATTAGTAGCTTGATGGGCTTGAGGCAGTGAGGGTCATAATAAGGCAACCATTGTCATTGGTTTTTTTTTTCTTTTTTCTTTTTTTTGATGATGAGAGACTGTATTGATAGTGTTTCATTTAAGCTAAGTGACTGTGTTAATCCTGGATTAGGATTCTTACTTCCAAACACCTGCCTGCTTGGATTAAAATGATCTTTTGTGTATTTACTTAGTCTAATTTACTATGGCACAAGACTACAAGTGTGAGGCATTAAGTAGGGATTGAACTTGTGACCTTGTTCACCATTACCTCATAGTAAGGGTTTATTTGTATTTTATTTTAAATGACCCAGGCAATAAAACAGGGATACACTGTTTACATTACTAAAAAAGACACAGACATATTGTTTTGTTATCTTAGATGCTAGGTTTGAATAATTCAGAATATTTATCTGCAAAATATGAAGCTACAATTGCTTCAGATTGATAAAGCCTAAATGCATCCACACACACACACACACTAATAATAAAATAAAATCATTCACTTATCTAAATTCATACTCAGAGTTTTATGGATTTTTTTCATCCAATGGTCAGACCATATTTTCTTTTCCCCCATAAAAAGGCTATTTTTATGATGACATAAATTGTTTAAGGTAACTGTTAATAATGCAAAATTAGTGTGTTAGTTAAAATTATGAGTTTTATAACCCATTTTTCTCTCAGTTTTGCTATTAAACAAAAATTTTAATATCTGATCCAAGCATTTACACATTTTCTGGGTTTATATATATATATATATATATATATATATATATATATATTCATGGTAAGCGTAATGTAGGCTGCCCCTGGTTATGCTTCAAGGACAAACTCAAAAACAATTTAAATGCTGCAAAAATCCCTATAGAGGAGTCTGAACTTGCTGTTGAAAACCGAGCAAACTGGAGAAACACCTGCCATGAAGGTATAACTAACTTTGAAAAGAATTGTCTCAACCATCTGAGAGAATTAAGAACCAACACTAAATCTTGGGCCAATATATCAGCCCATATGACGGTCATTCCTTCAGCATGTTCCTCATGTGGATTGTTTGCAAATCCCGTGAAGGATTGATGCCTCATACGAGGCATAAGGATAAAAACTGAACTGAAAACCACTCATACATTGAAAACGATGAAACAGTCCATCATCATATCATATATATATATATTTTTGTCATCCACAGACAGACTGTTTCGCTGTTTCACAGCTCATCAGTGTGGCTAGACATCCGGTTGCCTCAAGCTAGGATCGAAACCCAACTGAATTTGCATCAGTTGGAACTTCTCCCACTAAGCCATCGGCGCACGGCAGGAATGAAGGTGAATTTTAGCGTGTTTATTTTTAGATTTAGATAAACACACAGTGACTGACAGTGACTCAATTCTGCCAAAGAGTCATGCAATATTAGCTTAAATAGTCACTTGTTTACAAACTTACACTTCAAACGAGAGAGCTCAACCGAAATTGTAAATCTATAGTTATAGATAAATGTAGGTACCTAAAATCTACAGCATAATCATAAAAAAGCATTTATTTTACACAACGAATATTGATTTATCAACACAATCCCTTTTTTTTTTTAAACTAATGTTCCCCCAACGAGGTCTAATAGCCACTCAAGCTAGAAGATTACTGCATGCTGTTGTATGAGTGCAAGAAAAGGCAAGAAATTCAGTTCATAAGGTTATGTTGGAAAGATAATGGTTAACCTTAGACTTGAAGAGGTTAGGATAGAATTGAAAAATCCTGCTGAGAATCTGTTCCACAAAGCAGCAGTCTTTGGGATTAAGCTATCCAAGTGGAGCTTTGTATTAAAGGAATATAAAAAAGAATGAAGATGATTCATCATTGTGTACATGGTTATGGTGTGTAAGCAAAGGTCAAGGCTGGTGAGACCAAGGAATGCAGCTTGTCAGAACACCTACCATAGAAATAGTGATAAAGTAGTGAGAGGCTTTGCGACATCTCATCTGTGGATGTAGTGTGGAAAATAATTAGTCACCCATAAAGTGACAGACACTTCTGAACTATCAAAACAGTGAAGTGAGGACTAAACGTCTCCAGGCCAGATATGTCAGCAATACTCCATTTTGGTTCTGATCTGGCTTTTTTAAAAATACAGTATAGCAGGAGGGGTCAGAAGCTTACTGGAGTGATACAATGGACGAACCATTTTTCCAGGATCTTTCTAATAACAAAGATGAGAACATTAGTCTAAATGTAAGTAACTTATCATAGAAATTCAGACAGAACTAATCTCTTTCTTTGTCAATACATTTAATTCAGTGATGAGTTTGGTTTGGATTGGTTTGTTTAATGCCAACAAAATTTTTATTTCTGGTAATATTGTTTCTTCAAGCTGGCAATATCATTTTTTTTCAAAAATGTATTGCGAGTAATAAATTTTTTTGACAAAGTATTTCTGGTAGCAAAACCTATTTTTACACTTACATAGTGTTTTGACCCCAGTTTGGGGGTTAACTATTTACCCATTGTTGGGACCCTAACAGGTGCTACCACCTCAGGTCAGGGTGGAACTGTGAACACCAGCAATTAAGAGGTGGTTCCACATTCCTCAAAACCTCCTGTTCAGAGGCCTTGCTGTTGGATGTAGTTTATCGTCTTACCCAGAATGGTTCACTGATGAATATCAATTACAAAAATTATACAATGATATATATATATATATATATATATATATATATATATATATATATATACTGTTGTAACCTAGGGAAGGTTACTGAATAAAATAATCACACAAAAGTTGGTAATGAACAATAATACTTAGGACAAGAACAACACATATAAGATTCGCCAGTGGAGCATAAAAGTAGTCAACTGCTAAAAGTGAGTCAAATGAATTCCACGATGAATCTCCAACTGTATGATATCTACCAACCACCCGATGTGGTCAGATGTGGCACAAGGCCGAATTTAATGTGAGGTATCTGAGCCCATAGGCTCGGCCCAAAATTCCCTGTAGACCCTGTATAAAACGGGGACAGGTAGCTGTTTCCTGAGACAAGACTCTGCCCTTCAACATAGCTTCGTCTGGAGATCCTCTCTGCCTGGAGACAGAGAGTTTGACCAGCACAGCTGGAGACAAATCTCCAACTGCAGACCAACATACAGTATTTACTACTGTATTTATGTGAATGGGGACATACCCATTATCGTCTGTAGGTATGCTACAACATATATAATTATTGTTAAGAGATAAAGAAAAAAAACAAACAAAACTGACTTGTTCTTATTCATCATCATTTGGAGCTCTATCAAGGAATTAGAAAATTATGCAAAATGATGAAAATGGAAGGGAAGAAGAAGTTTTTTTTTTTTAAATTTCATAAGAAAATTAATGACAAAATAATGTAACACGTTTTGTCCTTTAGCAAAGCATCAGACTAAAGTGATTTTTACACATGCGCACAAAGAAGAAAGAACGCTTAAATGTTTGATTTGTCAGTAAAGTTACTTCTTGATGTAGTCTGGGGATATGATCCCAGTGTATGGCACCATTAGAAAATTTTACAAAATCAGACCATGGGTTGACTCAAGCCTCATGAGTGAAATTGGGTAAATGAAACTGTTTGGGAGACAGCAATTATTGTGCTAGCACAAGTCATCGTGACCGAGGGTTTGATCATACTGGCCTTGTACAAACTGTTGATCCTGCCAGATGATGTGTTCTCTCCCAGAAACTGTATCTAAAGTCCACTCAACATAGTTGCAGTATAAACCACAATTGGGCTCTGTGGGTGTTGAAAAAATAAAAACAGAAATGTGTCTGAGCATGAACAGGGATTGACTAGCCAGGTGTGCTTGAAAATGAGTAGCCATTATTATTATTATTATTATATACTTCTTTTTTCTTGATGTTCTTTTAATGTGTGTTTTATTGCAATAATTAAATTTTGTACTGCCTAGTAAAATATTATACAATGAAAACTTAAGATCAGAATTCGGTTAATAACTGTCAAGTTACAGACTTATTGATCCATTCTTGTAAATCTCAGGATTTGGAATAATCACAAATAAAAAAGTATATATAATTAGAAGAAAAAAACAACACAAAAACATGGGGATATTAGTCCTAACAACGAAATGCAATAATTAAATCACTCCATCCAACAAAATTCATAGCTGAAAAGGATAGGAAGTTGTTGATGATTTTGTTTAGCAGCATATCAGTCTCTTAGTTTTTTCAATGCTGAAACCTAAATATTTTGAATGCAATTTTACAGCTTCAACTGAATATATTTTGTACATAATTTTATACTTTTTGAGTAAAGGCATGTTCTTTTAGATATATATATATATTTTTTTTAAGCTTATCACCCCAAGCAAGGCTGGAGGCCACTAGCACGCAAGGGGTTACAGAAGGTTTGGAGGAAGAGCAGATAGGAGCGGTAAAGGAGAGGATGTGGAGAAAGATAGTGGATCGATCAAGAACAAGGGGGTTACAGAAGATTTGGAGCAAGAGCAGATAGGAATGAAAGGGGAAAGGATGTGGAGAAGGGAAGTGGATAGATCAAGGCAACTGGAGATGTCAATTGATGTTACACTTAAATAGTTTGAGATTATATTTGTCAGGGAAACAGGAATAAGGAAGAGAGTTCCACAGGCGAGATGTGCGAGACATGAAGCTATTTATAGTTTGTAAATCATAAAATGTCTTTTTATATTTTTTTTTTTAGTGTTGCATTGATTGTCATATTGCTATAAAATGTATTATTGGTCATTTTATTATAAAAATGTACTGTTGTTTTTTGTTTTGGAGATCACTATTTGCCTATAGCTGGGACCCTAACAGGTGCTACCACCACAGTCAGGATGGACCTGGGAACAGCAGCTATTAAGAGATGGTTCCAGGCACCTCAAAACCGGCAATCACCTGATCAGAGGCCTTGCTGCCAAATGTAGTTTATCGTATACCCAGAAGCTGTGGAGTGTCACGATCACCAATATGCTGAAAGGACACACCATATACCAACTACTATTCAAACCAAATTGCACTCTTCATCTTTGGCTTTTATGCTGGTTATGTTTTTTTCAATTCAAACTGAACATTTTACCAACATTGTCAGAAAGAAAGAAGCCACCTTAGCCATTTTGTGGTAGAAATTAAGGTAGGGATTATTCTTAGACCTGTTTACAATAGATTTTTATTCATCTATTTTTTAATTCTAGATCCCTTCAGACTGAAAAAAAAAAATAAATAAAAGGCAGAGAGGATAAAAGACAGCACCCAAAGTTAAACTTACTGACTGATCTTTATTTATTATTTAAATTAATAATTCATTTATTCAATTAATTAATTCAATTCTAATTTAAGAAAATTTAAAAAAATTTTAATTTAAAATTTTAATTGATATTAAATATTAATATTAAATTTTAATTAAAAAAAATTCTAAGATTAATTCAATTTTAATTTAATTAGAATTTATTATTGATTGATCTTTGTTTTCTCATACAAAGTAAGGTAGGCTTTTGACATTGTCACTTTCATACATCTACAAAAATTCATTTGATGGAATGCAGCAGTTAAAGAATTTAGACCTTTGGGAAAGAGCCGGGACACTTACCAAATATTTCTCCATTGGGGGCATATTCAGTGACTAAGTACAACATGTTCTTTGTTTCCATCACCTGGGGGAAGAGAAATATGTAAACATAGTCAATGGCATCAAATTGACTTTTCAGAAGTATAAACAAATGCCAAAACAAGTACCAACAACCAAACCAGAAATATGTGACCAAGCTCAGCTTTTTATGAGATGATCAATTTATGAACAAAAAGCTAACAAAAACCAATGTTACATTGAATATTTAGTTAATGGATAATTTAATATCTAGGTGTGTCTTCCAGTGTCAATCTAATCTTTTAAATCTCATTTATTCATTTTTCATATATATATGTATATATATATGTGGTGTGTGGACAAGTTGAAATCAACACTGAAAATAGATTGGTTCAATCAATTCTAGCTGGTATGACATAGCAAAAGGATTAATCACTAAGTTTAAAAACTACAGTTTATCTATTATTAATACCACCAACCAACTGGTAAAAAAAAAAAAAAATATGCACAAACAACTGTGACACATAATGATGAAAGAGGGCTTAGAGAATTTGACACTCACAGGTCATACCGAATGCAAAAGGGGCAAATGGAAAGAGTGAGTAACCTACCTAGGAGTACACTATTTACATTATTTGGACTATTGTCCTCATCTTTGTCACCATATTTATTACAACGTTTCGGCTGTTGTATGCTCTGGCCTTCTTCAGGTGGTTGGAATGTTGAACTGAACCCTTTATTTCACTCACTGGGGTAGAAGGAATTAAGCAGGAGATTGATATCCATTAGACATGGCAGACTACCCCAGCAAGCGAAATAAAGGGTTCAGTTCGGCATTCCAACCACCTGAAGAAGGCCAGAGTGTACAACAACCAAAACGTTGTAATAAATATGGCGACAAAGATGAGGACAATAGTCCAAATAATGTAAATAGTGTACATAATACCTCATCTCAGAAATATAGACAGCTACCTAGGAGTATATGTAAATGGATGGCAAAACGGACTGGGAGGGGTAGTAAAACAGCAAATATTACATAGAGCTACAAAGAATAGGAAGATATGGAGAACCATGATTACCAATGTCTTGGAGTGGCATGTTACATAAAAGAACAATGACTTTCTGGTACTAATCAAACCAAACATGCTATTTAATACTGTTTAGTTATTGTTCAATAACTGAACAGTACTAAATAACATAAAAATTAGATATCCCTAGACATGAGCAATGGAACAAGAACAGTCTACCCTTGTAGATTAAATAAAGGGTTCAGTTCGTAATTCCATGTAGATTACCCAGATTGATATTGTTATATACGGTACCTATGAACACTAATGGGTATGTCCCAACCCTCATAAATACGTTGGACACTATTGTAAGTTGGGGTGGGGGGAGAGTAATATGATGTCTAAGTAGTCCACCACTAGCAGTGGTTTACCTACTTCATGCTGCTGGCGAGTATTGTATTTTGTTGATGTTATGAAGATTACCATTTCATTTCCAACCTCTGCTTTGGTTATTTCTCATTCAGTAACCCTTTCTAGGTTATAACAGATATACATCTGAGGAAGGCTGGAGGACTCAACAGCCGAAACGTTGTGATAAAAACAACAAAGATGATGTTAATAGTCTGGATATAAATAGTGTAAATATTCATATTCTTTGTAGTGTCAAGCAATATTTGACTGCTTATCATTCCTCCCAGTCCCTGTTCTGCCATCCATTTACAAAATCTTGTTAAATAGGTTACATAAGGTTTCCCTCTTGCCTTCAATATGTCCTGTTAGTGTCAAATTCTCCAAGCCATTCCTCATGTATTCCAGAATTTTTAACTAAGTACACACATCTGTTTTGTTTTCATTTTCCTTAAAACTTCCTTATTGCTGACAGGCTCTACCCTTGGTATTTCCAGTATCTTTCAGGTCTTCTCATTCTGTAAGAAAATTGTTCAGCATTTACTACATTATAGGAAAACCAATAGCAATTCAGTACTGAACCAAAATCCTAACTAGACTTCAAGATTGAATGCTAACTGTATTCTTAAACATTCACTGTGTTATATCTCGTAAAAGATATAATAAACAAAGTAACCCGAATGTAGGTTTTCAATAATAAGTTTATAATCGGATGTAGTACAGAGACAGAGTCGAGAGTATGCTAAACCTCAATAGGTGTTAACAAACAAAGTCGCTGTTGACTGTCTGCTGTGGTCGTACTTAATCGGCAAACAGTCCGTCCATTATCGTGAATGGGGAAGTTGGGTTATACCATCACAACACACTGCTACCTTGGAAATCTTATATAATGCCATCTATGTTTTTCTTTTTTTATAAGAATTATTATTAGGGATTGCTCTTTTGATAAATTTTGTCTTGGGACGAGAAGTTATCATTTGGTGCTACTATAACGTGAGGTCTACCTCCCGTTTCACATTAGAAAATGTGAGAGAGAGAGAGAGATAAATATCCATGTTAGACCTCACCTAATGGCCGTGTGAGGAGAGGGGCATGACATATTGAGGTAGATCTCACGCTATAGTAGTACCCATTATTTACATGCAGACTTGTCCTTATCTTTCATGTAAGCATTGTGTTTTGGCTGTTGTGCCCTCCATCCTTCATCTGGTGTATGTCGATCTGGGTAGCATACAGGGAATATCAAACTGAACCCTTTATTTAATCTATGGGGATAGACTGTTCTTGCTTCACTGCAAGATTTAGTTCTTATTTATAGTATTGTTTAGTTCTTGCTCACCATGTGTCCATACTGCTCAACCCAGGGATTCAACTCAACTATATTACCAAATTCACGAATCAACACTTTAATCCACTAGGCTATTGTCTGTGGAGAATGTGGAGTCCTAAACCAAACTTGCCTGAGGTTAAATTAAATTTCTTAAATGGTGAAGAATGATGCTAATATGTATCTTCAGCATTAATTTTCTATTTGTGTGTAACGATTTTTCTTTACCATAAAACAGCTCTGCAAATCAAGGTTAAACAATAATAATACTGATAAGATTTTTATTGCTATTTAAAGAGAGAAAAACCATGGAATAGATACATTTGTTCATCAAAGGCAATATTCCATAAGGCACAGATGTATTTTGTGCATCAGTAAACATGTTAAATATTTGCAGCATTGATCATTATTGGCTTTAGTCACTTTCCCACTGCCACACCTCCCTGTGCCTTTTCGAGAAATATTTTCTTGGTAATTGTTCCAATGAGCTTTTCTTGTTGGTACCTCGACTTTATGAATTTAAGTGCAGTACTAGATTGGCAGTTAGGTTTCATCATTTTACAGTTGAAATTGCTTGATGTAAGCATTCTATGTTAACAATTTGTTCTCTCTTACTTCTTGGTTGGGAAAATCTCTTTCAGCCTCTTGCTTTCCATTCAACTTTAGTCTTCAAATTTAAACACAATGTTATCAATTGTTATCTTGTATCTTATTCCTAGCCTTTTTATTATTTTCTCTTAATGTTTTTTCTTTTTACTTATTCTTTCATATGTAGTAGATCCTTGCAACTTCATGGCTTTTATGGCCTTGCTTGGGTTGAAATGAGGATTTAAAAAAAAAAAAAGAAAAAAAAAAGGAATCAGTCGAAATTGAACAAAAGTGGTTGCTACAAATATTTATCTGGATAATTAATATTAATCAGCTTCAATTAATTCAGTATACACAAATTATGGCTTTTTAAGCAAAGAGATTACTATTGAAATCTCAGCAAAAATTAATAAATGAAAAACTAGAAAGCACTAATCTGATAATAGGATGATCATCACAACTTCCCCTGCCCTCCCTTCCAAAAAACTGCTGACTGGCACTTTGAAATAAAAGTAGATCCTAAATAATACAATTCTATTCCAATCACACATCATAAGTCAGAAACCACAAGTCATGGGTTTTAGTAATGGCGTCATTTAACAGTGTCATAAAAATCTGCTTTCTTTTCTTCGTTTCTCAAAAATTTCTATGTGCCACATCCCTTGAGGATGTTAGTGATCATGACTATAATTTTCTGATCTTAAATTTTGTCTTTTTATTATCTTTCCCAAACCCTGTTTTGCTATCCATTTACAAAAGCTTGTTAGACAGGTTAGACAGCTTTTCTTCTGTCCCTCTTGCCTTCAACCAGTCTTGTAAGTATTAAATTTTCCAAGCCCTCTTTCTTCATTATGTGCTATAGAAATTTCAACTATCTCTTTGACAGTTTTGTTTCCATTTTCTCTAAAACTTTGTCGTTGCTCACATGTTTGGCCCATAGTATTCTCAGAATGCTTCTGTAGAACAACATTTCTGTTGCTTCAAATCGTCATCTGATTGTCCAGGATTCACTACCATATAGGATCGCTGATATTATCGAACAGTTCAGTACTCCTTTCTTTGTTTCTAATGAAATTTTCCTGAGTCTGTCTATATTTCTGAGATGAGGTATTATGTACAGTATTTACATTAGTCGGACTATTGTCCTCATCTTTGTCGCCATATTTGTCACAACGTTTCGGCCGTTGTACGCCCCAGCCTTCTTCAGGTAGTTGGAATTTCGAACCGAACCCTTTATTTCAATCACTGGGGTAGACTGTTCTAGTTCCACGAGCCATGTTTGATGGATGTCAGTTATCAGTTATCTCCTGGTAAAATGGTTGCTGAAAAATTAGATTTATAATACTCAGAAATTCATACCCAGATGTCCTCAAGGACACATGGCACAGTGGATAAAGGCGTTGGTTAGATCCAGTGACAGATCCAAAGAGTGTGAGTTCAATACCCGGTTCAGGCAGTGGAGAACTTTCAGAGGGAAAATTACCAGGAGATAACTGATAACTGACATCCGAAACGTTGTGACAAATATGGCGACAAAGATGAGGACAATAGTCCGACTACTGTAAATACTTAAATTTTCCTGTTTCTTAATACTTTGCTTAGCTTTTGGAAGGCAACTTTAGCTGTTCCATTATGTTCACACAACAATTGCATTCAATAACCCTCTAGCTTGAGTGGCTCTTGGGCCTTGTATTGGATGAAGAAAAAAGGACTCTAAACTTATTTATAGGCTATTACTATTAAATAAAACAAAGTGAGATAAGGCTGAGAATCCCCGGCATGTGCACAAAGCAATTGTGCCTCCTTTACCATAGTGCTCTCACAAATACGAATTACTTAGTATACACATGGTTAAGTCATTATAAAATGTCTTAAGCATTATGATCTTGTGGTTTAACCCTTTAGTATTCATGCGCTCAAACCCGTCAGGTAAATATTGGACGTCAAAGTCTGTTTGCTTGATTTCATGCGTTATTTGTGATGATGTCATTATATATTATGGCAGGGTAGACATGGGGTGGGTTATAGTGGGTTGAACATTGGAAACACTTATGTACAGAACGGGTTGAATACTAATGCATTAAATAAAGTATACAAAAAATGAGGAACTGCTCACACGCTTCAACTTCTATGACAGAAACAGGCAAGAAGGAGATTATTATTTGGACTGTAAATGTTTGACTGTTATCAATTCTTGATTGCACTTAGGAGATCTTATCTATTATCACTTCCTTTTTCCGCCCCCACTCTCTCTCTCTCTCTCTCACTGTTCTTCTTCCTTCTTCCTCTGGTAATTACAATGCTTGTGCTTGCTGTACATTTCCAAACAACTCAACACCCACCCACAAAAATCCATCATTGAATCTTTTCTTATGTAGATATTTGTTACCCACAATGCTCTGGTCTTTATAAAAACTCCTTCATTTGTTTGGTTTCTCTGCTGGTATCAAAGTAAGTGACACTTCTTCCTTTATTCAAATCACAAATTGTTGTAATATTTTTAATGCTGATGAAAACTTTGACAGAGAATTTACTTTGCAACTACCACATTTTTGTTTATCTTAAATAGCACTGGATATTGACAAATTGACATAAAAATGAAAGCCAAGCAAAATTTTGGACACTGCATTTTTTTTTTTTTTTTATTAGGTTAGGTTGGCTGATTTTATACTATACTAACTCTTATTGAGTTCTTTAATGTCAAATTTTGTATGGGGCACTAAGTGAGGATCGAACCTACTACTCAGACTGGTCTACACTGACATACCTGTTTTTTTATGAACAGTATAATTTATATGATCAATGAAACATTTCTTTACAGTAGATCAGGGTTTACGAACCTGAGCAATTTTGCCTGGTAGGTGGGCAAAGAGTAACTAAATAGAAAATATTGGGTAATTGGAAATTTTGGTGGGCAATATAGGCTTTTGAGTATTAAAAAGGTATTTCGACAAATGCTATCAGATAAAAAATATTCAAAAGGAGATATGTAAAGAATCTGTATAAAAAAAAAAAACAACCCTCGCCCAAAAAAAAACAACAAAACAAAAACATAGAAGAATTTTTTTATTTTTACTATTTACATCTTTTGTGTATAAAAAAAGATTTCTTGGGGTAGATTTTAAATGCTCTAAAAGATGTAACAATCTAAAACTGTATTGTAATAAATTTAATTGTAAATGATATAGTTTGGTATCAAGAAGTTATTCACATGAATTCATTTGTTTCAGAAACAGTAGGCACTATTTCCCTTCCACACATGTTGCTTGAAAACATGGTCATCTCATGTATTGACTTCTGTTATCTCATTCATGAATTTTCCACACACTCACTCTTTTGATATTAAAACAGCACACAAAAGTTGTGCACCATTTTTAACATCAAGTGAGTAATTTCAACAATGGTTATATTTTTTTTGTAGGTGTGAAAGTAAAAATGGCGCCAAAAAAGTATTAGGTGTAAAAAAATATTTGCTGAATTTTTATTAGTTGATAGTAGTGTGTATCATTTTTAATTCTATAATTATGAACAAAAATTGTTTAATTGAAAAGAAATATTTCTTCCAAAATGAGCTTTGGGTAATTTCTGAGAAGAATTAGTCGTAATTTGGAAAAGTGGATCAATAAAATTAATAGACACAAAATGTATGTTGTCTTTAATAACATTTGCCTTAATGAACATTTATTGTCTAAATACAAAAATATA